>VXBT01003827.1:266-40950 GCA_013400235.1 Oriolus oriolus
GTGTGCCCAGGCAGCCAAGAAAGCCAATGGCACCTGGCCTGTATCAGGAATAGTGACCAGCAGGATTAGGGAAGTCATTCTTGCCATGTACTTGGCACTGGTGAGGCCATACCTTGAGTACTGTGTCCAGTTCTGTGTCCCTCCTTTCAGGAAGGACGTTGAGATGCTTGAACACATCCAGAGGAGGGCAACAAGGCTGGTGAAGGGCTTGGAACACAAGCCCTATGAAGAATGGCTGAGGGAGCTGGGGTTGTTTAGACTGGAGAAAAGGAGGCTCAGGGGTTACCTTGTCACTCTCTACAACTACTTGAAAGGTGGTTGTAGTCAGGTGGGGGTTGGTCTCTTCTGCCAGGCAACTACTGACAGAAGGAGAGGACACAGTCTGAAGCTGCGGCAGGGGAAGTTTAGGCTAGACATCAGAAAAAAATTCTTCACTGAAAGAGTGATTGGGCAGTGGAATGGTCTGATGGTGAAGTCACCGTCCCCGGACGTGTTTAAAAAAAGACTGGATGTGGCACTCTGTGCCACAGTTTAGTTGATGAGGAGGTGCTAGGTCATCAGTTGGAGTTGATAATCTCAAAGGTCTTTTCCAACCTAGTTCATTCCGTGATTCTTATTCTATGATTCTGTGATTCTAGTGAGGAAAGTTGTTTTGTGAGAAGGAGGCATTCGTATTCTGTGAAGTAGGTTTGCTACTTGCTTGTCCTTGGAGTTTCTGCATTAAAATCCTGACACTGATAAATTTATGATTTACAGTGTCTGCAATTACAGCCAAATGCTCTCTAAAACTCTTTGATCTTACAGGTGCTCTTAGAGTAAAACTCGTATCCTCATTGTCTTTCCCCTTCTATCCTACATCATCACACAGTTTTTCCTTTCAGTTCTCAGACAAGGCTTTTCTGTAGATGGAAATCCATTACAGGTATCCTTCACTATCCTGATTGATGGCATAACCATGTCCTGGAAACTCTCAGGGCTTGAGGAGAAAGGACTACAATTTTTTCCAGATCACCTATGGATTTTTCATGAGTCACATTATGGGGTTGACCACTTTTGTATTCCATACCATAATGCTAGACTTATGACCATAGTGGTTCTACTATGGTAAGACATATTAGTGTCGATGTTAATTATAGGTGAAGTGGTAGCCAAAATCCTGAAGTGTATTAAAGTTGGTTTAGCTTAATCCGTGTATTTTAAGTTTCTGCTTTTTAGTTCATAAAGAATTTATGGGTTGTCTGGACTGGTCCCAGCAGCTGAAGAGACCAAATCAGTCATAGCTTATGCTTTTTTATTGCTGGTGTATTTAAGATGGCTGTTTAAGGACCAGGACCCCACTGAAGAAGTAGTGTTAGCTGTTAGGATTTGACAAAGTGAAACAGCAGCTTACAATTTCTCAAGTTTTTTAGACACTGGGTTTGAAGGAATATTTTGAAGGAGAGAAATGAGACAGCTTTGTGCTACACTTGTAGTACTATGTTGGTCATCAGCCAAATCACCCTAAATATATTCCATATACAGCTAAAACCACAGTATTTTGATGTATCATTAGTCAATGTGCCACTATTTTTATGAGGAGTGCTTACTGTCACATCTGTAAAACAAAATAATTTCTTCTTCAGAAGAAAAACCAAAACCTTTAGCAGTGCTGTTTGTCCTGTGGCTACAGCTTGCTTGAGCAAGCTGAAGCCAGGGTTTCTGTCACAGTGCTCCATGTGCCAGGGAAGGCAAGGGCTGACGTTGCTTGCGGTGTATGGACTGAGAAAGGTCAGGGTCCACTGCTCAATAACATGTAATGTTCAAGCTATTTCTCTGGTTTATTATTAGAACAGCTCAAAACTTGGCTGAAAAGTCACATGTATTGGTCTCCCTGTTTTCTGTTTGCTTCTACTTGCACTTAGAATTGCTATTTTTGCCCAGCTCTACCCATCTGTCCTGGGAAGTGTGTGCCCCCTTAACTGTGAGCTAAGCATGAAAGTCTTGACTGTCTAGTCTGGACACTCTAGAGAGAGTCTCCTACTTTATTTCTGGTACCAACTAAACCACAAAGGCTTGTGCTGCAGTGGCAGTCTCCCTCCTTGCTGGGTATTTTTGAGAAAATAAGCAGCATTGTTTATTGACCAAACAATAGGCCGAAAAAGATTCATGGGATGGAGAAACCCATAGCCTTCAAAAGTTATGGATTAAAAATCAATTAGCAAATGAGAAATGAATATGAAGAATAAAAAAGCTGTTCTCTCAATGAAAGAGGTTAACAGCAGTATTAGAGAGAGTGGTGTCAGGACCAGTTTTGCTCCATATATTTAACAGCGTTTCCAGCAGCACAGTAGAGAGGGTTGTAATTTGCTGATGACTCAGAATGACTGACATTATATATAAACTTCAAAGACTTTAGATAAAAATTGCAGAATCCACAATGGAATCATGTAAATGACTAACCCATGCATGGATTCTTAATTAGTTGTAACTCCTTGGGGAGAAATTTTCTGAAAGTGATTTTGGATGACTTCTTGAAAACAGTTCTGTCTGGAAAGGCAAATCAGACGCTCAACTCTTAAGATGTTGCCTGGGATGGTATGTTTCTTAGGGGGCTCTATAATGAGAATTCTGCTCTCAGATGGAACAGTGAGTTACCAAAAAAAAAAAAAATTGCAGAAGTAGGGATTTGTCAAATATTTAAAGTATTATGAACATCAGTGTATTCAGTATGTTTATGAAAGGTGAGCGTAAAACACATCTTCTTTTGTCATAAAGATAAGGTGATGTAGTATTTTATGTTTCGGATTCAGCGGCGTTCTGTGATGAAGTCTTTCCTAAAGCCTCCTACAGCAGCACATGGGGAAGAAACAAAGGAGACCAGAGGGAGAGAGGCTTCACAAGGGTAATAAGAACACTGCCTGGTGGCTGGAGCAAATCCATTTAGGATAAGGAGGGTCTGTAGTCCCTTTTATGATTAGCATTGGCGTGTGATACACATTCCTTGTTCATGCCACAAAGAAGCAAGAGCACGTCATGCAATAAACTCGCCTGCCTGATGACATCTTTACAGGGAAGGATTGCTCAAAAGGACATCCGCAGAAGCAAATGGGATGGAAGACGTGCTCTCCAAAACCCTGTCTTGGTCAGGGCAGAGGAGGGTTGTGGTCATTTGCCATTTTGGCAATTTCTGCTCTGATGCAATTCATTGTTTTCACAGATTTTAGCTTACAAAAACCCCCAAAAACTGTGCCTCTTGCCAGTTTGTTCATAATTTTCTCGATAGTTATGCAGAAAGTTTGCTGAGGAGTGTATGAAGGGCCACGCTGGGTCAGACCAAATGTGTGTCTTAGCGCCCTGCCTTTGCTTTGGCCGAAAGCTGGTGCTCAGTGGGGAGTGTAAGGGTGGGCTCAGCATTGAATGGCAGTTGTCAGACCACTTTCCTAGCCCTGGCTTTTCATCACTTAGGGACTTTTTGATCTACAGTTTTTATCTTCATGCTTTAAATACCTTGTCAGCTTTTTTGGTAGGTGAATTCATATTACTGATTTTCAACTCCCATAAGCTTTTCTCATTTCTGTGGCATCCAGTTTTATGTAAAGAATCTCCTTTTATTCATTTTTTAACTTGCAACACATTGGTTTCATCTGATATTCCCTATTTTTTTTGTTCACCTGGAGGTTTGAGTTGAAGGAGCCTTAGTTGTTGTAACTACAAGGTTGTTGTAACTACAACCTTACTGTGGTAACATACTGGTTATAATAACAGTTTTGTTGTGTTGGTGATTTCGTTGTAGAGCTTTGCTGATGTTTAAAGGGGACAATGCTTTAGATTAAGAGATTTTGTTTGTTGTTCATTTTCATTTTAACTTCAGCTGTTCGAGTTTTTTTAATATAGAGTTAGTCGTAATAATCTGTTAAGTTTAATGTAGTGTTACTTAGTGCTATATTGCAAAGGATTTAGCATTGTAATTCAACTCTCAAAGTGATTATTATTCAGATATATTTCTTTTTTCACAACTAGGTAAGTCTTGACTATAATAATAATTTTTAAATATTACTTGATTCTTGAACTGATGTTTAATAATGTCAACTTTTAGGGAAATAAACACTCTGTCTCCATCTACTGGAAAAATGCACAAAGGGAGCTATGCATTTTGCCCATCTATAATCTCCTCTTTGCTAGCTAATATGGGAAGAATTTAGAAAACATGAGTGGGAGGTCTGTCAGATGTGGGCAGTGGATGAATGAGTCCCAGTGAGTAGGGTTTGAGGGGAGAAAAGACTGAAAGGGATGGAGAGACACACTTTCCAAAGTACAGTGCGCAAAAGGTCAGAGAAAATGTGGCAATGCCTATAGGAACAACAATCAAATCCCTTCACTAGTTGAAGAAACATTTAAAGGACTGTGGAAACAGATGGTGCATGAGTTAAAACTGTACAGGAGCAACTTACCTTCTGCAGCAATTTCAGCAAGACTGTTATTTCCGTCGTCGTTACTCTCTCATTCAATCACAACATGCAATTACTATAGCAAACCTTCTGTCATATTGCACACATTTTCACACTTGTCAGAGGAAAAGTCATAGATTAAACAATATGGTTTAAAGTACTGTTTAGTTATGAATTTCATAACTGTATTTTAATGCAAGACAGAAGCGTTCTGTTGGAGTAGACCTTATAAGTACAAGAACCAGGGAAACAGACTCAGGAAGAAAAACAAGTAGTGTTGGCCAATATAAATCCCATGAGCACAAATGGAAATTTATGCATGTTAATGCCTTCACATCAGTCTGAAAAGCAATTAAAGCCCCGTTGTGGAGTCACTACATGTGAAGAACACTTACTGAAATCAAGGGGTGCTTGGAGAAAAGATGGAAAAAAGAACTGGGGCTCTAATACTGTACCAACATTTCCCCCTTTGCTTTTGTACAGTGTTTACCATAGCACGTGGTACGGAACCTTTCAGTTAGCTCTTAATTCTCTTCAAGGTATTTGAAAACAAGAAACTGCAAAACCGTTTAACCATGCTAGACCTTTACCATCCTCATGTACAAGTTTTAATTTCATTTCTTTTCCTCCCTGCTTTGGGATTTTTTGGTATTGGCTGGTTTTTTGTTGGTTTTTCCCCTTCTCTGTGTGCTATATTTGTTCTCCAGAGCTGGTATCTCTTTGGCATACACATAGCTGTATATATATATTTAGGCTGCTTTTGTCTCTCGTGCTAAATAGTTTGCATGAAGGATGAAGTATTAGTAATGCAAGTGGTTATTTCTTATAACGTTTCTTGAATAATAATGTGTCTCTAGTTTAGACCTTTTCATGTCTGTCTTTCCTTTAAAAAAAAAGGAAAGCAACAGCACAGAGATTTCAATATGCTTTTTTTTTTTTTTTAAATGAGAAAGGCGTCTGGGGGTAACTCAGCCAGAAAAGACAGGGAAATCAAAGTGATAGCTATATTTTTGTGTTTCATTTTGATTGCTCTGTTCAGTTTTCTTCATTTGGGAAATACATATTTAAAAAGAGAGAGAAATCTTTATGCCTTTTATTCACTTCTGCTGTTTTTGCCATTTTAAAAATATACATACCAGTTATTTCCATACAGAACATGTGAAAGTAGGAAGAATTTGACAAGTCATTATGTTACTTGAATTCA
Source organism: Oriolus oriolus (assembly GCA_013400235.1). Classification (NCBI taxonomy): domain Eukaryota; kingdom Metazoa; phylum Chordata; class Aves; order Passeriformes; family Corvidae; genus Oriolus; species Oriolus oriolus. The sequence continues at coordinate 5,898 of VXBT01003827.1, forward strand.
ATAAAAAAACCTGTCTGGATCATTACATTAAACAGGAGGACATGGAAAATTAAAGTCACAATTCCATTTAAAATTGTTGACCTTGTATTTTTGCAGCAACACCTCTTGAGAGGAGGAATAAATGTCTGTAGGAGAATGAAAGCTGAAGGAACTTAGAGAAAATAGACATATTTTTTCAGACTTTGGAGTTTTTTTCTTTCTACTTTTCCCATATGTGTGACGGCCTTTCTTGCATTGACATTGAAGTTTTATTGAGACAAATCCTGACACATTTACTGATGCCAAGGAAAGCATTATGCAGATTCATTCAACTTGGTAGAAACAGTGTTGGGGTTACTGAGAATGAGGAAACGTGTCAGAACCCGCAAACCTGGATTGGCCTCCCTTCAGAACTCCTCATTTGCTGAGGCCCCTGTTGAACACACTGCCACTGGTTTTTCCAGAACCTTCTTTCAGTCAGCAAGTCTGTTGTTTTCTGTTTTCTGAACCAAACCCAGTGTGCCAGAAATGAGGTATCTGGAGTTGCTGACCTGTTTTTGGTAATATCAGTGCAGTTTAATTTGTTTATTTGTGTCATTCAACAGCAGTTGGAAAAACCAGTGGAAATAGCGTTTGGATTGCAGTTGAAGCTGAGGGTTTCTTGCTGCTGCAATGGCTCTGAATCAAGCCACAGATGGTGACGAGTTTCCTGTAGCTGCTGCTTTTCTTGCACAGGCATTGCAGCAATGCTGAGAGCAAGGCAGGGCCTTAGGAAAAACTGTAAAGTGGATCTGAGAGCAGATGTGCCCCAGCTGTAAGGGAAGTGATAATGGAAGCAGTGAATTTGGAACAGGGCGGATGGAAGTAATCTGTGATTGGGGAGGAGTGTGCAGAAGGATGGAAAGGAAAAAATGATAGAGTGGGGTGACAGCAGATAATAAATAGGGAGGGGAAGAACACTGCACTGAGGGGACTCAGTGGAGCCATAGAATATCTGTAGGGACTGTGCCTGGGAACAGTAGAATATAAGCTAAAAATATGAATAACCTCCTTGGTCTTTAAAAAGAGTCTTAAGTTGTCTTTACTGTGATTTATGTTACCAGACTTCCTCCACAGAATTACAGTCACATAATCCACAACTGCTGTTATTTATTCTGGATAAAGAAGGCAATTTTGACAGTGATCTCCCTTGACATTTCCCAAGGTCTGCGCCTGTCTCATACCTTTCGTTATTGTGTACTTCTTCAAGGCATCTCTCTTACCTCTCTCAAAAAGAAACATGCATTGCAGTCGCTCACCCTGGACCAGAGTGACACAGACGTTACAGGTTAGGAGAGATCAATTGCATAGCCCTGCTCCTCTTCACCTGGGAGGATCTTTGATGTGTTGACAAGGTTGGAATCCAAATAAGACATTAACCCACTGTATTGCAGTGGCTAGGGTGGCAGGAACGATATAAAATAGCATCTCACTCAACAAGGTATTCTCCCTTTTTCATTTTAAAATCTATGTCAATGGCAGTTGTAACTATTAGACCTGCATTAAAATTACATATTACTTATATAAATGGGAGCTATAAATATAACAAATAGTAAAAAACTAAAACTGCATTGAGGTTCAGGAGACAGTATGTCTAAAACCTTTGAAATTAGGGACATTTAGAGGAAAGCCTCAATATCCACCTGCCCTTAATTTACCTCATTATTCTTGTTTGTCAGAGTATGATCTCACTACTATGTTAATGTCATTTAATAACTTTCTTGCAAGGTTGGCTCAGATCTGAATCAAACCACAGTAAAGGTGCAGCAGTATTTCCTTGACTATGTTGGTTTAGATGAAGCAGTAAGAACAGGCTAACCTAGTGTTAAGGATGAAGTAATTGTCACTGTGGACAGTAAATATTTTGTTGCTGAATATCTCCTTTCTAAAGTTGTTATATCAATATATAGTCTTGTGGTTTCTTATTCCTTTTTCCTTTCATTTGAAAATATTATAAATGTAAAGCTAATATTGATCTGTAGATGTGGCACAATATTGATTTGAATGAGGGACCTAGACACTAAAATTGATCTCATTAAGATGTTGCTAGTAAGTAATGACCTAGATGTTGGAAATGCTGATGCTGCATTGGGTGTGTCCTCTGCTACCAACCCATGTGGACTTGGGCCAGGCTTGCAATGCCTGTGTCTTCTGAGCACCATGTATAGCTCAGCATTGGCATTTCCTGGGGTGGAAATCTCCCTGGGCTACCAGGAGCCTGCACTGAGTTTAGCAGATCTGATTCTCACAGCTGTGCTCCTGGACATGAAACCAGTGCACAAAACTGAGGGTTCTGTGTAGTTCTTAATTGACTCTTTGGAGAAACAGAGTGGATTTGCTGGGCCTGGAAGTCCCTGCTCATCTCATGAAGCTGGAGGAGTCTGGCTAAACATTTTTCATTAAAAGTAATTTTATATTTAATCAGTGGAATAATATTCCTGTGGTGAGGACTCAGAAGAGAGAGAGAGAGTTCCTGAATCTTTCTGGCAAGTACATATAATTTCCTGTGCTGAGGGAAAGATTTGTTTCACCTAAGTTTAGCTTGGGTATCTAGCTTTGCTCTGTAGTCAGCAGTTCCCCACGAGAGCCATTCATTTGACCTGAAACAGCTGAATTACCCTCTTTATTAACTGTAGAGAGAACCTCAGGCCAGAGGTCCATCCAGCAAGCAGAGATGAAACTGGTCCCAGCTTTTCTCTTAGCAATACACACATCTGATGAGGTCTGTGGATCTGTGGATGCTACAAGATCTTGTGAGTAGAAATATACCAGTGGGGAAGAGATGCCCAAAGCCTGCTGTGCAGGTGGCCTGTCAGGCTGAAGGAATGGAATCTCTTAATACAATAGGGGTTTTTAAGTTAATACGATAAAATGGTATTATTAGTCTTCTGAAAATAGTCCTTGACCTTAATTTTTAAAAAAAAGTAATAAGGGCTGTATCTGCATTGTTCTTGTAAAGGAATTTGCATCTTCAAACTTTTCCTCTCAAAGTAATTAGACACTGAGAGTTCAGGGACTCTAGAGGCAAACCTAGAAACTGCTCTGTGCTCTGTAGCACGATGAGGCTGATGCAATATGGGGCAGGTAGGTGAATGTTCCTTTCTTTTCTTGAAAAAGGAAAGGGGATTTTTAATTTCTTGCTCTTCAGCATGAAGGAAACTCATAACTCTTCTCTACTAGGGCTAAAAGCACATCGCAGATGTGGTTCAGCATCAGTTTGTTATTCATTTCAAGCCTGCTTTGGCACAGGATGGTATAGAAAGAAAAAATAAATAAATCTGTTCTAAATTTACATTTGATATTTTATTCTTTCCTTATCACCTGCGCTTTTGCTGCTTTAGTTGGTATTTCAACTGTGATGGCTTCTAAATATCCTAGGCAGATGCTGTCTTATAAACCCAATTACTGTTTTTCTGTCTGTTTTTTTTACTGTGCAAGAGGTGGACTAAAAACTGGCTGAGCTGCTGCGATTTACAGGGTGGTGGTCAGTGGCACAAGGTCCAGCTGGAAGCCAGTCACTTGTCATGTACCCCAGGGGCTGACTGTGGGGGCAATGCTATTAAAGATCTTTAGTGACTCAGATGATGGGGAACAAAGCACCCTGGGGAGTCTTCAGACAACAGAGAGCTGGGAGGGCCAGTGTTTAAACACAAGAAATGACTTATTTACTCTCTGTTTGGTCAAACAGCAGAAGAGGTTGCCCACAGACATTGTAGGGTCTCCACCTCTGGAGATATTCCAGTCTTTACTGGCCATGGTCCTGGGTGACCAGCTTTAGGTGGCCCTGCTTTGAGCAGTTGGGTTTCATATCTCAGTATTTCTAAATATAAATGGATGGTGATTTTCAAAATATGTGCCAAACTGTTAGTTTATAGCTCCCCCATAAGTTTTTCACTCTAACTACAAATATTCAAATAGCTTAGGAAAAAAACAGGCAACACCCACCACACAACCGAGTTTGTATGTGGAGAAATCAAATTATTTGACCCAATTTAAGTCCAAACCTTTATCCAGGCAGTTAAATGAGCTATTACTTCGAATTACTGAAGGATTATAAATTTGAAAAATTTAAAATAAAAATTTGGTGAGATTCCTCAAGTAGTGAACCATTTTAAGTTAATTCCATATTACAATTCTCTACTATCTTGTGTAGGTCATTGTAGCATCTGGTTTCTATGTCTTCAAAAGTCTATCTTAAATTCATGTAAAGTTAGAATACACAGATACTAGAAAGAATTTGTAATTCTTAGTAGTCATTCCTTGATATTTTTTTGCCACACTCATTCTTGAATGAATGTCATTTGGTTGAAGTTTTTGATTACTTCAATTGAAAAATTGTCATTCACTGTGTAAATTGAGACACATAATTTAACAATGAGAATATTGCCACACGGCAAACAGGTCATCAAAGGAAGATCTTCCCCTGCAGCCACCTGATCTGTTTAGTTTGGTTAACAGGAAATTTTAAAGATACTCTTTTTGCCATTTAAACCTCTTAGGTGGCCTCTCTCAGTAACTGCTCTCTTGTGTAAATAAACAGACTTAAAAAAAACCTCAGCCTTTGTGGTAAATACTTACCTGAGCTAGTGTGACCAGCATGGAGGGGAGACGTGTGGAGATCCTCTGGAGACCTGACACACCTTTGTTTTCTGAGTTGTGTTGAATTTCTCTATGCGCTTGTTTCAAGTCGTTTGAACAGTAGTCCTTCAGTCAGTTGTCAGTAGCTTTGTGACAGGTTCACCACACACCGCTTTGCCACACAGCTGTTGGGTTTTTATTTTAAATTTTATTATTGCTGCGTATCATTTTCTAAACCTGTTGTCCTTTGGAAGAGTCTTAAGCCACAATACAGAAAAGATGTTTCACGGTGGGTCTGAATCCGAGCTTCAGCTGTAGTTGCTTGACCAGCACTTTGTTAGCAGTCAGCATCCTTTGAGAACCTCCCCATAGCTGGTATGTAAACTGTTAGGCTTGTGAAATAGCTGGATGTTTATGTTTCTACCAAATAATTTGCTCCAAATCTTTTGGCACTTGTGTGCCCAGTGTTTGACTCCGGTGAAGAGAACCTTCCAGTATGTGAGTGAGGGAGTTTGTACAAATGCCTAAAGGCTTGTGTGTGACACAGCTGTGTTCAAGACATTGATTATTTTTGAGGTGATATTTGCTTTTTTTTTATTCTTTAAAGACATAACAAACATGCTAGTATTGTCTGTAATGAAAGCTGAGCTTAAACATTGTCATATTCAATTGTTCCTTTTTTTTTTCTCTTCAATTTCAGGATAGGGAATTATATTGGAATTCCCTATTCATATGTTTTCTTTGAATGATAGTTACTTCCAAAATCTGTTGTTTGCTAAATTATGGTTCAGAATGATGACAAGAAGAGAATTAATTTCAGGAGGGAGGCTAGAAAATAGCGTAAGATTTTAATTTATTTTTTTTCCAGATAGTAGTATAAGGATTTTTAAAAGGCAAAAGGATAGCATTATAGTTAGTGGTTTATAAAATCGTTTGGTTTATAAGTTTGATCTAGAAAAAGCAGCAAAACCTGACTGAGTGTTTGATGTTACTGATCTAAAATATGTGTATAGGTACCTTGTGAATAGTTTGTGCAGCAAAAGATGTACAGTAGTCCCTGAAGTTTATAGTTTTATTGTGCTTTTTGAAGTTAAGTGTTTTTATAGAGCATGTTATTTTGGAAAGCATCTAAGGTGCACAAGCTTTTTGGGAGCTTTGGCTGATGAACAGGAATATCAATAATGCAAGGTGCGTGAAGGAATGGCTCTCAAACAGTAGAATTAGTCGTCTTCGTAAGATGTTGCAGTGAAATCAGAGAAGGATTTGTGTTTGATATTATTTTTGTCTGCTGTGTTATGTGGTGGAAGAAAAGAGCTTACCTTGCATATGGCTTGGTGGTGGCAGAAATGACACTGGGAGACCGGTTCAGAATGCCAGGCACTTAATTTGAAGCAAGTCCTTGCTCTGTGGAAGCAATTAGGAGCTGTGGCTGCAGTAGGAGGGGTCTGGTCATGTAGACTTAGCAATTGTATTCATCTAATGTATAACAGTTAATACACTGCAGCTCAGTGTGAACTAGAACCCCTTGATGTATGTAAGCCCTTAAGTATTTAAATACCCAGGTCCTTCTTACTGAAATGTCGTAGAGTCCAACTTGGCCTCCGCATGGTGACTATTGTAAATGTTCCTCATGAAGCTGCATTACATTTCATCCTAATTAGCACTGCTGCTGTAGCCTTAGTAAAGACACATCGGATTTAAAGAACCAGAGGCTGAGCGCCCACATCCTCTCCTACAGGAATTAAATCAATTTCAGTCTTACAGTATTCACAGACCTATTTAATTTGGCCTCTTTCTCTAGACGATTGCAAAGGCACAGTAGTAGTAGGAAGCTCCTGCCTTTATTACTTATGTTTAACTCCAGAGTTCTTTCTGTTTTGAGTGCTATCAGGGTAGCATTTCTTATTAGTCCCCATATAAAGCAAACATGCTATTTTGGTAGCAAAGAAATTAAAGGTTCATCAATAAATAGCAGTTACCAACAACAAATTAAGATGAGAAACATTTTTATTGTGGACATAGGAATGAATGTTACCTACTGTGAAACAGATTTTTTAAATTGAAATCGGATATATAAGTTATTATTATGCACAGAAAAGGTTAGAAACCTTAACATCTTTTGTCCATAAGCCAAATATTGTAGTATGTTGATATCCATGCTGTGAATTCCCCATTACTGCTCTGCCAGTAATTTCAGCCTGGCATCTAGACTAAATTGTCTCCCTAGGAGCCAAGAGGAAACACGGTGGATATGTGATCTCAGGCATGGGTCTTTCTTGAATGAATAAAAGCACTGTCACATTTTACGAAATTACATCTGCTGGTTATGTGCTGTGATCATCTCTGAATGAGGGAGAGGGCAGAGCTCATCTGAGTTATGGCACAGACCTATATTCCAAAGGATCTTGATGGGATTTTATACAGTCTTGTAGCTCCATTCCAGATATGTTTCAGCTGCATGACAGAAACTGAAAGCAAGGTAATGATTGTGCCTGCACAATAATTTTTAAAGTGTTAAGAAACACACACAACACACAAATTGCCAGCCAGAGCTTGCTGAGTGGCCTCAGAGCATGTTATTCTGTGAATGGAGATGAACAAGTTTGACAAGTGCAGAGCTGAAAATGCAGTTCTCATCTTCTCTCTCCGAGCAAAGATGAGAAGGAAGCTTGTTCCCCTGGAGCCCGCAGGTGCTTGGATCCAGCACCCCAATACACAGCTGTGGTGCCAGATGTTGGCAGTGTGTGCTGAGCCTGTCCCATAGTGCAGCAGCCAGTCTTGTACATCCCTTCAAGGTCTCTGTCATGGCTTTAAGTAGGTTCATTTAATGGTTGGACTCGGTGATCTTAGAGGTCTTTTACAACCTTAAAGATCTGTGATCTTGCTAAGACGCCCTGTCAGTCTGATGCCCTTTGCTTTGCAGCAGTGATGAGTCTGCAGTGACCTGGGGGAAGCTGGTGGGTGGTTTGTCACACATGTAGGGGTCTGAAGTTAGTAGTGGAGCCGTGTCCCTTAGACACCATGTGGGGGTGTTGCCCAAGGAGCCACGGGATTGATGGAGTTTTGGAGGTGCTGCAGGACTGTTTCCCCTTACCCGCAGTTGTGGGGCCAATAAGAGAAAGAACCATGAATATTCTGTTACTCGCTTTTTGGGGCATATGACTATCTAGGTCCCATGCTGTTACTCAAATTCTGCAAAGAATAGAAAACAAAACACTTGTTTGGAACAATGACATCTTAATATGCGGAAACTGCAGCAGTGATGAATTTTAAGATCTTTTTTAAACTGGACAAAATCTTCCTCTGTGCTGCTCTCTGATTGCTGAAGTATCTGTTGCCACCTCAGCCTGAGCTCTGTAGCTATGTGGTGGTTGTTTTTTCTTTTTTCTACTCTATTCTTCATTTCTTTAAAGAGCTGATTCTTGTGATTTATTGGGTACAAACTACAAAGCTAAGTACTTTTCAGGATGTAAGTTGTAGTGGCTATGGGAAGGAATGAGACTATAATTCTCCATTTTATTTTAGTTAAGCGTTTTCAGAGGGGAGGGAAGGGGAGGATGTGTTCTTTCCATTAGACCCCTCCTTTCTTAATCACCATTCCCTAATTAATTCCCTGGTTAAATATAAAGCAAGCATTAGCTTTGAATAATGTTTTCCTGTGTGATTAAGTAAAGAAGAATTTCTTTCTTTTGTATGATGACTCATTGCTAGGGGATCTGGAGGGAGCCTCAGGGTGGATATTTGAGACTTTGGTCCCAGGTGCTCTCATACCTTTGAGCTGTGTCTGCTGTTGGTCCAGAGGTGGGAGGCAAAGGCGATATCACATATCAGCTGAACACGAAGAAAATTGCCTCTCTTGTGAAACGACAGCTTTGTTTTTTCCTGGTGGAAAACTGACTCTGGCTCACAGAAATGGAAATCTCGAGACAATACATACAGCTAGCAGAAATGTAAATTATTGTTCTTGCTGGCACAGTGTCTGTAATATTTCTTGTTGCATGATGTATATCCTTTGGTGTCCAAGCTGCCCCAAAAATGTACTTCTTCTTTTCACCAGCATCTTCCAGTTCCTACCCCTGCACTCGTTCGCAAACCTTTAGCTTGTAGCAGTACAGCTGTGTTGGGTCACACCATAAACCACATGTCTGAAAGAAGTGAGGTTAAGAACTGAATCAGAAAAGGAGATTATAGTGAATGAGGGCATGGCAAAGAGGCACAACAGGGTCTAAGCTGGTCAAGCTTATTTTACTGATGAAGAAACATTGTCTAACTCTACCCACATGATATGAGGGTTTTTTTTCTACTGTAGTAGCTTATGGCATTAATTTTTAGCTCATAGCATTAAATTTTAGCTCAAAAGGCAGTTTTAAGAATGATTCTGTGTTCAAATGTTGCTCGGAGCTCAAAATGAGAAAAAGAATGCAGCTTTATTAATGTGGCAGCAAAGAAAACATATGGAATATGTTTCATATAATGACATGGGAATGCCTGTGATTTGACTGCTGTAACAGTGAATGCTACAACATATAATCTCTGGGTGTTGAAAAACAGGCATTTAAAAACACTCTCGGTTTTTATAAAAAGTATGGTAAACAGAAATCCTGCTAATTTTTTTCATTCATTTGTTTTACAGGCCTTTCCCTGTATTTCAACCGGAATTTATGGTAAGACAGACCTTCGATGTCACTTATTCTTACTCATTTTTCCCTATTATTCGTATTTCAAACAGTGATACTTCGTATCAGATGTCTCATCAGTCATTTTGTCTCACCAGTATATTTATACTGTGTTAAGAAATAGAAACCCAAAGCCTTCGGCTGTGACTGGATGCTGGTGTGCTGGGAAGTGGGATGATGTTGTGCAGCCCTTAGCATAACCCTTAGAGCCTGTGAGCCAAGACCTGCAACTGTGATTACACTTCTGCAGTAACTCTTAAACACACTGCTGTGGCTTCAACAGGGAAAAATAGGGGTCTGGCAAAATTTTCCACCCACAAGGAAAGCAAGAAAAATGCCACGATGTCCAAGACTGGCCAAAAAAAAAAAAAAAAAAAAAAAGAAAAACCAAAACAAACTTGNAGCCAACTTGCTAGAGTAACAGGAAATTATCTTAGTTCCCTTGAGTTTTGCTTCCACAATTTTAGTTTATTAATTTACATGCAAATTAACATGGCCTGAAGGAACTGGAAGGAAAGGGTTATGGTAAGTCTCTTGTTTTGTTGTAATCATAAGGTAATCCATCACTAATAGTCAACTGGTTTTTGGTTGGCCAAAAGAAGTGAGCATGATATTTGAAGGAGGAAGAAAACAAGCAGTTCAATATTTAGCAAAAATTTGAGAAATTTGAGAAAACATGGAAATTACAAAGGGAATTGTTTTTTTCCTTAAACAATAACCTACGTTGATTTTTCTTCCATTTAGGTTCAATAAATGCATATAAATGATTGTACGTTTGATTACTTGTACAATTTAAGGTTTTATAAAAAGGATGTTTTAAAGAAACACGTGGATGCTCCATCCCTGTAACTGTTGAAGGCCAGGTTGGATGGGACATTGAGAAACTTGGTCTAGTGGAAGGTGTCTGAAGCGGGGTTGGAACCAGATGATCTTTAAAGTCCCTTCCAACCCAAACTGTTCAATGATTTTATGCTAAACAGCAATAAATTTAAAAAACCCATTATCATTTCACAATGTAGTATGATGTAAGTCATAACATATAGTAATTGTCAGATAAGGTAATTTGAGCTTTGACTAATTAGATAATTCAGATTCAGGAGGGGAGAAAGGAAGGCAGGAGTATTAGGCTTGTTCCTTCTTTTTCAAGGACCTCTTATTTAAATTTTTTCATGATTGTAAATCTGAAATAGGCTTCAGAAGGTAAAATCTAATTCAGCGTGGGTGCTGTATTCCCTTCTACTTCAACTGCACTTCCATTGTTGCAGAAGAACAAGCAGATGCCATTTCCACGAGCACTAGAATTGGCTGAATATAAATCTGGATTCAGATAAAGCTCTGCCTCAGTTCTCAGTTTTGGTCCTCCTTTTGAACTTGGAGGCAAGCTTTGCATTTTAGTCCTTGACTCATTGGCTTAAATCTTGATCTTTTACACAGGTACATTTTTATTATTTTACAAAATCAAGCAAGTCATGTAGTAAATATATGGAAATTACTAGTAAGTGGGATGTACAAACAATGATCATTCACTTTATTTTAGAATTGGCCTAGTCAATAGAAAAGTCTCAGCAGGTGAGAAATATGGTTTCCTGAAGCCAGCAGAGAAAGTTGGAAAGGATGTCTGATAGGAATCCTGAGTTTATGTGAGGTTTTTGATGCTGTTCTTGAAGGTAGCTGTGGCACTGCTGAAACATTATACACTGTGGCAGATGCTTTTTCTGTAATTGTTTGCTGTTTTCACTGTTGGAAATAAATTAAAATGCATTTGTGCTAAAATGCTCTGTTCTTCTGAGGCTGCTTTTGTGGGGGTTTTTTTGGGGGAAATAAAACCCCTAATTTATTGTACTGTTTACATTTTAATAAATACTTTCTATTCCTCAGTTAAAAAAATACTTTCCTTCTTTACAGACTTTCAGATGCACTGCCTGAGAGTAATAATTAAACAGGCAGCCCTGCATCTGGCTTCAGGTGTCAGTATTTCCAAGAATGATTGATAGCAGTTGCACTGCTAAAATTATACTGTGGGTGGTGACGTGTTTGCAATGCAAAACACACACAAACCCCACAAAACGATGCTTTCATCTTTTCGATTTTGTTGGGGTTTTCCCTTTTATCCATGCATATTCCTTTAGATAAAGGCAGTTTCTAGATGAAAAAGTGGATCAGCCTCATTAGTGGTGGCCAAGCTGATTAGGATATCTTTGTGCTGTGCACATAACACTGGACTGTCCCAATAAAATGTTATAGAAGAAGCACACTTGTTGTTTCCTCATCTTGGATCCATACAAACAAATGCTTTCCCTTCAGAAACCCCTGGCTGAGGGCACAGTTTCTCCTACAAATTGAAGTAGAGAAATTTGCAAGAGATGAACTGAGTATATCCAGTTTCAGGATCTGGACTGAGTTCTTCTCCAGACTCTAGCAGATGTACAGATTGCTCAGCTTCACTTTTGTCGTTAGGACAGTATTTGCACTTCTCTGGGGAGCAGTCCATTCTTGTTTTCAACACTGCAGAGCACTCCTTTACTCCCATTAAAAAGAAGCTGGGAAGAAACAAACAAGCAAGGCTCTTTCTGAGGTCTTGGCAAAGGGCAGATTCCTTTCCATGGGAAGAGTGTTGGATAGAGGGAAGGTCTGCCTTTCCTCCCCACTTTCCTGATGCTCCATCTCCACCCATCACGCTGTGGATGTTTCAGCTTGAACAAGTTACAGCTTTGAGAAGGCCATTTGACTGCTGCACTGTGCCAACAGTCAAAACTTGGATTTTCATGTTCTCCTGTTTAAAGAGTGCTGGCAACAAATCCACTCACAAAGGATCTTTGATTTACAAGTTTGATAGATCCAAATGAGGGATTTCATCTTTGAAAAATGGCATAGAAAGCAACCAATGCTAAATGTTTGTAAGGACTACAAAACAAGCGAGTCTGCCCACAGGCACTCTGGGAAAAAAAATCCCTAAGAGATCCCCAATCCCTGATATATTTTCTTAAGAGATCTCTGTCACCTTTAATAAGCTTATGAACTGCTAATCAGTCTAAGAAAGCAAAGGTTGTGAAGGTTTATATCCCCATGGATCCCTGGGCTACTCTCTTCAGTTGCAATAAATGCTTTCATTTATACCAAGAGCATGAAGTTTCCTAAATACAACTGTTTTTGGAGGAGGACTGAGGATTTACATCACTCCCATGGCATTAGGGATGTATTGGAGTATCAAGCTACACATCCTCAGCAGCCATTAGTAACACACAAACATAAGCCAAAGTGCAATCTTAACATTGTCTTTTTCTTCTTTTTTTTTTTTTTTAAGCCAGATCAGTTAGATTTTTAGGAATTTTCTTACATTTTGTCTCTTTTTCCTTTTTAAAACAATTTTACTATCTGGAAAAAAAATATAAAAATGAAAAAATCTATAGACAAATCTATAGTTCAGAGGGTACAAAGTGCTATTTTAGTCTGTAGTGTGACAGATTTTCATGTTATACTAGTGGATCGCCATTTACACATCTAGTTTCCCCATAATTACTGTCTTCTTATGTCTTAGGTACCTCCAGAAGAGGGGATTGGGGGGAAAATGCCATTTTCTTTAGTAGATTTTCTGAAAGAGTAATTGTGTTTTAAGAAGCTCTTCACAAATCATGGCATTTGCAGCCTGCAAAGTGAACAAGGATGTTGGATATGGTGCTACAAACCTTCAGAGCCACAAAATTAAAACAAGGGTCTGCAGATGGATGTAAGGAGACAGGAATTTTCATGTTTGTCACAAATATGTTGAGAGATAATTGTGGGACAGGCTACATATGGAAGGAATTGAAGATGTTATGGTCTGTGCACACCTATGTGTTCTCTCCTTACTGTTACTTTACAGTAATACAGGGTTTGGCTTTGTTCCGAGATACTTATGTTGGCAACATAAGCTGCTCTCTGGCAACAGAAACTAGTATTTGAATGTTATTTTAAACTTAAGGGAGGGGGAGAAAAGAAGAAAGATTAAACTGAATTCTCCAATTGGTGTGTATTTATCTCTACATCAATATAGCTGTATGTTGTACCTTAGCTTGAGTTCATGAAAATTATGTCCTCTGTCCTTTCCAAGAAGAAAGATATTGGCAGCTCTTAGTTTTGCTATGAATTTATACTTGCATTTCTTTTAAAAACACAGAGAGAAAAAGACCAAATGCCACAGAAGTGTAGAATGTCTGTGGTGATTTAGGTGGTGGAAATGCACAGTTTCACCACATTATAAACATCATTATTACGTTGGAGTAAGTCTTGCTGCTTGTAGAATCAGGCCACTGAGGCTTACTTGTAGCTTTTGGCCTGGTCATGGGCAAAACGTTGCACGGTTTTATTTGGTATGTGTTGCTAAAGGACAGTCTGAAAAGAAAAAAAAAATGGAGTAAACTAGGCTGTGTGTATAGGAAATAGAAGCATATAATCCATTCTCAAGGGGGGATGCAGGGAGGGAGCACAGATCCTCTGGTCTGCTTTAGATTTGGGGGAAGAGGTCCTTTGGTCTTGTGCCGGCTTGTGTCACCGCTGTCCTGACCCCCAGTGTATCCTGCTCAGGGTCCAAAGAGTGATCCCTCCTGCCACAGAAGGCTGGGAGCATATCCATCAGCTCTTCTCCCCATAAGGTGATCCACGGTAGATTATAACAAGGGATTAACCGACAGGTGTTCTACTGAAAGATCATAAAAGCCCTCTGAAAATCTGAATCAGAAGACTAAACCAAATGTTTTCAAAGGAGGAATAAATTCCTGACACAGGGTTAAAGGTTGAGGCCATCAATTTCTATCTTTCTCATCTGTTTTTTCTCATTTTCCTGTTGGCATTTCATTTCTGGGATAGATGTTCCTTTAATGAGCAATTCTAATAATGGTTGCACTGTCATCTTTCCAAGGAAGCAGTTAGCTGTAAATTTTTCAGAGCCACTTTTCACAAATGTGTAAGAAGTAACTATGAAGTAGTTTTGTATTTATCTCCAGCCTGGTGCCTTGAGTTCCTGTCACCGTTAGAAAGGCCTATGCTCATGTGATCATCAGGATTTGGATATTGTGATGTCAATTGAGGTTATCCAAGAAAATGGATATTATCATATAAATTCTTTGTGATTAAAAAATCCCAATCCAATAGGTCACATAAGGAAAGTTCCTATTAAGAAGATTTTCATAACTAAGCTAATTTTTTAACTTGACCAGTAGCTCCTTATCCCCCAACTCAGACCACATCAAATTTTTTGACACTGTGTGGTTTTAAAAGACCTTTTTGTAACTCATTGGGAGTTAATTGCATTTTGTTATTTGCTCCATAACTGGCATAATGTAATATGTTAGCGAAAATGAAGATATATGAGAATTCATTCTTTGATGCTTCTTTTGGGACTGATCACCAGTTAAATAGATTATTGTTAAAATTAATAATGGTAACAGCTATGAAATTACTATTATAATATTCACGCAATCTTAGAAATCTAATTACTACTTGTATAAAAATTTGTTACATGCATTATTTAACAGTGTTCTTATTTCAGACAGTGTGGTGTCCATGATACTAATTGGTGTCTTCCCATAATTTAAATACCACAAAAATTATTACAGGGAAGTGTAAATCGATGAGCTCTCAGCAGTCTAAAATTAACATTCATATGATGCATTTAGCAAGGAGAAGCTCTAACTTGACTCCAGACAAGAGACTCAATAATCTCCCTTTTTCAGTGGAAATTGGCTTTTTATGGATAATGTAGTTTGACTATCTAGAATTTTATCTGTTCTGAAGGTCTTGCTGACTGGTGCAATTTGCAGCATTTCCCCTGAACACTAGAGGACAAATCCTGCCCTTCATTCAAATGGCATTTAGTGACTGTCCTTAAAAATTTCCCTTTGAAAACTTAGACTGTTGATCACTGAATAGTCAGTTGCCTCATGGCCTCTCTTTTAGTTTTCCCCATATTCTCTATAGGAAGAAATAAAAGTCTATGTAGTTACTTTTTCCTTTTAAAATTATATTTATATATTTTTATATTTCATCCATATTTATATTAGATATGTATTATTATATTAATTGCTCCCTTCAATCTTGCAGCTGCCCACCGTCTTTAACCTCACTGTCTTGGTTCTACTCTGCAAGAAACAATTGTGCGCTCTCGTGCTCTTATTTCATAGTGTTTTCCATCTTGAAGCTCCTAGCATGGCTCAAGTTCCTTTTGCAATGAGCTCTATAGGTATCTCCAGACTGCTGAGGGAAAGCCAGGAATATCTCCAAAGACATCAAAAACATGTTGAGCTTTGGGCACTTTTCCCCTTTTTCCTTTCACTTTTTGCATTAATATTTTTTTATCAGGTAACTATCCTGTAAAGCATAAATAAGTTGGAAAAGTTCTCTGGTATTCAGAAAGCATATTGCAGAAATCATAAACAGGGCTTCAGCTGGTCAGATATATTATTTGCTTTCATATTTGTAGTTTTCTGTTCAAAGAATTAGGAGTGTCTCAATTACCATGATGAAAGTTAAAACTCTATATTGTTGTACACCAACAGAATCACTTAATTCTCTTTTTTAAATTTTCCTGGTTGATGTCAACAAGATGATCTGATGTGTTTGTTCTGTGGCTTTACACTCCGGAAAAGCTAAAGCTCTTTGAAGCTACTTTGTTAAGAAATGAATTGAAGTAAGAAAATAAAGCTATATGCACCTCATCCTAGAGACATTACATGAAGATGATACATGAAGCATAAAATATTTCTTGGTAAAAGGCCCAATTATTGCTATCCAAATTTTTTCTTTGATGTAATCTTGCCCCTTGCCCCAGGAAAGAGCATGTCTCTGAAACTTAAATTGGAGCCCAATCCATTAGTGAATTCTACCCTGTTGCTGTGGGGGTCTTTTAACCATATTCATGATTAGATGTAGTGTGAAAACACAGTCATCATAAGAATATCTTTTTCATGCCTTTCCATATCTTAGCACTTAGCAGTGATTTCGTTTACCTGTGCACTGTGGCATAACTAGTCTTGTATGTAATCCTACTTGTACCACATCCTGTACACTTCAGCAGCTAGAAAAAGCTCGCCAAGGGCAAGATTTCTGTTCCTAGATGATCACCCACAATCATTTTAATAGCATGCAATTATTTTATCTGGGGTTTACAGAAGTAAACAGAAGGAAGCTGCCATTAAGCCTGATGAACATGATGCCCTTAATCCCTTGATTTAATTTTAGGTAGGCCTGCAGGGAGCAGAGAGTCTGACTCAATAATCTTCATGGTTCCCTTTCATCTTGAGATTCTGTGATTCTGAGTGTATTCAGCTGAGTCCCACTCACAGCTTAAAACTCATTCTGTGAGGACGGAGTAGTAGTACAAGTCTTTGTGTCCTTGCAGAGCTTTTAAAAGCCCTGACACACTGAAGGTGAGTAGGAGTAATATTTGTGGCATCACGTACATCAAATAGTTTTACCACAAAGGTGTTGACCTTTGGTATCTTTTTGAACTTCTGTGACTGCATTAGATAGTAAATGCCTCAGGAAAACAGCTTCTCTTTCTCATTATTACCTTTTTTTTTAGTGCAGAGGGATAGGTCTGTCTTGGTCTGGCCACAAAATATTGTGATGCTGGGCCTTATTTGTCCTACTTTTTATTCTCCATAGCAGACATTGTCTGTTACTGGTTATTTACACAATATCTATTGTAATGGTCCTTGTCAGTGTTGGAGACCCTTAATACTACTCCAGTACAAACACAGAAAGTTGCCATACACATAAATTTACATTACCAAGGTAATCTCTCATTCTTAACTTTGGTCACTTCAAGAAGTTTGGAAGAAGTGTGTGTGAGAATATGGAGACTTTTATGTGGCTTGTTAAAGGTAAAAATGTATTGCTGTTAGGGCAGATCTCTTTCTCTTGAAATGAAAGAAAATATGGACAGAATAGACCTGCTATCATCAAGGTACCTGAAAGTCAAGCTAAAGGCGTCTCTGGCTCCAAGGGTCAGTCACTGTATTGTCCTTTTCCCCCACATCTTTGTTAAACAGGAATGCTGCCATATATCACTGGAAAGGGCAACTGCCACTGAGGCAGAATAGCAGAGCTGGAGGATTCTGTGTAGTGAATGACTAGTCTTGTTTCTAAGCCAAAATCCTGTACATAAGATGTATTCTGCAGCTCTGCACACCGCAGATCGTGTTGGCAGCCAGGTTAATGGAAGACTTCCTTGGGCCTGGAAGAGAGTTAGTTGTGCCTTTTTGTGTTGGGAATGCATTTAGAGCTGTTGTGTGCCACACATGTTGGCAAAATGTTCACCTGTCTTGTCTCAAGGTGTGATGCGCCAGAAAATAGTATAAAATACCATGAATTATAACAACGGAAGGAAGCATCTATTACAGTGGTCTGATTTTTTTTTCTAGAAAAAGGGATTTTTTTTTTAACTGGTAATTTCTGAGGTAATAAAAAGTTATTGTACACATACTTTGAATTTATGCAACTCAAGTAACTTGCTGGTGATTGTATCAGTGAATAAAACAAACTGCATGCATGCATTTCCAGGTCTGCAGTGTTATTTCTCAAATTCCGTATTAGGAATTATTAATAAAACATCAGGTTGTTGTAGAATTGTTTCCTGTTTGATTAATCTGTCAGAATCTGATTATTCAATTTAAGCTAGTTGCCTATATCAATGAAATATTACACAGCTTGTAAGAACACATAAGGCTTATTGCAAAGGAAATGCAGCAAGAGTCAGAATTTACCTTTCTGTGAGTACTGTTGGGGAGAAAGTTCGAATCCTTTCCAGAGCTTCTGTGCAGAGCAGAATCATTGCTAGGTTTGTTTACTTGGCAGTAACTGTATACATATTAAATTCCCCTTCAGGTTTATTGAGGGTGAGGCACACAGAAACAAATGTGCACCTTCTTGTTGAAGTGTTAAGTCAGAAATTCAGTACATATTAACATATTAACAATTACCATAATTAAGGTAACTATGAAAACAAATGTTGACGGGCTCTTTGTGTACCTGCCAGGCAGGCAGGATAGAAGTCAACCATTTACACTGAAGCACTGGTTTGGGCAGGGGGAAGTCACCTTCTGCTTTAAAATACACTGTGGGTCAGGCTTCTGCTCGATAGAGCTGCATTTGGTTTATTTCTGAGCTGTCACTACTGCAGAAAAGGACCGGTTCAAGGGGTGTTCTGCAAGAAGATAACTGTAATTGGCAATCCATTTCTTCATTTCCATGCTATAGCCAGCCTTGACGAATTAATCACGATCAAATACAGGCTGTGGGAAGGGGGTGACCCACGTAGCACAGAAGAAAAATGAGGCCCTGTGCTGGCATGACAGACTAATCCTTCAATTCGCCCACTTGACTGAATGAGGGGACTTGTTGGTGTGCTTGTCACCAGCACCGCCCATAAACAAACTGTTCGCTCTCAGTCAGAGGGTTTGGCAGATGTGATAAAGGTTATTGAGAGCATCCCAACACCTCATCCATCACTGATGTGGGACAGGGAGCTCCTGGTTTAGTCCTCAGGAGGAAAAGTCACAGTGGCTTACAAGATCCTGCCTTGAAGAGAGAACAACCTAAACTGTGTTTGTG
Source organism: Oriolus oriolus (assembly GCA_013400235.1). NCBI lineage: Eukaryota > Metazoa > Chordata > Aves > Passeriformes > Corvidae > Oriolus > Oriolus oriolus. The sequence goes on from VXBT01003827.1 coordinate 24,758, forward strand.
GAGTGATTTTGTGTCTTACCCCATGGGAACCAAAATGACTCCTTGGTTTGGCTGGATGTGTTATGGGTACTGTGAAAAACAGCAAAAATTTGGGGTTGAAATGTAGATTATATTAGGGTCCCTTCCAGCACAAGCCATTCTATGACTCTGTTATTAACTGGCAGGTTATAGCTTCACACAGACTCTGATTTTGTTCTAGGGAACAGGAGGTAAGCTGGTTCCAGATAGAAAGGAAAACAATGGTAGCCTAAAGAAAATTATTTGCTCTGACAGTTATGTAGAGAACTTGGGAACTTTTGGTAGATGTTTGCCTAATTTTCTTCTTTCTTCTTATCTGTTTTTTCAAATTGTGCAGCAGCTGTGTGGCTTCTAGGGTTATATTAGGAATATGGGACTCTTTTAATTGGCCAACTCATAGTAATGTTCTTTACTTAATAATGTTCTTTATTCTATCTATGGCTATGATTTTAGGTTTTCATCTGGTAACTAAAATGGAAACAGAGCTAAGTTCATCCTGGAGCACATTGGTTTCAGAGAAGCTATGGTGATTTGCACTAGCTGCGAAATATTCCATTGCACTGAGAGGAGAAAATGTGGTTTTTTGTAATTGACCCTATTCACTTTGAGTAACTGCATTGAGCTCAGCAGAGAAGAAATCTTGTCCGAAGTATTGTACCTTTTTTAAAATATTTGATTTGGGCAGGGAAGACTTTATCTTACGTTTCCTTGAACTAGTATCTAGCCCCTTGAAAAGAACATTACTTTAGAGTCTGATTTGTAAACAATTTGTGTATCTCTTTTATTCCTTTCGGTATATTACTCATATATAAGAGAATGAAAGTATTTGCTTTTCTGTATATTACTAGATGATAGTCTGTATGTATTATTTTCCAATTTAGTTTTAGACAATGCAGCATATCATTTTTTTTCCCTTCTCTCTGTGATGTTGGAAAGAACCCTTTAACAGAAATATTGTATAATAATATTTAAAGGGTAATAATTTATTGTATGTGATGCTGTGTCAGTGGAAGACTTTTTGCTCGCTTCTGTTTCATTTCTCTCTGGCATACGAACATTAAACCTTCATTTTCAGGGAGTATCCCATATAAAAAATATAATAGTTCATCACACATTGTGACTTGTTTCTGTTACAAACCAAATTTTGGGTTGCTTAGTTCAATTGAGTAGCACTTCCAGGTCACTCATTGAGGAAGGTGCTATTCAATGTGAATAATTTTATGCCACTTCTGCATGGGGAAGACTTGGTTCAAAAACCACTGAGCTAAGTAAGAGCCAATATAAATATCAGCACATTGTTCTAGCTACCAGCCAGTACTGTATTTTCTGTATCCATTTTCTTGTTTCTCAGTTTTGATGAACAAAAACATATTTCTAAATTACAAAAGACGCCGTGGGAAGTGTTCAGTGTTTTGATGAGAAAAATACAGAATAGGAATATCTAGAACTTATGATTAAGAAAAACAAGTGCATCCTCAGGATGAGAGTAAATCGACTGTTCAAGCGGTGACCAGTGTGTGCTGTGTAGTTTCAGCTTTATGTACCAGCTCATTATCCAATGTTGGAAAAATGGAGTATCAGTTTTATGCAGAACGCTTATCACCGTAAATTGCCCAGTGTAGGCTGTGAGCTGCAGACAGTGCAATCATAATAGCTTCTGAACCGATGCAGTTTTATGGATTCAGAACATTAATCATTCTCTTATGCCCTTAATTACCATTAGGTAGTTACACTTGTGTCTGTAATAGGTGCTAAACATTCTGCCACTGATAGGTTTTTAACCATTCTTTTTGTTGTAGCAGTAAACACACTATAGCTGACTGTTAGGAGGCCAGAACATATTTTTTAGCCTAGTGCCATTAGGAACGTGTCCAGTGACAGTTTGAGCTGTATTTGCTAGTTGGTTGTAGCCTTCTGGGTTTGGTTTGGTTTTCAGGGTGTTTTTTTTCCTGTCTTTAGGAATGAGAATAAAGAACGATACTGTTGCTAAGCTGGCACTGCTTAATTAAGAGATGATGGTTTTTTGCCTTTTGGCCTAGTTTACAAAATGAGAAAGGAAGGAAAAGCTGATATATTTTTCACGGTACTAAAAACAATATAGAAGAAACAAGTGATGCTATTTATGTGCTGGCCATGCCAGTCAGTGCTCTAGTTGTATTTTGCTATCAACATTATGAATTACAATTTACTAGTTTTCAGTAAAGCAATGAATCACTGATGCATAGTAGGCCCTTCCCAAAAAAAAGATGTGAGATTCAAAGCTCCTTTCTAACCAAAGCTGCTAGCCATGATTCAGGTAATGAGAACACATATTGCAAATGCTTCTGTGTTGTTCCTAATGAGGATTTCATGTTATGGAACCTTATACCCGTCTCTCAATTGTGTAGCTTGGTGTAGTTGACACCATTTTATTGACTGTAGGTAATCAGAAGCAGTGACTGTAGTTCCCCTGATTGGTGGCCAAGAGTTAGAGAATATACATCTGCCAAATTTGGGTGTAACTCCCTACATGTATTTTCAGTTGACATTTTCTGAAATTGTACACAAGTGATGTGGGAATATGTAACTACTCTGCCCTTGTATTTCTTTAATAATGCCAGCATGTTCAAAATTGTCTTACTAAGGGCAGTCAGTGATGTTCTGGCTGTGCAATTTGAGGCATTTGATGGTAAAGAATTAGCTTCCAAATACTTTCTTAACTTGTTTCATGTTTTCAAGATTCCCTTTCCTAGTCATTGACCTTCTTCTGAGTTTCGCATTTTGATTACATGGCATTTATGCTGACCTTAACTAAGGGGAGCATTTTCTGAAAAGGAATAAATAGAAACGTTTCTCTATCAGCACTAATGCCAATAAAACATAGGTTTGAAGTTCATAAACATATATTAAGTTTAAATGAAATATGATTTCAAGAAATTATCTACTTTTAAAAAATTGCATTTGATAACAAATTACATTTGCTAACCAAGACCAGTTTTCACAAATTATTGAAGTTCCATGGTGTCAAAGCTTTCTGCTAGGAAGAGGTCACCTTGATATTTGTACTGAATACATTTCAGCCTTGGCTCTACATTTTATCATTCTTGATGTCTTAAATTTTCCCTTACCTCCACAGTTTTTTTTAATCTACTTATTTTTATTATTTGTTTTTATGACTTACTGTCAACATATTTCACTGATTTTCTACTTACTAAACAAAATGGTTCTGCCTGAATTTCATGTGTAGCCCTAATTTTGTAACTTTTAATGTATGATCCATGCTATTTAGGTTACTCTGTATTTATTGCTTGTTTTTGTCACTGCCTACTAAATACATTAATATCTCTAGATCTCTAAATTGTAAGGCTCCTCTCTTCCTCAAAAATGTCAGGACTGATGATGAAACTCTCTTTCTCTTCCTTCACAACACATCTAAATATCCACATAGTAAACACTAGAAGATAATCATGGGCTTCAATCCAATCCTGGATTATCTGTCTATAGTTCAGCGTTTAAGACAGTATCATCACATTGGCACACATTAGATGCAGTTATTTAAAAGACACTTTGTTTTATCCAAAACCACCAAAACCACCACCATCAAACACCCAGACAGTCCTATCTAAGCACTATTTGGCTACTCTGGTTCTACCTGCGGTGAGGATGCTCAGCCCACAGCCGCCCCAAGACTCATGGCCTCCTCAGGTCTGTCAGTCCGCCTCCTAGCCAAACCATTTCAGTCCCAAAAAGTGTTGCTTGGTGAAAAACCACATAGACTGAAGCTGTTGAATCCAATCCAACCCACTGATTTGGCCCAAAGCAAAGGGTGTTCACACAAATGTTTAATCCAGCAGGTCTGAGCAGGGAGTAACTCCTGGGGGACAAGGATGTGGCAGTAGCACGTACATTTGTTAAAACTGGATTTAGAAGGTAATGTTTTTTCACGCTCTGAAATTGCTTTGTTCCAACTGGTTTGTGGGCTTTTTTATTTGTTTACTGGATTTTCAAAAGTACTTCGATCCTTTAGAAACATCAGTTCTTTCTGGTGTGTTTCTGGTGCTATTATCCCATGCAGCACATGAGAAAGATAGATGTGGAATCTGATGGGAATCATAAGAAATAAGATTGATGTTAAAATTTTAGCACGAGAAATGTCCCAGAAGCTCACACATTCATTGTTTCCCCCCTTGACTCTGTTATTGCACACTAGCTCTTTCAAATGTGTTCTAAGCAGTTTTTAAACTGTTTGCAAAAGTTTGACTGCTAAAATTTTTTCCTTCTTCCTGCTCTTTCAAGCTGTTTAGAGGATTTTTTTCCAAATTCCTGCTGGAGAGGGTATGTCTTAATTTGACTTCAGTTCCCTTCTTTTGGTGTTTGCATGAACTCAGATAACCTGCAGCAATTAGTCTTCTGGTTTCTTCAAATTAATTTGTTTCATAGAGGTTTAATTGTAATCTCCTATTTTCTAAGGAATACAAATCCTTCTTCTTTAACCTTTCTGAATTTTAGAGGTCCTTCTTTCATTTGGATGCCCACCACTTTATTTCTATACTCCTAGAATACTTTTAAGTTAAATACTGAGTGGTGGTTATATGATGGTTTCAACATAGCTTGATTATCTATTACAGTGCTAGTATAATTTATTTTTACTTACTCTTAAATGGTTTATATAGCAACTGCACCTTTCCTTTTTGTAATATGTTTAAATAATAATCTTCAGACTTTCAGTGGCATAACACCACAAACTTTGAGTATGTTACTCTTTTTCCATCTCCTGGTAGTTACTGTAAGTTCAGCAGGTTTTATTTGTATCAGCACCAACCTGCATGAGATTATTTTGCAAAGTTCATATATAAATATATATAATTCACATAAGCATAGGTACTGATCTCATTGGGTTTGACTCATCAGAACTGTGAGTTTTCCTTCTTTGCTGTGGGAGTCCTTTCTTTAGCAATTAATCTATAAAAAACAACCATGGGTTTTTTTGCAGAATGACGGTCTCTTAGTTTTGTAAATCTAACTGGAAATGTCTAACTAGAATTGGTGTGTGTGTCCCCAAGTACCTTATGTTGATCTCGCCAGCACAAGTACTCTCATGCCTTAATTTTCCATTCCCTTCTTTTCTTATGGTTTTTCTGCATGTGATTGAGACTTCTTTTTGCAGGCTTTCAAGTTGTGTGTTTTGGGGAAAAAAAAAAGAATAGGTAGAATATTTTATGGAAAAGGAATCTGTGGTTGTATGGGGGCGTGATGTTGGCTGCCGGATGCCCACCTGGCCCCTTGCTTACTTCTCCTCCTCCTCAGCAGGACAGGGCCAAAAACAAGATGAAAAAATTTGTGCACAGAGATGAAGACAGGGAGGTGATTTGCAAAGTACCATAATGGGCAAAACAGTCCTGACCTGGGGAAAATTAATTTAACGTATTGTCACTTAAAATAGATTTACCTAGTGAGAGGCAAAGGTCTCTCCTGAACCCCATCTTTCCCAGGCTCAGCATCACCCCCTCACTCCCAAATATTCTCCTATCTCCTGCAAGAGGAGTTTGCAGAGCTGTTTCTCAGTTTTTTTTTCCCCTCTCTCCCAGGTACTGTTTTGCCCTTTCTAGATTTTGACCCATACATTGATACATACATACAACTCTCCCTCCTTCATGCAGTTTTGGTTTTTTTTTTTTTTTACTGATTTCTGTTCCCAGAGATGTGAGGAAGACTAAGCTGTGGAGGCTGTTGTCTGCATACCAATAATTCACTGAAATAATCCCAACCCAACTCAATATTGCAGTGATATTTTTCACAATCTGGAGATGTGCAGCTGTCATGATAAAGTGAACTATCTTGAGTGTAATTGTACATATAGCGAGGACGCTTTGATAAAATTAATGGAAATCACACTGGCTAAAGCTGTTCCCTGAGCTTGATTCTAAGGCTTACATTATTTTTGATTATGTAACAAGCTCTATTGAATTGACACAACTTCTTTTTACGTATCCCCCAATTAAAAATCTTCTATTTTCCCTCATTTGCCTCATTGCTTAACAATCAATGAGGTTTCTCCATGCAGTGCATTTAATGCTTTTCCATACCCCTTCTGCTAATCTGCCTGGGATGTCATGTTTCTGAGAGGATTAGTTGTGTTTGACTGTGGCATGCACCTGCCTTGAAAGAGTGGTTTTCCCCAGGCGTAGTGTGGGTCATCTCATGCCAACCATACACATAACCTAAATTTAATAAAGCACTGGAACAAACAACCCCTTTGCCGCCACATGGCCACATTTACAAGGAAATTGAGGTGGGAGGTCAATTTTCGCTTTAAGACTAGGTTTGGAGATGCCTGGGTTTTAAAGCGGAGGTCTTTAAATCTCACTTGTCCGACAGGTGGTAAGAAATTTACACTTAAATTGTCCACATCAGCTTCTTATTTGCACTGCATTTTTGGACAAAAGAGATTTCTTAGTCTTTCAAATCTTTTGCTGCTTGATCTGACCAACCACAGCATTGGTTCCTTTGTTTCAAACCTGGACATTTCTTCTGAATACGGCAATTGCCATTTGCTCCGTCATTGCTTTTTCCCCTGTCTCAATTTGAATATTGTTCAAAATTACTTGAAAAACATATGTATTTGGGCTTTTGGTTTCCCTCGGAAGAGTGGCATCTTACAGAATTAAATCATTTTACTTTAAGGCTGGATTTACTGCTGTTGGTCTAAGAGAAATGTTATGTTCGTTACACCTTTCTGAATGCTAGGAAATCCCATTCCTTGCTAAAGCAGAACATGTTTGCTCATATAATGATGTAAAAATAAATTTTAAAAACCCCAACAATACGCTGACGACTTACTAGAATACATGTTGAAAATGGTATTTAAAACAAGTGTCAATGAGACCTAAAGTTCATATCAAGACTAAATTGGATTTGAGTTTCTGGAATTATTTAATAACCTGGTTATTTAATTTCCTTTTTGATTGAAGAAGGCAAGACTCAATAAAAGCATAATTGTGAGTGAAATGCAAATTAGAGATATTAGGAGAAATCGTATTTTTAACAATACTTGCTTGACAATTAATGCTGTAATCTTCTGAAACACTGAAGAATCTGATGAGATCTGGATTATTTTGTTGATCAACTACCAGTATTGTGCTTAAAAAGCAACTGCTTCTTGGAGGGATTGTAAGTCAGAAGTGTGTGGTGGTGAGGGTGTTCCAAGAGATAAGGATAGTTTTATATTTTACCCATTAATGGTTTTTTTATACCCCTTAGCATTTCAGGTCTTTGCTAAGAGCATCAGAAGTGTGTAATGCACTGCTGTAACCAGTTTTGTAACCTAAGGCAGGTTTGCTGAAATCAGAGTTTTAAATTTCAACTTTTCCTTACTCTTGCTTTAATCCAGTTTTTCCCTTTATTCCAATCCTTAAAAATCTTTCTAATAACATTTCATCTGTTGTGTTTACTGCTGTAATCTCAGAACATGCAAAAAGGTTTTTCGGTGCATCATTGGGAGGAAGGTTGAAGAGGTGCTGGTGGATTCCATGTAGTTTTTCTTGGCGAAGTTGTTGCTGCAACACATCCTGAAATGAAGATAGAGTAAATTGGCTGGTTGCTGATACATACAGGAGCATAAAATCACATCAGGCACACTGTGACCCTTTCAGGATACAAAGGAGGATATGTGGTGCTGACCTCTTGCCAGGCAAATGACTACTACAGAAATGAAGCAGCATCTGGGCAAGGGAAAAAATGCTTCCTCTTAAAAAATTAATGCATCAAATTGTTGAGATAGTGCAATAATGCGTCAAGTCCAACAACCTGCACAAGCACTTGTTTTAGCAGCGTACATGTAGTGTGTGTTCAGGTAGCGTGAAGTGCCTTTCTGTACAGTGAAGAACAAGCCACTAAGCATCAAATTTAGAATGCACACCCTCTCTATTCCTCCCAAGTGTACTGGCATTTTTGAACTCCAGATTGGATGGAAATATTTCAGTTTTGAGCTGTTGTAGATTTCCTGAATACAATAGCTGCTAGTGTGACCCTTTAGTGTGGTTTATTACTGCCTGAGGCAAGAATAGAAAGAAATCCACAATGTGAAGAATAAAGACAAACCAAGAATCAATAATGGATTTGTTAAAAAGACTAAACTAAGTAGCTTAAATGTGCCAGACATAGTATCTTGCTTTTTCACCCAACCTGCCCTATAACTTTCTTCCACATATGTCCTTTGGGAAAAAAGATAAAAGAACATCTTTGTTTCCTACTTTTTTTTCTTTCACAAGGAGTAAGTATATATTGTTTCAGCTGATTATGTGCTCTTAGGAAATCTTTGATTTCCCTTGGACAGGAGATAAGAACAGTGCTTCAGTAGAAATAATGTCAGAGAGTTTTGTTTGTTCTTGTACATGGATGGCCTTCCCTAAGAACTCTATTGGTTTTAGATAATCCAGCTAGGTCTTTGGGTTGCATCTGTTACAGCAATTGAACATGGTAGAAGTGATTTAAAGGCTAGAGCTGGGCTGGCAACACTGTCTGTGTTTATGTGATTTTGTATTTTTTTCACTATTGCCTATTTATGTTTAATTCCTCTGAAGTTTCTCAGACTTTCTATGCTGCCATCTCTCTTCATTTTGCAGTGGCGGCTCATGTCCATTACATACATGTGTTTCCCCACGTTCTTGTAACTCTTGTCATGGTGCGCTGCCTATTCAAGTCAAAGTCCTGAGAGCTCCAGCAAAGCCAGCAGCCCTGATATTGTCTCTCACATTCAGCCCTTCTCCCCAAAATCCTTATCCCTGTTTGGCAGCAAGAGGTTCCATACTCCCTCCCTCTCCTCCTCTTCCTCCAACTCAGTATGCTGCTCTTCTGTGCATTTTCCTGGCTCCTGCTGTCAGCACAAAGATCCTGTCAGCAAGAAGAGTGAGCCTCTCCATGCAGTTCCTACCCCTTCTCCCCCTGCCCAACCTGTAGTAGCAGACGTATTAGTAGACATCAGAGACTCAGTAAGGAGTGGCACATCAAGAATATCTCTACTTCAGATGAGCCTTCAATTAGAGCCTGCAATCAATAGCAAAATGCCATGAGGAACAGGGTTTGGCAATATACAGAATCATTACTTTATTCCCACTGCTAAACACGTCATCCCTTGGTGCTTAGAGACAGTGTGTGTCAAGGAGGGCCTGGGTCAGTGGAGATTAAGGAGGTTATCACTGCCCTGGACCACACTTTTCAAGAGAAAGTACCAGTTTCAAGTGGAATTCAGAGCATGTTGGGTGTGTGGGGGTTGGTTTGGTTGGGTTTTATCTCCTGTGGCACTAGCAAGACACTTCAGGAAGGTAGGATTGATTCCTTACACTTTGCTTTACTTGAGAACAACAAGGCATTTTTATTTAAATCAGTGGGAAGAATAAATATTTAACCTTGTTGGAATTGTGACTACACTGAAGGCAGTATCCCATTGCTGTGCAATTCAGTGTGTGATGGGAGATTTCACAGCTGACTAGTGCTTTACACTTTGTTTCAAATTACTTTGGCTGTATTATGTTGCCACCCTAAAACTCAACTTGCTTGCTATGTATGGCTAAATAGAAGATTAAATACTCTGTATTCGGAAGCTCATGTACACTTCGAAATCTCTTTCAATTAACATTTCTTTGTACAACGCATGTTTCTGGAATAGCAATTCTGGATATGGTGTAAAGTGTGTTAAAAGGAGAATGATGTGCTTGAGCTCAGGAACAGCTGCATACATGTGTTTAAACAGCTGTGTAATTTACACAGACATTGCACTTACACTCTCATAGGTAGATTTTATAATTGCACAACTACCTGCGTGAGTATATCTTCCACTTGCATTTGCATTGTGTATGCTTTATCTTACCATAGGAGAATGCTAATGGCCAGAGCAGTGAGATTTTTTCCTTTCGGTGTTACGCTGGTGTCTTTCTGATCTTTCCCCTACTATGCTCAGCTTGAAGCCTTAATGTTCTACTTGGGCATTAGAAATTTCCTGACAGACAGAAAAGCTCCATCACACAGCACAGTAAACAGCACAGCTACAAAGGAGTTTTGCTTCCCAGAGTCTCCAAGTATTGCTTTCTATGGTTTTTTTTACAAGACTGCTAGAGAATCCATTTCTCCATGATCCCCCTGCAAGCATACTCCTTTACAAATGCTGGAAAAATGAAACCAAAACCTGGACTTCTAATAAAAAAAATCTGCTGGCGACTGCAGAAAAGAGAAATTCTTACACACATGCAGCCCTCCTTCAGAACGGCATTGTGATACTTCCTGCAGCAAGGTACTTGTAGGGGAGCTCGGTTCCTCCTCAGTAGTCCAAGTGTAAATGCATATTCACTAAAGCTTCTTCCCCCCTCCAATGCTAATAAATATCAAACAACTCAGTAAACTTGAAATCTAGTTTTTCTTCAGTGGAACCTTTAGACTTACTGGTGCAAGCCTCTGTTCACATGACCTACATAATTACAGTGTATGTCTCTGCTCAGCTGACACTTTTAACACAGTTATATGGCAGGTATTTTTCCAATGATAACAACATGGCAGAGTGTGAAGTGAAGCGTGGTGTGATGATGTGTGTTTCAGAGAAAACAGCAGTGACCTTGCTTGTCTTGCATCTTAGCCACCTTTTGGCAACCAACTTCTTTCAGCCACAGCCTTAAGTTGAGCCCGGACATACAACTGAAAAGCACCTGAGTTGTAGATGGTGCAGGTGAGCTGATGCACTGATCGGACAAGAGGCCCCTGTCAGACAGCACACACTGGGCACCTTTTCTGACAAGCCAAGGCTGAGCAAGCCCTGTTACCAAGAGAGTCCATGCATCTTGACCTGCAGCTTGTCTTGATTTCACTGGCTTGTGTGAGTTTCATCATGTTCCCTGGTGCCAGCATTGACCCTGACTGACTAAACCAAGGATCCCTGTGTTGCCCAGTGCAATTCGGTGGCTGAAGAAAGGCTCTCCCTTATTTTAATTCTCTACCAGCTCTATGTCACTGTATCAGAGAAGTTCTTTTGAGATTCTTTATTAACCACCTTCCAACAGCTGCATCTGTCCTGTCAGTTGAATGCAAGTGAAAATGATTCTTCAGGAACTGCATGTAGTTTTCTGTTAGTACTGAATTTTTTCACTCAAGGAAAACGTAAAGGTGTGTACCTTTTTTGGGAGGAATCGAGAAGCATGTAACAATTTCTTCAGAATAATGTTTTGTTTATGCATTTTGAAACTTTATGATTTCTCTTTTTTGTTTTACATGAATGTTAAATTAATTACTGTAGCACAGTCCATGAAGGATACAGTGAATTGGTTCAACTATGTTTCTCAGGGTAACAGAAAGGCTACTGGCTTTTCACAGTACTTAATTTCACTGTCTTTCTTCGAGTTACTTTTTGAGTGGACAGCAAATAAGGTTTTCTCTGGCTGAATGAGTTCAATAAGGCAAGGCAGGTTATTTAGCAGAAGATTCATGGCTCTTCTGTTCAGTCTTCAACGTAGGTGATCCAAATGAGGGTATTTTCTTTCCAGGTTATCAGTGTCCACAAAAATGATCAAGTCAGGAACTTAGCTTGTTTGTCCAATCACTATGTGACAATGGTTATTAAAAAAAGCGCAAAAAGCTCAAAAATAGCAACACATTAAGCTTTTTGATAGAATACTATCATCTCTGCTTCCAAACAGAACGGATTTACCATGGTAATGGGAATCAACCTAGCATGAGAGTGAATTCATTTTGACTACTAAAATACATCTTTGACAAGATGATTATATGGGATCAGTTGCAAGATTATGCTGCATATTTCACAGCTGAAGGACAAGTGGATGTATTGAGTTAACCCTACCTCAGGCATGCTGGGTCATGCATCTCATTTGTTCTCTTCTGTTGTCATATCATCTGTGTTGTCAATAGCTGGCCTTAACCCACATGGCCATGATGAAGCAGTTATTTGCGTGTCTGTTGTGATTCAGAAGGTGTTTATGGTACCAATATCAGGTTTCAGAACACGCATGGATTAAATGCTTGGTACCTTTTTTCTCTTCTTTCCCTCCTCTTCTTTCCCACTTCTTCTTTCCTTTAAAACATCTTTATATTGCATGCCATCTGGTGCTGATGATTCCCACACAGCAAGTACTTGATGCATGGTGGAGATACCCTGTCATACTGACTGCAGAGACGGCCTTCCAATAGAGACCCACAGTTTAAAAATGTGACAAGCTACTATTTGAAGAGCATAATTTATATATCTATAAACACATTGACAAATTTATAAACTTAAAACATGAAAGTTTTTCCATTTTAACAGTCTTGTTGATTAAGCTGTGAGACTCAGGGTTGATTTTAGCACACAGAAACAGTCTGCAAACTGTTACATCTTGATATATGCACAAATATGCCAGTGCAGATATTTTTCTGAGAAAATATGAAAACACATAATGATTATTTGTGTTGATGTGCATTTGGTTCCTTTCATGATTTGCTTCAAAATGAAACCATTAAAACTGGCAAATAAGAATATTAAGCCCGTGACAGGCCTTTTAGAATCCATAGAGAAGGGAACATGTTTTAAATGAATAAAAACCTGCCTAGCACTTAGGCTGTACTAACAAAAAAACATACAGACCTTTTTTTTACCAGGATGAGTTGATTTATAGAAAACATTAGGCATCTCAGTTAAACTGACAAATTATAACACTTATCCCTACAGCTACTGAAGTGATTTTCTGGATTGACATTTGCTCGTTAGTATTATAGCCCTCCCGTTATAATGATTTATCTTAATCCTCAGATAGATCATATTAAAGTTTGATTACTTAATACCTGTGTTTTGTTAATGGGCTTTTATGGGGAGGTGGCATTACCTGATTGTAAATTAGACATTTTTAGTAAGATTGGATCAAGCACAGTAAAGGAGTCAGATAAAGTTACCAGCATCTCTACATAGTTTGGGAGGCCCTTAAATAGATTTCTGTTAAGTTTTGTGACACAAAATCCTTGTTGCACTGTTACGCTTTGAAGAACATTGTTCAGGGCCAGGAGCTGGACTCTGTGATCCTTGTGGGTATGTTTCAACTCAGAATAGTCTATGATTCTGTGAACTACTGGTGTACGTTTTTCTGATACTGCACAGATTAATTAGGCAAAGAGTAACAGACATTTACAATGAACTGAATGTTTCTCTGCTGAATCCCCCAAGCACAAAATAGTGAGCATTTACGAGAGGGTGTCTAACAACAGGGAATTCATTGCATATTTTCTGTACATTGATGAAGCAGGGGGACTTATGTTCTTACCAGTTATGTTCCAGGGAATAAATACAAAATGTAATGGGAATGTCAGTGTGTATCTCTAGTTACTATCTTAGTTCTCCTCCACACTCTTCTCCCTTAAAACAGCACATTTATTTCATATCAGATACTTCAAAATAATTCTGCCATATCTTATCGTGCCTTTGCAGGAAAATTATGGCCGTGATGACTGCAAGGACTCGCACAGCCTAGAGATTGCTTTGCCAGCCATTTCGCAGGTCAGGGTTACAATTTCCAGGAATAAGTTGCTAAAGCCCTAGAAAGAGTTGCAGAAGCTTGTAAGTTTCAAGACCTCTCAAAGCTTTCCTAGGCTGCCACTGTGCGTAGTACCTTTGCAAAGACATACCAAAAGCAGTAGAGTTCAGACGAGGTGTACTTTATGTGATGGCAGCAGCGTGCACACCCTTGTTCCTACTGACTTAGCAGATTTCAGACTTACCAGGCTTGCACCCATTGTGCCATCAGCTGTGATGATGAAAGCTGTGCTGTAAAGGATGGCTCCTGAACTCAGAGGGGCACCAGAGGAGTGGCTGCTCACATCCAGGATTTTGCTGTACTTGAGGAGTTGGCATCCTGGTAATGGATGGTGAGGTGAGATCAGTTGGCACTGCAAAATGCAGATGGTGGCAGTGAAATTCTCATTTGCTGAAGCAGCTCTTCAGGAATCAGACACAGCCTGCACTGTTTTTGTGGTATAGCTGGGTGTGTTGCCAAGGTGTGGCAGTGGAGGATGTAGAAAGCTCAGTCCAAGTTAGATACCTGTGTCTGTGGGTAGGTACACTTTGTCACACACCTGTCCATGACATACAGCCTGCCAACCCTCTCTTTTTCTCTAGGCAGATAAACCCAGTGAAGTCCTGCACCTCACGGCCAATGTGTGCTTTTATGTGCCCTTGTCCTTTTCAGTATGCTGGAGGAGCACTCACTGCAGTAACATGGCCCAGTGTCACTCATTACTTTACCTGTTTTATCTTTTGTGAAATTGAGCCTTTAGCCAGAATTGCCTGAGCTGCTGCTCCAGCAGTCAGTTAACTCTGAGGCTCCTCGAGCTCATTTCTCTCAAGTAATTTGATTCCCACGTGCTTCCTGAGATTGCTTTCTCGCTGAAAGTGGGAAAGGGGGGATGGGTGTGCAGATGGGAGCAGACCAGAAACGTTATGGCAGGCAAATGTGGGTTAGAGATAAAAATAATGCTAAAGCATGTTTTAAAAGATCCCATCTTGCTTTATCTTCCTTTAACCCAGTCCTATAAACAAAAACGTTTTTCTGTTTGAGAATCAGAGACACAGGAGCTTTTGTGCTGGTGCAGGGTTTGCAACGGGAGGCTAATTCCACCCTGCTTCTGTATAAAGTCAGTAGGATAATCCTTTCCTTAAAATTACCGGATATGTGTGTAAAATGCTAATTAGATGATTCTTTTTGGGGGATAGCTAATCATAAAAGGCTCTAATGGATTTCAATAGATTTTCTGAAATCACACACAGAATTCAAGGCTGTTTATTTAGGTTGCTGAACTGTTTCCTTTACATTGTGGTTACTTAGGAGTAATTGAACACCAGTTTTCTAGATAAGTTTCTATTTAAGACTGGTTAGTATGGCAGCAGTTTCTAAGTAGTGTACAATTTATGGAGAGATTCTATACAATCCCCGGTGCTTTATCACCGTTTTGGCCAATTACCCTGCTGCAAGGGAGTGAAAAACAAGCCTGAAAAGTTAATCTTGCTGGAGGGAGAATTGTTCTGAAAATAAACCATTCAGTGCATAAACAATAGTATATCAGTTGTCTGAAATACGCATTTGTCCCTCTGCATGGTGTTCATTTTGTGTCCGGGCAGAGCTACCACACTCAGGGTATGGAATTTCTATGTGAAAAATCCTAGTTTGTTAGCTAGGATATTACTAGTTTGAGCAGATGGTCTGCTTAGAGCTCTGTTATTTTATATTATGAAAATGAGGCTGTTGGAAGTCCCCGCATTGGGTTTTGTTAGTGGTCATTAGTTGGTGTCATGAGACATATGCCTTGATGATATCAGCAGCATTATTAAATGTTATAAGAATATATTTTCCCAGAAGCAATAGAGGTATCCACAGTAACATTTGTAGGGTCTAAGCTGATTTTTTATCTTGGGCTTGGTAAGTATGTTAAAATGTTTAAAAATGTAAAAATATGCTTTATTGATGTATTCAAAGGAAGCACATGAGCACACGCTAAATATTGGTATTATCCAAAACTGACTATTTTACTTGCTTTTCTTGATGAATGGTTGTCATCTGTCACTTCAAACCAGTACACATGCTGCTGGAGCAAATCTTTGCAGAGTCAATTTATAGGGAGTGATGTGTTGGGAATGTAATTCAGTGGAGGGATTTTGGTTTGGGTTGGGTATTTTTCTAATCTTGCATTGCACAAGTTCTGAAAAAGGGTTAAAGAAAATATAAGCCAAAAAGCTAAAAATTTGTCATTTTTTTGCAGTATCTGTGTTTCAGTTTATGGTGCAAGGGTGATGTATGGTGAGAGGGACCAATATATATGCCTCAACATATGTCACAAATGAGGTGAAGAAAATTCTGTGAAAAACTGTGTTGCCCTGTCCCCAGGGGGGTTTCGCCTGGCAGCCAGTCAGGGCAGAAGAAACTTCCATGATTAGAGTGCGAGCAGCTCCCACACGCACACGCTTGCTGGTGAGGGAAGTACCCGGATGCCCCCGAAAAATGCCCGCCAAAAACGGGCCCGCGAAGCCGGGTTGGGGGAGGAGTTTGGGGACACATAAAAGCAGCTAGCCCCAACGCCATGAGGCCATTCTTGCTTTGGGTTTGCTGGAGAGGCCGGGGGCTCGCCTGTAGGGTCGGCTTGGCCCTTCTTTCCCCGCCTCGCCTTTTCCTCCTTGT
>VXBT01003827.1:41487-320603 GCA_013400235.1 Oriolus oriolus
TGCCCCTTCTTCCTGTCCCCCCTCCTCCATTTAATAAGAACACTTAAGGTTTTGGTTGTTCGTTTGTCATTTTGTCTTTGGTTGGTTGGGGTTTTTTTCAATAAACGATTCCCAGATATAATATTGCCGATTTTTGTGCTTGATTTTTCGTCAAAAAAGCCTTATTAAAAAAAATCCTTCCCGGCTCCCCCTTTTATAGTGGAACGGGACATATGGTGTAAGAAAGGCTGTATATACACAGCTATATGCCAAATTTCATGACTCTTTCTAACCCTGTTGCTTGCTTGTCCACTGTGCCTGCAGTTCCTCCACCTCTTCAAAGCCTGTTCTATTAATCTAACCTACTGCGAACGATTCATACAGCTTATGGAGTTTTATTTTTAAATCCTCACAGAAATGATGTGCTGCACCCGAGTTAGGAATTTAAAGGAAAATTAAATTAAGGTGCCCAAGTAATGAAAGCATCTTTGGATTTGACAGGTAGAAACCATCAAAGCAAAAAAGTCTGTATCCCTGGAAAGATTTCTGATACTGTTTAGTGTTGGGGGGAGTTACTGTTGCTAATATATCATGCAACATAAGGTCTCAAGTTTATATGCTTATGCTTCATGAATTCTTTAATTTCCAAAGTTGTTTGTTATGATTTAGGTCATAAATTGAGAGCTTTCCAACTCAAACATTTCTCTCTTTATAAGGTCTATGGCACTGGGGTCATAGTGTGGTATAGTTTTGCTGACGGATGGATTAAAGAAAGAAAGCCTTAAGAAAGCCCTTATGCCTTAGGAAATGTCTGAATTTTTCTTGCTGCCATGAAATGTAAGCCTAGTATTTATTACTGTGATATATGTGTTGAATGGTTGCCTGCCTAGTATGACATATGTATAGCTCTCTATTGTTTCTTCTTCTCTTGAGCAGTGGACCTTTCTTAACTAGAGTCAAGTTGAAAAAAAAAATCCAATGAAGCATTGTTGGACCTATTTTCAATTTATTTAGCTGGGGAAAAATGTAACTGATGTTACCTGAAACCTTTATACCAATCTGTGAAGAAGGGAGTTGACCAACTGTAATTCCAAAATATTTTAAAGACTAGGAAGAAAAAAAGCCCAGATGTTTGTTTTCTTACATATAAAAGAAACATATGCCATTTATTTATCTCTCATTTCTTGTCTTTTTAGGTTTTCCAAATGAGCCTGCTGCCATCATTGCCCTTAACACTATTAAGGAATGGTTAAGCAAGAATCACAATGAGGTATGGTATAAATAATTTTTTTTTCAAATTTCTGTCTAAGGTTATGGTCTTGGACTCAAAAACTGTGAAAAGAGTAAACGTAGGCTTGAGCCTTGAAGTCTTTTATTATTTAGTCTTAAGACCAGTAAAGTCAGGTCAGGACAATAAAGCCAGGGGAAGATTTTTATATCTAAAAGCTATACCAGAGTTCAAAGGAAATACCTTTGTTTGAAACCATACTGTGCATTTCCTGTGCATTGTAATCTTTCTTGGCAAAGCAGAAGACTACTTTCTTCCTAAGCTGTTTCTGGGTGTCAGAGTTTTGCGATAATAATGAGATTCTTGGAAAGGAAATGTGTATACCAGTTGTCAGTGGAAGTGGCCACGAAAGGTCAGTGGTGTTCCCGAGGTCACTTTACAGTAAAGAGCTGTAAGATCCTATTTTCTAATTTCATTATTTTTTTGTTTGCTCACTGTTAAGTGTTTGTTTTCCCAGAAACACTCACTAAATATGTGAATTTTTGATAGTACTGGTCATCTTCCAGTGGCAACATAATAGTGATTATTTGTACAAGACAAAAAATGCTTTTAAAAGAATGATCTGCATCTCTCCCCTTTCTAGTTTTTATCTTTCTGTGTCCCTAGTGTTGAATTGGAGAAGTGCAGTAAAGAAGTGGCAAAACAAATAAAATAATCATGTCTTAAACTAACAGTCTGCCTGTTTCCTTATGACAACAGTCAGCAGATTTCAGACAGTTAAAGTTGTTTAGTATTTTGTCTGAAAACGTTGAACAAAGCATTCAGTGGAGAAGCACTGCATACAGGGACATAATTAGTAGTATTTTTCTTCTAGCAATATATTCAGGGAGCCTATTTTTTCCCAAGAATCTGATACGCCAGGGTATGAATTTAGTGGGTTTATGTGGTTTGGTTTGAGTTTTTTGCCAAATTTGAATTGAAAGGAAGTAATATGTTGAGATTTGAGTGGTACATTGAGGTTTTCAAACCTGGAAGTGCACTGAGGAGTGCATATCTCTTTGGACTCTGATTCTTTGTAGCACTGAGTAGTTGGTTGCTGTGGCTTTTGCTGCTGTCACAGTTGCTTCCCACAGCTAGCAATCTGAGCAGTGAAGCAGGAGTTCTGGATGGACAGGCTTCATTAACACTATTAGTGCCTAAATCTCATGAGCTTAACACTAAACTTTTATGTTTGGGATCTTGTGTGTTTGTAATTTTAACCTTGACGTGTAACGCTAAAACCAATGTGTTTGTGCTGCTTACCATCTTAGAATTTCTCCTAGCTTCATTTTTACCACGTAATTTAAAAAATAGGCTAAAAGGTTTGGTTTTGTTTTTTGCTCCAGAAATAAGCTTTTCTTCCTCAAAAGCTGAGTCTGTACTGTATATACACCTGCCTTGCTCCTCACAAGCTCCAATTTAACCAGAATTACTTTTAAATAAGTAGCTGTAGTTTATAATGTTTGGACAAAAGGAGCCCAGGCTGTCCTAACTACAAAGCAATTGTTTAAAGTTATCCTACTGATCTCAATCCACAGTTGTTTTTTCAATTTGGACTATTACAGCTCATAGTTGTTGTCTTAAATGTTGTCTTCCTAACATCCTGAATCCCAGCCTCACCAAGTTGAGGTCTCACACTGTTTGATGCACTTGAAGACATACAGGTGGTGCAGTTACTGCATATTACTGATTAGGGTGATTCAGAGCTGTTCCCCCACAGTTTTTTGTTGATTTTCGAAGGAAGTGGAGTATTAGGTCTCTGTCAAGATACATTTTGAGGGTTTGGTTATCCACAGCTTTGTACTTTCTCACGTGAAGCTTACCCTCTTCCTAAGGTTTTTCCACAGTCTACTGGCTTGAGTTTTAGGCTGTGGCATACTAGCATGTTTTACATGTCATAAATAGGACAGCAGCAAAATAAAGACCCTTAATTTTATTGAAAACAGCAGTAGCTTATACAGGAAAAGGGTTCTTTGGGAAGCATACCATTACTGGGTTGCTGTTATTTAATGCAAATAGCAAGGTGAGCATAGTTTTCTGGTTTAAAAGAACTGATGTTGCTCTGTGCCAGGTGTCAATCTGATCAATTTTATGTTGTTATGGAATCACAGAATGGTTTGCATTGCAAGGGACCTTAAAGTACATCTAGTTCCAACCCCTGCTGTGGGCAGGGATGCTACCCACTAGACCAGGCTGCTCAGGGCCCCATCCTGTGTACACTTACTCCTTTGGATTAGATTTTGTGCTTTGAGTAATAATATTATACATTACCCAAGCTTTTCCCCAAAGTAGCTCATCATACAGCAATGGATTGAAAAGGACTTTCTGTGCTTTAATACAGTGTCCTCTTATTGCACACAGCCATATGATACAATCCTTTCTACAAAGTTCTGTCTTAAAGACGGAGCAATTCCCACTACACCCACTGGATATTTAAATTCACATTTTCTATTCTGGGGGCAAAACCTCTAGTGATCCGGCATGAGGACAGCTTTTCAGAGTGCTGTCCACATCTCATTCCTGTTATCACTGACCAAACCTGCTCCCCTGGTACTGCCTGTGCTGTCAGGATGAGTTGGTGTGTCCTGCCAGCAGCCTCTCCTGAACAAGAGAGGCCTCCTACACCTGGCTCTGCCAGAGTTACATTAATCAAAGTCAGTTTCTTTCCCTCAACCTTTGTTCTGCAATCTGCTTTACCTGTGAGAAGGTTGTGCTCCTTTAGTCCCAAAGGTGTGTGGCTGCCAGTTATACCCTTGGACCTAACTGCTCACTAAGGTCTCAAACTCTTTGATTGCAGAATGTGAATTGACTGAGTGAATTTAAGAAGTTGTAGTGCAAGATAGATAGCATGCAAACTAGGGAGTCTGCCTCCATAGCAATACACCTGGCAAAAGCAGGTAGGTGAATAAGATGGAAAGCTGACAAATTTCCAAGTCTTTTGTTGTGCTCTACAGCACGTGTCTCCACTGCCTTCCAGCAACCCAGGAATCTGTGACAAATTTGGGAAAGATAAGGCAGTATTCTTTTCACCTCTCTACCTTCCTGAAGTACTTCTTTCCTTTGATGCTATAATGAAGAATTTTTACATACTGATGTTAATTCCAAATATAAATAAATCAGTTGCTATATTCCTTAGTCAGCCCCGGGGCCTGAAAATGTAACTTGAATGACTCCTGCAAGCTGTGTCAGAGTCCTGCGAATTAGTCTGTTGTAGTATTTAAAAGACAAGTGGTATGCATTTAATAAAACATTTTCTTATCCAAGCCTATGGTTGTGCTTGACCCCTCAGGTGTTTGTATAAAAACTTATTAGCATGCTTAACTCTGATGTCACTCAGATTAATGTCTCATTACCATACAAATGGAGTTAGTGCCTTTCTGAGGTTAATTGTTACAAAGCAGCACAGATATATCTCTATTGTAATTTACTCAACATACAGCCACCATAGTCCAGCAGCCTAAAACTCAACTACATAAACTTGGCTGGGGAGAGCAACCCTATTGTAAGTAGTGGTTTGGACTCAGTTGTGTGTAACAGCAGCACCGTTCCGCTTTTGAAATGAAGCCCTTAGTCAAACTAATCTCTGGCCACGCTTTACACCAAGGTCTGCTGACTTGCAGCCAGAGGGCAAATCTAGTTTAGAAGCTGGTAAATGGTGTTACGCTGTAAGTGTAGAAATCCCTTGGAGCAAACGCCCCGGTATGGCCTCAGTCAGCAGTAGTGGTTAATTTACTGCAGACCACCTAGGCTATCTCCTTAGCAAACTGTGTTTTCACATTTCACAAAGTGCTCTAGAGGTTTAATAGAATTCTTCAGAGCCCAAAATAGAATTGGGGTCCACTCTTTAGGAAATTATAGCCTGGGATTCATTTTAAATTCACATTAAGTTCTTTGAACAGGTCAGAATGTTTGTTTCTGGGATAATTTGGCAAGGTTTGAGGTGTTTCCACCTGATTTCCCGTGATATTATCTCAAAAACATTGTGACAGCTTTAAATACTGGACCCCCTACATTACTGGGAGCAATGGGGAGAGGCTTATCTTTGGTTTTTTGTGGCAGATACCTAGGAATGTTTGCAATAACAGAAACTATCTACTTTTGCTTTGCTATGTTTCTCAAAATGGTGAAAAATAAAAAGATCTCTGTGTATGCCTCATCATACAATACACTGACGTGAAAAGCCTCAGGACTTTTTCACTGCTCTAGAAAAGACTTTAAATTAACAGCGCATTTAGTTCAAAGTATTGTTCTTTCTCTTGCACAATATCTCACAACATTTATTGCTCACCCCAGTAGAACAACAACTAGGAAAGTGCGATGGCAATGTAGGTGCTGTTGAAATAACTGATACAAATTAAAAGCACGTAAATGGGAAATAAATAAACACATTTTTGATTCCTTTTCATTAGGCTCATTGCTGGAGAGAGACTTTTTTTCTTACTTTGCCTGGAGTATATGAGGTCCTTGGGTTTTAGCAGGTAGTAATGTATCATCTCACAGTCAAAAAAAATGTGACCATTTCCAGCAAAGCAGGATAAGCCAAATCCCAGCCCAGCTGAAATTAGTGGAACTCTTGTTTTAATGGGGGTGGGGAGGTGGTCAGGATCACACTTTCCTGACAGAAATGTTCATGAGGAAACCCCTGTTTGCCTAGTTAGGTGTGCTCCAACATGGGTGCCCTACACCTCTGCTTCCTTTGTCATGTGCTCCATCCAAATATGATACATGGGTGTATTTTCCACTACTGAGGTAGTTAAAGGCAGGGTGTCTCATGCATCTAAAATGGTACTGGGTAGTGGTGACCGGTTTGGAGAGAGATGTTGTGATGGCCAGCTACTGCCTGGGAGGGCAGAGCAAAGGGAGCTGCCACCGCTCTCTATTGCACAAGGCAGGCTTGCCTGAAGGATCATTTCACTATTAATTTTATTTTGTTTTTAATTTCTCTAACCCCCTCCTTTTGGTGGTCTCAGCAATCTAATTCTGGCTCTCCATTCTTCAGAGAGAGTTAAGCAAAGTGGCATCTTGAGATGAGGTCTAGTCTCTATCTCTGCAGAAGGATGCAGACGGAGACAGCGTGTCTTGGAAGATGTTGCCTGATGGTAATTCCATATAACTTGACCTCAGTTAGATTCCCCTAGGGCAGAGCAACTAACTTGCAACATGTATTCCAGAACGGAGTGGAGTAGCTAGCTGACAATATTTAATTAATGAAAGCAAGTTTTAAAAAACCCCAAACACGTATATTAATGCAAACAACTCCCCTTAAGACAGCATGACTTCTAGTTTTGCTTTGTTAAGTTTCCATGTTTACAGTTTTACAATTGTCAACAAAACCATGTGAAATTTTGACAAAAATATATGTATGTATGCCTAAGGTGGTATCTTTTACGGCAAGTTTGGGCCTGTGGTGACATGTATTTATTTTAAAAAATATTTATTACTCAGAAATAAAGCTCTGAAAATGCAGGTTTCTATTGAAGCCACTGACAGATCCTCAAGGACAGTAAGGGTGCTGATAAAAATTCATCTGGCTATTTTGGTCGCTCTGATATGCCAGTATCACTTGATTAACATCATCTCCTCCCCTCCCCCAGCACTGTTCTCTTGAGTGGGTTAAAAAATGATCTCCTTTCTATTTCTACATTCTAATTAGGTGGTAATCATATGCTGCTCTGATTGAAATGAAAATCAGCCATCATGCCACTGTCATCTTGCTGAAGTCTAGGAAAAAAAAATGCTTTTCAACTGGTACAAAATTAAAATGATTTACTTGCTCTGTGTAGCTGGTCTCTCACCAGGCTCAGAGAGATTCAGTGCTGTCCCCAAAGCCCAAATCCAACTATCATCCCAACAGACAAGTCATTTTCTGAAGTGATAAGGCAGCTGCCAAGGCAGCAATGCTTTTCTTATACGTTCTTCAGGCTGCTGTGTAGTTAGAGGGCTGATAAAGCAAAGTGGACAAAGCCTATCTTTGTTACACAAAATGCTTTATTTATTAACTTGAAAAGGTTTTAGTATTTTTGCTACTGAGCTACTTTTTGCTCCAGCTACTGAGAAACAGGCAGGAAGGATCCCTTGTGGACAGAACTCTTAGAGCTCATGATGGCTGGGAATGTCCCAGGCCGATGTCCTGTGGGATGGTTTCAGAGATACTCGTTTGTGACCAAAATGAAACTGGGAGGGAAGCAGTGGTGTAATGGCTTTCTGTCAACGCTTCCCTCTAAAATTTGTGGAGGATCAAGGAAATCCGTGCATAGTGTAGATGTTTTTGCTGAATCCCTCTTTGTAAAGGTTTATCTAACCTTCGTGTACTGCATCAAAAACACCTTCAGTAACTCCGCTACAGCTAATGAGTGTCACTAATACAAGACAGAGCTCTGCATGGGTTCTTTTGTGTTTACAGCAGTTAACTATCTAATAATTGAAATTTGTCAAAGAATTTATTTGTTTTATCCTTACAATTTAATAGCAGTTATGATAGCTGGAACCTGGATAGTTTGAAAATTCTACAGGCGTGTAGCTAAATTAACAAAATTGTCTCTACTTCAGGGCTGACATTTTGTCTTGTTTCTTTGATTTATTTTTTTCCTTGTGATTTCTGGATGTTTGGGGGGACCTTACAACTGTAGTGAGCTGTGTGAAAAAATACTTAAAAATAAGTAGAAACAGTGGCTTTATTTTCTTTCTTGTTACTTCTTGCATGACAAAAACGATCAGGGTAAGATCTTGTTATTTCTGTACTGGCTTTCAGCCAGAAGTCTTATCATTTTAACTGGCTCCTCGAATCAACGCAATGCAGAAGAGGTCCAGCCTTCATTTTGGAAAGATTCTGTTATTGTTGCTGCCCTTCTGGAGACCTTAAATCAGCTCATGTTCCTCACCTTGTGTATATGTAGGAATAAATAACTGAGGAATAACGATCCATGTAGCTCAAGTGAGATTCATGGGTAAAATACTTCATGAGTAATGGAGAAATTGCTGTTACAATCTTTGTTTTGCTTCTGAGCTCTTCACATTAGTAAATCTGTTGTGATTTGTGTTTTGCTGTACTTCAGTGTCTGACTGAACTGTATCAGAGGATTACAGCTGGGTCTTAGCAGGAGCTGCGCTGAGATGGGGTAAGAGGAAGGAGGTGGTGGAGAAGGTTTTCCGTCTGCTCTGTGGAGGTTTGCAAGGAGGCTCCTTTTGTGGAGACAGGGCTTTGGGAGACTCATAGGAGAAGCTGCCCGCCAGGGATGTGGGTTCAGCTGGCAGTCACCAGCAGATATAAACCAGGTGGGATGGATGGGTACCAGCTGCTGGCCAGGCTGCCTGCCCAGCCACAGTCCTCAGGAAGAGAGATGGCATTCTGCTGGCTCAGGCAGCAGCCCTTCCGCACAAGCCAAGAGAATGTGCTTGGTTTTGCTGGCACTTCCCTGGCATCCTGCAGAGTGTGTGATGGCTTCTTTGGGTGTTCTGTTTCCAATAAACTCACGTGGCTGTTTTGCTTCTGGAAAGCTGCCACTTTGGTTTGATTTAAATTCAGTTCTCTTGCCTAGAATTTTTCCCAAAACAGAATGTCCAGTGTGGAACGTGAGGGTGAAATAATACTAAAACAGAAAAAAATACATTAGGTGAGAATCATACCGAAGCAAACATTGGATCACCCTATGAAGAACCAAAATGGTATGAAAGAGATAACTGTAAACAGAATATTTTGTTAAGTTTTATTCCATTTTCCCATCTAAAATCTGGCCAACTCCTACCATCATTTCTGACCACATTAGCCATCACCAGTAGGTCACAATCAAATGCACACAGAAGGAAACCCACATGAATCCTTATAAGCCAGAGTGCATTCCCTGTGAGGAAAGGAATGAGTTTATTGCTGCTAGACTTCAGCATCTTGACATATAGTTTGAGATACATGATTCTGACATTTAATAGGTTAGATGATACTGGCCACATACTTCATAGGTTCTGTATCCTACTGTATTCCTTGGAAGGTGAAAAATAGATCTGTCTATTAAATATGAAGTGCTGGAACAGATGAGAAGAGCACTGTGGATGTGGAGAGCATTGACAATGAGGACCAGTGGAAACGACGGCAGGCTTCCAAGATAAAATACCTGAAAATTAATTCAGAACAAATTGCTTAAATTCAAATGTGAGCACAGTTTAAGGGTGCATATCACCTTCCTACTTAGACTTCAGGGCAGATTATGTGATTCTTTCATTTATTTGGGATTAATGAAAAAATGGAAAAAAAGTTAGGTGAGGTGAGCTATGAAATTCTTCACTTCCATAGGAACTGTAAACAATGCTTTGTGGGAAGAGGTTTTGAACAAACACCACACAGAGACTTACTCAGGGTTTCTCCTTACTTCTAACCTGATCTCTTGTGAGATAAAAAAATGAAGATTAACTTTTACCAGCAGAGACTGTTTGCAGCTAGTAGATCTAAATAGAATTAATTTCTTGAAGCCTTATTTTCTTTTTATCTACATAAAAAAAGAAAAGAATTAATATACTTTGGAGCTAGTAAAATAAGTGGAAGACTACCAGTGGTTAGATGAAAAATATGGGTGAGGGTGAAAGTGGAATTAAGTAGCTTTAAAAGCAATATAATTTTACAGTTGAGATGGAAGTTTCCATGGCACAGAGCACAGCTTTAACTTGCAAGTTATGCCTTGTAAATAACAAGGTTGGTGTTGCCATGTCGCTCTACTTTTCTGTCCGTCTTCATCCTGATTCAGGAGCATGTTTTCATTCAGGAGTAAATTTACATTACCAGAAGTGAACTTGGGATGCTTTTCTGAACCAGGAACATTGAACTTCTCTGAGCTGTTATATTTGTCTCGTCTTTGCTGTTAGACCTAAGATACCACTTGGTAGGACACTTCCCTGCTCTTTAGTACTTCAGGCTGAAAAGAAATACTAGAACCAGCTGCTATATCTTCGTCCACATGATCAATGCACAATAAATCCAGGGGAATAGGTGTCTTTCTGATTTCTCCCCCTTGCAAGAAACTAAGGCCTTTCAGGAACCCATCTCTAAATTTCCTAGATTTGATGATGTAGGAGGAAGGGATTTTTCAGGTTCTGCATTCTTTTCTGGTTTCTTCCATACAGCTTTTCCACACACTTAAAAGGCACTGTGCATTTAAACTTCAATCCAGCTACATATTTTCAGGATAGGGGAAGGGTTTTTATATGTGATTTTCAGCCTCTTCTGCTGGAAATTTCACCTTTCATTTAAAGCCCCTTTGGCTTTTGTGGTCCAAAAGGTTAGAAAACCTCAGCATTCTATTTGCATATTGATAGTCTTATCCTTTAGTTGAGAGTGATGGGTTGTTTTATAGACAAAATGCAGTCTATATGATTAATTTCATTTATTCTTTTTGCTTTCACATTTTTTAAACTGCACGTCAGATGTCTTCTCTGTGTGTGGAAACAAGTCTTTGAACTTGCACTGTTGCTTATTGTCCTGGAGTGAGTGCTCAAACCTAATACAAAACAAACTTATCACACAGCACTTTGACTACCCTGAATTCAATCCTGATGCCTGTTGGATGATAACCCCTTCCCTGCGGACATTTAAACAAACATCTCCCTTTGGGGCTGCATATAATAATATACGATCTGTATGATGATAACCTCCTGATGGGAAATGTTTCGGAAGGGACAATAGAAATGAAGTGCTTTAGTCCTGCCGACTCCGTTCCCTGCTAAAATCTCTCCCTGTAGACATCATATAAAGTTCATTAATATTTACAGAGCAAGTATGTTTCCCTTCAGACAGTTGAGCCGCCACTGCCCTTGATTTTTGTTGGGTTCTATGAACTTTGATACAGTGTTATACAGCGTAACCGCAATAGCTCATTAATACACAGATTTGTAGAACATTCTAGGCCTTTTTTATCTGGTGTGATTTTTATGTATATCATTTGAGAATAAAATCTCATTATAATAACTACAGGTTGCTTATGTGTGTATGCTCATCAGATGAGGTCTGAGTCTTCGTGGGAGTTTGGGAAGTGCCTGGCATGTTGTTGGTACTGCATTGCTTATTAGGAAGGTGGAGTTGTATATATAAGAAATAGCTGGACTGCAAGTTATTAAAGATACTTGTAATTCAGTGCTGAGTGTAAATCCAAAGGGTAAGCTTGTATAGACTAACGCCAGTCCTCAAAGCCTTCCTAAATTTTACCAGAGATGGAATTTTTGCAGCAAAGGAATTTTTGCATCAGGGTTGCTGACATGGAAGGGTGGGCATAAGGATCCCTAATCATGGAATCACAGAATGCTCTGAGTTAGAAGGGACCCACAGGAATTGTCAAGTTCAAGTAGGGTGGCAGTGTGAGTGTTTGTTGCAGGAGATTAGAGGAAAAGCCTGAAATAGCTCCTGTATTGAAAGCACACGCATTTGCAGAAAATACAGTGGTTTATTTATTAGCACTTGTGGTAGTGTGAGAGCGGTGCTTCAGTTTCTGCAATGCTCTCTTTGAGGCAAAGATGTCTTTGAGGGACAATCCCATGACATGCAATTTGTAGCCATGGTACTACAAAAAGAAATCTAGCTTGTATGATGCCTCCAAATAACAGAAGCTGAGAGGGAAATAAGCAACTGTAAATTTTTTCCTAGATATTAAGAGAAAAAAAAATTCTTTATAGGTGTATAATACCACATATAAATACTACTTCAATGTGAGGTTGCCCAGTGAACTGGGATTTCCACCTAACCTGTCTTTATTGGTGATTTATGGTCACCTTCTATGTTGTGTATGTGGGAAAAAGGGATCCTGCTGCTGTCAAATGAGCTAGGATCTGGGGCAGGTGTCTAGCTGTGGATAGCCATGGAGACCCTGTATGTTTTTTCCCTCTGGCCTGGACTGGTATTAAGCAGAGGCAAGGAAGACTGACATTGTCTCTTACCCAGTGTATTGCCTGAACTTCAGAAATTATGTGCTGAGAAGCTGTTTGATCCAGATTTTTAGTTCCCAGATATCTTAGTTGAAAGGGAGCACTGCAATAGATCTTAAAAGTGCACTATTAGCCGGTGGGTTTTCTGAAGTGTGCAGGTGGAAAAAGTTGTTCTTGGATGTCCAACATATCCAAAGCAGTCACATGGAGTAAAATGAACTGCTGATACAGAGACCTGGCAGGTTCCAGTACGCCTTGCTCGCCCCTCCTTTGTACTTTCTTTCCCTTTGCAGTTTCTTCCTTTCATCCATCCCTGTTCTGCCCCCTGCGTGAGCGGTGAACTTGTCTATATATATTCTGCTGTATTGCCTGGACATTTAGCTGAGTGCTTTGGATCAGGAGGTGGAAAACAAAGGCTGTTCCTCCACTCTGGGTCTATCTCCTGTGCTGCAGCTGTTGTTTTTAGGTAGGGATTTCAAGTCCAGCTGCTCCTTATTGACCCTGTGGGAAAGTGGCAGGTTGAATCAATTATTTGACATGCACATTCTCTGTTGGCACAATTCTCCAGAGCCTTATAATGGCACAAATAATGATACTTGCCAGTGAAAAAAGAAAGTTACAATTGGGTATAGCAATTAATACGCAATTAAGAAGGCATTCTTTTTTCTTTCCGAGTATTTTTTTTCCAACTATTTTTAGATTTGAATTGACTGAATAGTTAAAGAATTGCTTTTGAAAAGGAGGATGAGAGTAGTACTTTTTCCTGCATTAGCTTTGGTTTTTCTTCCTGCAGGGACAGCAAGAAGCGCAGACAGCTGTTATTTAAAACAAAATTGAACATGAAATGCTATCAAACCATTTACTATCTCTGAACTATAATGCAGCAGTTCTGTGTTTTAGTGATGTATTGTTTTTTTATTATGCACGGCATTGGTGTTCAAACTTAAATTTGTTTAGAAAATTAATGAGATTTGAAGGTAGATGGAGTGTATATCTGGAAACAATCTATGTCTAAGGTATTTTGTTAATTTCCTTGCTCCCTGAGGTAGTGACATTGCCCAGCAGGATGAAAGGAGGAAGAGGTTGAAGGGTGTTGGGCTGTGCATGGGTTGAGATGTCAGCACAATCTGAAATGACAACGTCTGGGAGCAAAAGAACAGAGCAGTCACAACCCTGCTTTGGCCTGTGGCAGCACCGCTGAGGCTCCAGCACGGGTGTCAATCTGTGCCAGCGCCTGGAGCGCTTTTTGTGACGGTGACACATTGTCACTTTGGACCTGGATTGAGACATTCAGGGCCACCAAGCAGCCCCAGTTCAGCTGCTGTGCCCCCTCAGATACATGTCACCTGCGTTGTGTTTGACCTTGTGATGTACAAGCAATAAAGGCTCTATATTTTATAATGGTCTCCAGAGCTGTCATGTCCCAGTTTTCAGCTAGATTAATTAGCACCCATGTGAGTAATTCCATACAAAGTCATTTTGAGCTATTAATTTTCTTCCAGATTATTTTCTTCTAAATAATTTTCTTCTAAATAATTTTCTTCTCTAGAAAGTGGTTTGGAAGAAATATTCAGTGGTTAAAAGAAGTATCTATGCTTGTAAAGCCATAGATGGTGTATATTTTATAAAGCTTTGTCAAATGAGAATATATGACAAGTGTAAGGTTTTGCTGGCTGGGTGGCCTCTGTGGGCTTTTGCTAAAAGAGGTCAAATTGGTTCTGTGAACTTAAAACCACAACTGTACTAATTAATGTGATAGGAAAATGTTAGGAAATGCAATATAATTATTCACAGAACTGGGTCATAATTTCTTTTTCAGTTAGTTTTTGAGCACGTTGCCACACCACAATGCTTTCCATTAATAATGAAGACATTTTGGAGAAATAGTATTAGCAGCTGGTTGACTGTAGTTAATTGATATATTATTGTATTCCAGCACATTCTGTCAGGGACTGCTGTGAATGGCTTAAAGGCTTCTAGGGAGAAATAAAACCAAGATAACCAAGGAGAAGTTGTTTAACTTAATAGTTCTCAGGCTCTGTATGCCCTGATTCAAGGAGGCAAATTACTAAAATACGTAGAGAATTTTGATTTAGAAAATAATGATATAATGCATTTAATAACTGTTGTCTGTGGGAATAGCACATCAGCTCTTGTAGGAGTAGGGTAATGCAGTGAGGCTCTGGAGAGTTTTAAAACCTGAGTGACTAAATGACATAAATCCATTTATTTATGGATTTAATCCAGGCATCTTTGTCAAAAATTGGAGTAATGAATTGACAAGGAGTTTAAGGAATGAACCGTTTATGTAACTGAGGCATTCTAATAACTGCCTTCCCCCCTCCCAAAATTAACAGAGCTTCAAATAAATGCATCTTTGTTTTCAGAGCAAGGACTAGAGAAGAGAGGCAGAGTAAAGCCCTGGACAGGATTTAGCAAGTCCTTCACCTCCGGGTCACCAATTCCAATCCAGACCATTTTTCCCATGTTTGAGAGCTTCCTAGCCTTTGTACTACTCTGGCCCCTGCAGAATGAAATGGAGAATGTGGCTTTGGTCCTGATCACGACTGAAATGACTCTAGTTGTACTGATGGACATTATGCATTGAAAGAGTCTTACTCTGCAGTCATAGCACCCAGCTGGAGATTTTGCTTTTCTCTCCAGAGTAGCTGGGATTAGGCACAAAACAGCAGCCTCTGGTGTGGATAGTTGCAAATGTTCAGGCATGTAAGAAGGAATTTCTTCTTAGGTGTTCTTATTGCAGGAAATGGAAAGTGAGTACTTCTAAAGAACTGAGCTATTTGATCACAGAACATTTCGTTGTACAGTTAATTACGTCAAATAGGCTGAACTGAGATTGAGTTCTTAGTGACTTTTTTGTCGTGTGTATAATTAGATCTACAGAGCTGTTTCCTCAGCTGGTGTCAGGCTGCTTAGCTCTATTTAAGTCAATTTACATCAGCTCAGAAGCTGGACCCTGGTATTTATGGAACCATTGACTGTTTATCATACTAGACTAACACACAGCCAAGTTCTGTACCCTAAGGAAATTTAGGCCAAGATGTATAAAGTCAGAAAAATGGTGCCGTGTTCACTTTTAAGTAATGATGGGCTAATCTCAACCTTCAGCACTTTTATTTGGCACTTTTTAGAACTTACAGCAGTTGGATACAGAAGTAAAGAATTGCCATGGTGTTTTGTGGATGCACTTGAAATTCAGAGGAAAATTTGTCGTGGGGGATTTTGGTCTTCGTAATCTGTGCAGGTATGGAAAAGTTTTACAGTTGAAAAAAATAGAAACTCTACATATTCAAGCTTCCAGATTCTGTTTTCAAAGATGATACTAAGAACACCAACTTTCCCCTGCTAACCGCATTTTAAGTGTGAGGCCAGTGTTACCCTGATGCTTCCTAGAGCTGAAAACAGAGGGATTCCAAAAAGAGTAGCACTCTGTATCAATTAAATTATTTTTATACAGTTAATCTTTCAAATCGTGCTCGAGCTGTTCGTGGATATTTTTAGCTCTGTAGGCCTTGGAATGCCCAGTTTCTTGCACTCTGCTTTTATGTTCATCATTGCCAGAAAGAGGCTTAACAGAGGCATTAAAAATACTGTAGAAAATGCCAGTGTCTAATCTAGTGATTAATAAAGTTACAGTCATTTGCCTCAACTACTGCTTTGAAAAAATGCTTTGCCTAACACTAATTATTTCTGTATTGTCCTTATTTGCATCACAAGCATTTCACATCACTGGCATTTTGCTGTTCTTCATCTTAACTTATTAAATCCTTCTTGCTCATGCATGAATCTGGACAGCTGGGTGCCACTAATGGGGCAGCTAGTGCTACCCAGTGGTCTATAATCAACATTCTGTTGCCACACATTAGCATCACCCTGCATGCCTGAAAGGACTAAGAAATTTGATTTGTAAAGCAACAGCTGATTAGGGATGATTAACAAAAAGGCTAGAGGGTCATGGATATTGTGTAACACTGACTTGTCCTTTCAGAATCCAGCCTAGAATGGCATATCTGCTATGTCAATGTGAACAGAAATAGATGAACCATCAGCCAAATGTTTTTATCACTAATCATTTCTCAAAGGCTGTTCAAAACCAAACACATTTAATAGCATTTAAATGAAAACAAAGATGGAAATAGTCATAAAACCATAACAAAGAAAATATGTCTATTTTAAACAAAACATACCGATACATTTTTCTGCAGTGTCAATGATGGCATGATAAATACATAAAAAAAATAAAAATATTGCTAAATCGATCTTAAATGACTTGGTAGGTACCAGAGTCTTCCACACATTGAGGTTGATTTGAAGATTGTAAAAAGAAGCAGTTCATTTTGGATGGAGAGTGAGATACACTGGGAAACCCAAAATTGTACCAGGCACTCTTGAATGACCGCTGAAGAATACAGTCAATGGTTTCAGTGTAACCTGTTCATACCTTCATGATAGCTCCATTTCTTCAGAGTGCTCCAGAAGCATTATCTGCAGCTGTATGAAGGACTGTTTCCAGTTTGCAGTTTTAGATGGCAGTGCTTTTCTTCATTTAAAAAAAAAAGCCCAAAAAACCCCCAGAAACTCACAAAACATCAACCCCAAAAAACCAACCAAACAGAAAACCCCACCAACAGTCTCTGTGAATCTTGACAGTTGCTCTTGCATATCCTTCCTCATTCCTCATCCTGGGGACCTCAATGTATGTCTCTGCTAGTTATGGAATGGTTTAGGTTAAAGATCATCATCTTGTTCCAACTCCCTTGCCACACCTTCCTGCTAGACCAGGTTGCTCAGAGCTCTATCCAACCTGCCCTTGAACACTTCCAGAGATTAAGCATTCACAACTTCTCCAGGCAACCTGTTCCAGTATCTCACCACCCTCACAGGGAAGAATTCATTCCTGATATCCAATCTAAACCTACTGTCTTTCAGTTTGAAGCCATTCCCCCTTGTCCTGTCACCCCAGGCCCTTGTAAATAGTCCCTCTCCATCTTCCTTGTAGGCTCCCTTCAGGTACTGGAAGGCTACAATTAGGTCACCCCAAATCCTTCCCTTTTCCACACTGAACAGTCCCAAATCTCTCAGCCTTTGCTTGTAGCAGAAGTGCTTTAATGCTCTACTAGTGCTACAGATATCCAAGAGAGGAAACAATACTTTCTGATCTTATTGTACTTGCTAAAGGGTGATTTTGAATGGGAAGCACTGATCATCTTTGTGCTGCCTGTATTCAGCTGTTGTCAGCGCTAGAAGAATCATTCAACTGGGAAATGCCCTTTGCTGCACTGATTTTCACAGTATTCCCCTTATTTCAGATTCTTGGCCACCCCAACATTTGGCTTCAATTGGATGTCAGCAGCAGTTTAGAAAGTGGACGACATGGCATTTCCATGTTTCAGTAATGCTGAGTCCAGATGTGGTCTATAATTGCCAAGAATTACTTCTGGATTTATTTTTTTTTTTTGACAACAGAAAAAAGGATGTGATGTAGTTGTCTAGGTTCCCATTTCAGAAAGGCTGGGAAACAAAACAACAAAAAATATTACACAAGAAAAGGTATAGATCACCTGCTTCCTTCTGTCATACTTTCACTTGTAATTAGTAAAACAAAAAAATTAAGTTTGTATTAAAAATTGGGAAGAAAGTGAAATACTAGTTGCTGCACTCTTGGTTACAAACCACAAAGTGATGTGGATTACAGAGTTGTTGTTGCACTACTGAGGTGGCTGTAGGCAGCAAAACCTAATGGAATCACAGGGTGCATAAATAGCCTACTAATGTAAAAACTGTTTCAGTTTGTCACTGTAGTGGACATTATTAAGATAATTATTTGATCCTTTGTGACTCACCATTTGTGCTGTTACATACATCAATCTAATCTAATGAATATGTTTTGAGGTACAATTTTCATCTCTTCTTGCAAAAATGGTTTATTGCAGAAGGCAGCCTTATTAAAGACTTGTCACTTCAGAGATCTGGTGACAATAAATGCTTGGCTGTTCATTTACTGGTAAGTCACGCAGTTAAAAACAAAAGCAATGCAGAAAATGGCATGAAAAGAAGTTGGGCGTTTAGCTCTGTGCCTTGGCTGGTTCTGTTTCTTGTCGTTTTACTTGAGTTCAAGCTGGGCTTAAAACAGGACATTTTGTTCCACCTGCATAGGTTCAGAAGGTGCCTGAACATACGTATAAAATGCATTTCAAGGTCCAAGTGGAAATTCATTCTTGACCCAAGTCTTTTGTTTATGTCTTATGACTTTGCTGATAATATTTTTGCTAGCTGATTAGTCTGCAAGTATCAATTCTACATGTCTGTTTGAATGATTAGAGAAATGGCAGTGGCGAACAGAAAATTCTATAAGTAATACTAAAATATCGTTATTTCTATGGCTTTTTTTACCCTGTGAGCTTCTTCATCTTTGTTTTCTGAGATCAGTGATATCCAGCTAGAATACAGTAGATATAGATTAGCTGTATTGCAGCTCTACTTTCAGTGAGAATATGTCAATAGAGAGGTCATAGGCTTGTTCACAAAGGAACACTGATATTCACATTGGATAAAGACTTTTGGGGAGGGAGTCGGAGACCTACAATTTTGATGGATTTGAGTGAACACACAGATACATGTGGTTTTTGTTGTGCTGAGCCTCTAGGTGATGTTTTTGAGACTTTTAGGTCTGATTATTGCCAAAACACCTACAAATTTTGAAGCTTAAAGGGAAAAAAATAAAAATTGCAATTCACTATGTGTACCATATGGGAAAAACATAATGTTTAAGAGAAAGCAGCACAAGAAAATTAGATCAAAAGCTGTTGTCTGGAATTCAGGATGTTAATAGCAATTTGTATCTTTAGAATGAGAATGGAAGAACACAAGGTATTGTTTATAATTGCAATTATAAGTACAATAGAAATGACAATAGGCAGCCAGTTTAAGGCAGCTCTGCCAACGTGTTCCACGCAACAATTCCTTGTATTGGCCAGCAGTTGTGATTCCAGAAACATTTTGCATTGGGGAACAAGTTCAGCAGATGAACGCTGATATATTTGCATATGGCAAACCAGCAGTGACTGGCAGCTGTTGATAAAGATGCATCACCCTCTGGTTCTGTTCTTCGTCATCAACACGGAGGTGAACCGGGAATGTGTAGCCTCTTTATCTCTTCCACAAGGGTTGTCTTTGCCACACAGTGACAGCACTGCAAGACTGGGCGCTCGTTTCTTGTTTGGTGAAACAGTGAAGAGATCCAATTATTTCCAGTGCTTCAGAGGCTGGTCTTCTGTACAAACATTTAAAAAGGAAGAAAACAAGTACATATTAAAGGGCTCAATGACTTTTCTTCTGTGTTTTTCTGTACCTTCCTCTCCTCTGCTTTCCCTCCACAGAAGAAAAGAAACAAAGCAGCAGCTTTCTGACATTCATCATGGACATTAATTATACTATCTCCGTCTTCCAGGACTGGGATATTATGAGGAATGTATTAACAATTTTGGCTTTTTGAAAGTGATACATTGTTAATATAACTAGGTAGGAGTACAGAGTCAGCAGGCGAGGGGAAGTGCGTTCATCAAGAGCGTTCTCTTGATTTTGAAATCAATATTTTATTTCATAAAGCACTCCTTAATTACTTATGGGTAAATATATCTGAGAAATGTGTATTAGCTATTTGTTTATCTCAGAACTTTGTTTTCTGGTCTAAGCAATGCAAAACCTTTCTTGAATTAAAGTTAATTCTGGGGAGCAAACTGAATTATTTAGTGCAAAATTATGAATTAGCGTATTGATTCTGTATAATTCTAATTACTTTTTCGTGCAGGAAATGATACCTTCAACATTTTGCAGCAGTAACATGTGCATTATAAAAGCTTTAACAAATGTCTTAGTTGTAAATAACCTAAATGCAATCTCCCTTTTGATGAAATCCTAGATTAAGTCCTCCTGTACTGTCATTATTATGGAAGGATGCTACAACAAACTGATAATTGTTTGTCCAGGAAAATTTATAATTTAATTCACATACTGATTCTTTTAGAAGTGACACAGAAGATATTTACAGGAGATTCCAGTTTAAAATCATACTTAGAAACCAAGCCCTACCATGAAGAAAGATTATATGGGATATGTGTCTTTGAGGATCATCCGAGATCTCTGAGAGATAATGACAGGGAGGCTATTTAAATTTAGGTGTACCCAATCTACTTTTTGGAATAGAAAAGTAGGTTTAACAAATAGAAGAAATTGTCTTTAACTGTGGAATAAAAATTATGAAACAAATAGAATAAAAGTGTATGAATATATGGCCAGTAAAATATATGAAATAATAGTTTTGAAAAATATATTGAGACAAAACAAAAATTAAGATAGTTTCTCACCACTGAGACATGATTCCAGTATCAGTGCTGCTTCCCAGCTCCTGTCAGTGAAGTTTGGAAGCTTTATCACACATGAAGACCTGGCCCTACTCAGGGCAGGTAATTTAGCATTTCACCTCTCAGATTATACAATTTGAATGAAGACTCCAAGTACTTTTTATAATCTTGTAAGATTTTTCCTTTTAATTCTAACAAGAGACATAATTAGGTATTCAGGGCTGTTCTTGAATAGGGTTTATGAATTTCATCTGATTCATTTTATCTTTCTTAGTGAGTTTTCCCAATCAAAAGCCAAATCAGAGTTCAAAAGCAACATAGATTCTACTTTAAGCTAATGAACAACAGAGTAAATTTTAAAATGTGAATTTATGGAGTTTAGCACATTTTCTCTGTGTTTGGTGATGGTGGTGAGCATTAAGAGCATGGTTTTGAGCGAGAGCCATTCAAATCTGGATGCAACACTGACAAATCTGCCAATTTATACTGTAGCTATTTCTGCTAAGTTGTAGAAAGTTCTCCATGCTTCCAGATAAGGCGCGCGAGATCTTTTTCACTGTTACGCTAATGTTGAGCAAGATGTTGTTTATGAGTATTTTCTTCCTCTTGGTACTTGCATCCCATCAATGTAACAAAAGGTCAAAAATGGACAATAGAGTGGAGTCATGAGTGAATTATTCTCTTTTAACTAAATGAATGCCATACTATTTTTATAATTTCCTGAAGGATTGTTAAAATGTCCTTTGAGACCTAGAGGAAACTGCTGAAGTTTTGGGATAGTTCTCTATCCTTTTTTTCTGCATCATTTTAGGCAGATACATCTTGCAACTTTAACTTGCAACTGGATTGTATAGGGTGGAAGATGTAGTTTCAGTTATTTAAAAACAGTTTACTTTTCTGTGCTTAAAGTCTCTGTGGATCTGAGTGTGTCATACATGTTTTGATAACACTGGAAGTTGTCTATTCTTCTCAGAACATGTGTACCTAGGCATGATGCTGCAAAAAATGGAGGGTGGTTTTAGTAGACACAGTTTAGTTGAAATAAGTAGCTGTTTCAGTGCTATTTTCTTCAACTAGTTCTTCCCCAAAACACTGATTGGGCCTTTTTATTACAATTGGCCGGATTTATATCTCCCTTTTCCTGCAACTAAAGATGTTTTTTGCACAGGTAGAATGGAAAAGGGTATGCTCTGTGTCTCAGAGCATTCCCTGTTGCTGTGAAGGATTGTACTGTCTTGTGCAGGAAAAAATCCCTTTTTCCTAAAGACTGTGGCCACTGTAGAATTTTTCCTGAATTGAGCTACATAAGATGGGCATGCAAGCAGCTGGAGGATAATGAAATAAAAGCATTCCTGCAGTGCCTTCTTTCACTTCTGTTCAGAAGCAATGTGTTAGGTTGTCTCATCATGGGATTATTTTCTTTAAAATAGTGATTCCTTCCCGTGCCAGGTTTTTTTTCAGGCTTTCATCATCCCCATGATGAGACTAACATGAACTCTAGAAGAATTTCAGTTAGAGAGAAGTCTCTTAGGTAGAGGTGCAGATAGTATCCAGCATCAACACTACTCTGAGTACATGTATATTGATTTTACTCTATGTTCATTTTCTTATCAGATTCAGATGTATTTATAATACTTTCATCATCTTCCAGGATGCAAGGAGTAACATCTATAGTAATGCAGTGATTCAGTGGCCCAATAAAACTGGCTAAAATTGGGATTTATTACCAAATGTTTTGAAACTTTGCCATTAAGTCTCCAAGTTCAGAATGTATGCAGGGCATACAGGTAAGTATTTTACATATACTTATGTTATTCAGATTTTTAAGTCTTGTGCCACGCATAACTCACACACCTAGGAGCCAAAGTCTCATTCAGTTTCAGTGAGAAATCTCAAAAGCTTTCCGTAAGAGCTGGTGTCCTGGATGACTAAGTAATCTCTGGAGAGGTAACTGAAGCTCCTAGACAGTTCTTCTGACAGTTTTTTTACTTAAGTTGGACTCAGATACCCTCTCCTGGAGATACAAACACTCCTGAGCTGACAAGACTGTGCCTCAGAGTAGCTCTTGCCGTATGGTCTCTGTCACTTCCACTCTAAGGTTGCTTCCACCAATATCATCCTGCGATTGTGCAGTGATGTTGTTGGCTGGTTTGTGGGCACCGTGCCCAGGAGAAAAATCAACGTGCCCTCAAGCAGAATGTTAGCACTATGATTTTAGAAGGTCACTGATCATCTCTTTGGCACCTGGCATTTATATATTAAATGGAGAACCCTTCAAAATGACATTTCAGGTAATGAAAACTAAACCAGTGAGAGGCCTGGTACATACCCATACAGATCTGAACTGATGCCAAAGCACATCAGTGCTTTGCTGTGGGATCAGTGACATTTAAGACCTGATATTAGAAAACCATCAGTCAGAAGTTCAGGCCTTCTACTAAGAACAAGCTGGAAGTCATGATTTTGTGGTGCTCTGAAGGTATATTTTTCCAAATCTTTGAACTGATGATGGGGTTTAATAAATGCTTTTGCTAGAATGGTTTTATCTTAGAGAGCAGGATTTGTGCTGCTAGGTACTCCTTGCCCAGCTGGGGCTATCTGGCTGTCGTTGTGGTTTGTGTCCATAGCTGATGGTTGCATGTTGTGGGGTGGCACAGAGCTGGTATTACTGCCCTATTTTTACCTGCTTCCGCTTGCAGATAGGTCTGGACTAATGGATGTGACTGGATCATGGGTGGTCTCAGAGGAATCTTGGTGTAAATCTGTCATGTGAGGTTTGTGTGAGATTACCTGCAGCCCATTTCCGCTACTGGAATAATCAAGATTGTTTACGTGAAGCAACACATTCAAATATGTTCTGTTTAAGACTAAAGACCCTCTGAAGGAGCATATCTTGTCTTGTGCATAACACTGAAGTGCAACTGGAGATTTGACGCAAACAAAAAAGAATTATGTGACTTACGGAGCAGAACAGCTCACTGAGTTACATCTAAAAACCTTATTTTAAACAGTGTGTCTTTAGCAGAATACATGCTAAATATTTGACAGCTGATACACCTTTTAACCAGCTACAGTGTACTGCCAGCATGCTCTGTCTCTTCCTGGTTTCTTGATTTATGGTTTCCTGAATTGCAGAGGCATCAGTCTATGGTTGTGGTCCATTTTTTTAACCAAGTCTCACCAAATTCACTTGAGCTGTGTATAGAAGTGGAGATTCCCACATACATACATTGTCACAGTGAAGCACTTATTTAATTTGTCCTTTGTTTCCAAAGCAGGAATTTCAATCAATATATTTATTATTGGGGAGGCTTGAGCTTAAGGAGAAATCCAGTCAAATTATGTTCTCTTCATTGAGAAAGCATTTATGCTGGAAAATGATGACTTTTCCAG
Source organism: Oriolus oriolus (assembly GCA_013400235.1). NCBI lineage: Eukaryota > Metazoa > Chordata > Aves > Passeriformes > Corvidae > Oriolus > Oriolus oriolus. Next base: position 65,413 of record VXBT01003827.1, read on the forward strand.
CATTTATGCTGGAAAATGATGACTTTTGGCAAATGTACAAGAAGCACATTGAAAGATGAAAGAATTTCATGGGATGCTCACAGTCCACTTAATATCTATGTGCCTGTAAATCAGTGGTACAAAGTAAATATTAAGCTACAAATCAGCTACATGAGACTCCTGTTGATCATCTAGTGTAGTCCTGATAAACTGTTTAGTTCTCTGTTGTAGGCAGATCTCTCTCCTAGACTGTCATCCAAGCTCCTCTTCTTCCTGTGCTTTAAGAAGAAAGAAAATTAAAAGGTATTTTTTCCTAAGTTGGATTGCTCAGACAATTGACCCCTGAGGATTGCTAGGCACATGCACAGCAGCTTGGGAGAATAAATCTCTTGCCTTTATGAATCCATGGAGCACTTGTCTCTTTTTCTCAGCAGGATCAAGCCCTTTAGGCAGGCAAAAGCAGACAGCCTTTTACATCTGTTTAACTCTTTCTTCTCTAATTTTGTACTGAAATCCATCATTCTTCAATGCTTCTTTAAGCTTAGATGAAGCCAGGTGCTGAGTGGCTTTCACTGAGGAGAGAAAAGTGTGTGTGCATAGGTGGATAAACATTTTATAAAGTTTCTACAGTTTTCGTCATATTTTACATTAGATGTGGATTGAGTCTCTTTTAGGAGTTACTGTCAAGAAATGATGGAAATTCATGATTAAGCTATCTGTGCCCCACTGGCTGCACTAAAGTAAAAAAAAAACTGCTTTGCAAGTCTTTGTAAATGTGCTCCTAACTATGAGATGTGTGTTTGTCAAATATTTGGATTATGTCTTTGTATACTATCTGTGCTTCCAAACTGATAGTTTCTATGGGTTTGGCATAGAAAGAAGGATTTGATTGATTTGCGATGTTGCTGTCATAAAGATTTGCACAAAACAATTGATTCTGTAGCATTTAACACAGTTCAAAAATGTTAACATACAAAATAGAGTACAAAGTTATCTTTTTTTTTAATGAATGCTTTGTTACAGAAATGTTCACAGTCTTAAACAGTACCAGCAGAAGTGAAATTATGGAAGCTACCTTGGGAGCTACATAACCTATAGCTTGTCTTAGCACTCTCTAAGTTTAATGGCTGCGCTAAGAGTTCCTGTGTCAAAGTGTGACCATCTCCAGTGTTCCACTGTAAACACAGAAAGTGTTCATTTTTTTCCTGAGGTTTTATAGCAAAGCTGTATGTTATTGTGGACCTGAATACCTATGAGACTATAGATTTTCATATTAGGCTTTGTCTTCTAAGTTTTCTCTGCCTTTCCACATCTGGGAATTGTTTCTTGAATGTATCCTACCCTATCCTGTCCTCTTTAGTAGATGTTTTTCTGGTACTGAATTTGCTTTGTGTTAGGATAGCTGCATTCCTGCCATCATCAAACGTTGTTTCACTCTGTTTTGCCTTTATCTGGACATTTTCAGGGAAGATCTTTTACTTTGGTATCAAGTTCCTTTTTCCTTGCTACCTCTAAAACCATTACAGATCTTGAACTGAATTTAAGTTTTGGCATTACAAAAAATCCACACCACTAAATTGGATGCTAGAGGCTTGAAACACACCCTGGATGCGGTGGTTTGGTTTGGGATTTTTCTTCTTCTTCTACCAAAATGCTGTTTTTAAGGGATGGTACAGAAAGCTCTGACTGATAATGTTCACTTCTTTCCTCCCAGATAGACTTCCAGCCAAATGTTTCTTGCCACTAAGAAGAGTCAACTACAAATTGTGTCACAGAGAAAGAGGAGCTACAAATGTTCCTACTTGTGCCTTTCCCCAGACTGCAGTCAGATTCATGCGTGAAAAAACCCAGAAATTCTTAGCTTTAGCCAGAAAAAAAAACTTCTAAAATGCCCCCATTCTTTCCAGAATAAATGCAAATTATATTTCAACACCTTGCCATCCTCAGTCCCCTGCAGAGTCAACAGGCAGAGCTGCACCAGAAGGCAGTAGCATCATGATACCTTTTCCTGCCCACCCATTGTTAATGAAGGGAATTGGCAACATTTTTGGCCTCCCTCTTACCCATCACAAACAAGAAAATGAAAGTGTCAATGGAAACATCACCCTGGCTCCACAAGGAAAATTATCAGCTGTTTCTAATCAGGACCCTTATTAGGGTGTATCTATTTACAGAAATGTTTCTGAGTAATAGACAGCACTTCTCTCTGTGTCACCATAACATGTGAGTCTCCTCCATGCTTGTCATGGCTGTTCCTTTGCTGAATCCAAATTCAAACAACTGGGTTACTTCAGGATCTCTGGTTACCTGGTTTTATTAAGCCAGTCTTCATGCTCAGGTGGGATTGGCTACCACAAGGTATACTGGTGAGAGCATCATAGAATTGTAGAATGGTTTGGGTTGGAAGGGAGGTTAAACATCATCTCATTCCAACCCCTCTGCCATGGGCAGGGACACCATCCACTAGACCAGGTTGCTCAGGGCCATATCCAAGCCTGGCTAGTGTTGGATGGGGCCCATCCAAGCCCTATCCAACCTGGTATTCATTGACATGAGCAGTCCCTGCAGCATTGTTTACAGTGTCTTTCTGTTGAATTCATTATCACTGTTTTCTCTGCTTATGTTTTTCTTTGTCCAAATAGTGGCCTTTCCTTAATTAATGTTTCTGAAAGCAGAATCAGCTTCAGGTGTTTGGCGTGAGGAAGCGCAACTCACATCTCTGTCTCCTGACGTGCTGTCCTCTTCTGATGGATGTTGGTGCAATGATTCCTAGATGTTCTGCCAGAAGCAGCATCTAGCTCTTCGCTGCTCTCCTCAGGCACTATATTTGCAGCTTTGAACTTGCCTCTGTATATATCACACTGTTAACGTGTCACTATCTTCCATTAGCCTTCCCGACTGCTGTGCACTTGGTTGGCAGTTTCCAAAGGTAACCTTTAAATTTTGAGTAAATTGTGGTACCTGTGAGTTTTTGAAAGCCCAGCTTTGAATGAGGATCCTCTCTTCATCTGTCACGTTGCACAGTGCAGGAGTTCAGGTCACACATTCTTGCGCAAAGTAAATTCAAGGATCTGTTCAAGACCACAGGAAGGCCATCAGAATGCCTGCATTGCTTTCACATGGTGTTACTTCCTGATAAAAACAGGACTTTTTTTTCCCCTATTAACCCTGAACAAATCTCTAACATGTGCAAAGGGTCTCAACCTATTCAGTTTGATATCACTGTCACTCATCAATGTTAGCTGTGGCAACAAAGGCTTTCTGTTATGAAATACTTGCTTAGTTTTTGTAGGCTTATCAATGGGAAATACGTAATTCTGGATTTATTGCCTTGGCACATGCTAATAGACAAGTATTTTTAAAGAATCAAAAGATGAAGCTAATGTAGTACAGAGTACTTTGTTTTCGCTATATGCAGAGGGGTTTGAAAAATTGGCTTCATATTTTTATGGAATTTTCCTTTTGTCTTGTTTATGCCCAGTAGCTGTAGAATCACCTTTTTTTAATCTAAAATGAGCTATGCCTGAATTTACACCTGATGTAAGAGCAGCACCAGTTGTGATGAGATCAATACCCATTGTGGATAAAGTTCAGCTGCATGCTAGTGGCCAGTTGAAAGCATATGCATCGCATGCAATAAGTCCTAACTTCAAAGTCTTAAATGAGACTGAAGTAGCTGACAGGTTTTATGCTGTCCCTCTTCACAGGAATGAGTGTTACCCAGTATGCACACAGAGAAGATAAATGTCAAATTACTTTGATTTCTCATGAAAAATACTATAGTTATTTCTTCTGATAATTTGGGGGTTTTGCTAACGTGATTTCATTATGAATTTTGCATTGTTTGCTCACCTTAAAGCTTCAGATCCTGGTATTCTGTAAGAATCACATAGGAATCTTGTAGCTTTTATTGAAAAGGTAAGAGTTTTTTCCTCTTCTGGTGGTTCTAAAGGAAACTGAAGACCCAGTGTAAAAGGAATGCAGAAGCAGAGAACAGGAACACCATTGTTGTAAAAACATGATCTAACAATGTGGAAAGAGTTACAGTGACTAAAGCCAAATGTCAGGCTGGCCCCATTCTGTTTCTCTAAGTGACCAATGCTAGGTGCTTAGACAAGGAGAAAATAAAAAAAGGAAAAAAAACAGAAGAGGAAATAATGGGGTAAATGCAAAGTGTTCTCCCTCACCTCCCTGTTCTTTTCTGCCAGAGTCTACTAGTCATTTCTTTTGGTGATTTCTCTGATTTGTTTTTCTCGGACTGGCATAATAAGACAGTTAACTTTCATGAAAGTACTAGATGTGCTAGTTTTTAACTAGTTTTAAGGTTGTCCTTGAGTCTTTTGTCATGGCCCAATCCTGCCTCCAAAACTCAAGAGATTGATATATATTTGTATTGTGTTGGCAGCATGATATTATTTGTTGCTGATCGGTGCCACTAATGAAGCTTCTTTAATGTAAACTGAATATTAAGTATTTACTTGTGTATGTGCCAGAGAAATCATGGAGTTTTGGCACAGGGAAGCTAGATGTGAATTTACAGAAGCATCAGGAAATACACACTTCGCAAGTGGTGTGACTGAGGGTCTCCTGCTATCCTTTATTCAATTGGTAGGGGATTTTACTCAGGGAATACCAAGTAGTGTCAAGAGCATCTGGCTATGAATGTTTGTTTATTCTCACAAGCAGCCCTTCACAGTAATAGATCCTCCAATCTCAACAGGAACTGCATAGGAGGTATCTGCACTTACCTAAGTAAATACAATTTTATTCTGGTTTAGTTAATATTTTGGGGTTTGTTTGTTTACTAAATGATCACATGCCTCCCTGAAGCTGTTCATGCTTCAGTCCTGAACTGGATGTTTAGTTATGTATCAGCTGACTCAGTATTGAAAGAACAGTCCTCACACAAATTTCTTAATCTTCAAGTTTCTTTCTTTAAAATTCTGCTTAAGGAGCACTGATGGCAAGAGGAGAGAGCAAGTGCTGATACAATTTAAGGAGAAAACAAATGCTAATCCTATCAGCCAGCTAGTCTGGGGAGTGGTGGTTATATATGGAGTTGTTCTGCATGGGAAGTAGATGCTCTTCTGTAGTTTCCTAATTCCTTAGACAGTGCAAAACTTTCAACTCTAAGTCTTACTCCTCTGATGTGCTTTCCTTTGGTGCCAAACAATTGGTGGTAAGGCAAAGTGAGGTACAGTCACAAACCTAAACAGATAAGCAGAAATCTTTGTCTTGTTGCTTATTCTTTGTTTCTGTACTTGTTAACATAGCCAGAACTTATTGCTCAGCTGATAAATAGCAGAGAATCCTTTTGTCCTGATAATAAAATGATGAATTTCCTAAATATGAAAAGTCATGAAGAACTTACTCTGTTTATTTCTCAGTCTTCAGAGTACATGGAAATGGTTTGCTGGAAATATTTGCCATTCATAATTTGTGGAGTGCTAATTAGACAGGGTTGCATGAACAGCCATCTCAGCATGAATCAGAACGTCAGCACGTGAACAAACTCTAGATAATATTCTTCTGAATGTTTCTTTAACTACAATCTAAATGTGCTGTTGATGAGTAGCACAGTAAGTAAACCCAAGTGCCTTGGATTTTTGTGGGTAATGAGCACGAAATAGATGTTCAGAAATGTATTGTGAAATGAGTATTTGCAGAGTATGTTTTCCATCGTTACTGATTTCCTACTCTGTAATGGATGTTGGTTGGATTGCTGTGAATAACATTTCCAACTGTAGAAAGGTAAGTAAAACTATATAATGTAGACTTAGAGTTTTCTGCTCCTGTAGTTTCAGCTATTCAGAATATAAATTCATTTTGTGATCCTATTAACAATTCCATGTCCTATCAATACAATTTAATCTAAAAGTCATTGCAGTGAAGTAGCCTATGGATGGTGTCATGAAGATGGTATCATAACCAGGAGTATTTGCTCTTAGTTAGCTAAAAATAATCTGCTGTGAGCATTGCAAGGTCCGGTGAGATGCTGTTGAGAACTGATGACATTTCAGGTTTATGGCCTATGCTTATCTTGGATTCCTCACCCACAGCAATTTTGCAAATTAGTTTGGTGATATTTCCAGCTCTGCGAAATGTTCAAACAGAGAACAAGTACCTGAGTGAAGATTCTTTACCTGGGATCCAGTGCCCTGATCCTTCTTTCCCAGGGGACACAAACAGAGTGGTCACTGTGACCACTCTTTGAGACATGCTGCTGAATTCTGTCTCATTCAGCCAAGCATACAGAGGAGGAAAATGAAAAAGAGTCATGTAAGTCTTTGTTTTCTTTCAAGCATGTCATAAGAACAGCCATTCTGGGAACACTATAAAAGCTTTTACCCATCTGTCCAGTTCGGACCGTTTGGGGAGTCTTCAGTTCTGGCATATCACTGAATAGTGCTGTAATGGCATGATGCTTGTGAACAAGGTGAATTCCTGGGATGCTGAAAATCGGATGCAAGCAGTGGATTGGTGTCATTTTTTTCTTACGGAAACATTTAGATTTACGATTCTCCTGAGTTAGGCTATGAATTCTTGCTTGTTTTTCTGAAGTCCTTGTTTATATTGAGGTGATTTACTTGCAACAAAAATGAGCTTACTGTGCGAGTTGTGTCAAGTAAATAGCAGGTTTTTGATATACCACTGTCTTACAGTTTCCCTATTAAACATAAGATGTTATTTACAGTTATATGTTTCCTCCTCAGTGATCTTGAGTGGTGAAGTGTGTAGCACAGTGTAAAAGCTATTTTTAACTTTAGAAGACCTGGTTTAAAGTTAACGCTCTTTTTCTTACTTTAATTAGTATGCTAAATAGTGTGTGTACAGATACACAAACACTTTCTAACCTTATGCAATATATATTATACACTCTAGAAAGTCGTTTATGAGAAATGGAGAGTTTTCCTTCATTGTTTGACTTTGGGAAAGAATGGGGCAGTGTGGGGAGAGCACTTTGCTCCAGTGAACACTCATCAAGCTCGGGGAATAACTATTGGAAAGTCAGTGTTTTCAGTGGCCTTGCTCCACAGGTATGTCCTCTGCCCAGCAAAGTATTAAAGCATGTGCAGAATTTCTAGGATGTGCTTGAATCCCTTGCTAACCCTTATAAACATGTGATAGAGCACATCGCTCAAAGTAATTTCAGGCTTGCATTGTTCCTTTAGATGTTTGATGGCGGCAAGAGCTGAAATCAAATGAAGTAGCTTTGTATGAAGGATCCAAATTCAGCTCCCTGTCCAGCCTTTCATCTTTTTTGGTATTTTGGAGTGGCATGAAACACTATTTATTGTTACAATACACAATATCTGTATATGTAATATAAATATTTATTCTACAGGAGAAGTAGAATATTGAAGCAAAGCTGATGTTCCTCATCTCTGCTAAGCTGTTTGTCTTTCGGGCTGCAAGGGAGGTTTAAATCTTCCTGTTTCTTGATTTGCTATCATATTACCTTCTAAACGTATTTAGCATACCATTTATTTTTATAAATGCTGTTCACCATGCAGAACATTGTAAACTACTTTGCAGTCAGAGAGAGATAAGGCAGAAGAAGAATTCTTTAGTTACAGTGAGTTGCAGTCAGCCAAAAAGGGAAAGAGCAGTGCATTAAGATGCAGTAAAAAAATGAAAGTTGAAATTTTAAAGTAGTAAAAATGCTAATCAGCATGCTGGAGTGATTCATTGCAGCCTCTTTTCAGAGATATGCACTGCTGTACACTGCTTTCAGTGCTGGTATTTGCAAGTATCAGCATATGCTGTGTATCTTCCTGCCTTCTGAATGCTGGAGTGTGGACGTGAATGGGACAGAAAAAGGACAACTTTTCTGGGAAATTGGATAAGATCTGGGGAAAGAACTAACAACACAGACGTGAATGAAGACTATTAAGTGCTGTATTTATAATGTTCACAAATACCTGCTCACCTTGGAGAAAGCAGCAGCTTGTTCCATTACTGTTGTCAGGACAGAGTTAGTATTTGAGGTGATCTAAAGGCTTTGGTGAGCTATTTATTTGTTTAAATCATTTGCCTAGATGCATTAGAAGAAAGTTTTCTCTATTGCTGTGACCAAAAAAAAAAAATTTAGTCCCTATAAATCAATTAGAGCACCCCATGCTCAGCTTGCTTATGCAGTCATGGCTATGCTGAAAAGACAATGATGAACACTATTCTTGGTATAGCAGAGCTGTTATTTTAGTGTGAAGAGGCATGTGGGCTCTTTTATGTAAGATGTAGTGTGCTTGATCTACTTTTGGTTGCCCGTGTTCTGCCAGCAAGAGAATTCTGCCACTTAGTAGTACCCAAACTGCTAGATCTTATAACCTCTTTTTTATCCCACTCCTGTGGATAGGCAAATGTGAGAGGTGTGATTCACATGGAATAAGAATAGCCTTTAAATTTCATCTCTGAAATAAAAAGGAACATCAGGGGAACAGAAAAGCATGCAGTCAGTCTCACCATCAAAGTATGCCATTATCCTACATGTCTTGAATTTCTTCATTTTTGGGGTCTAGCTAGAGCTCCAAACTCCATAAGAGCTTTTCTTGTCAGATTATCAGCCCTGTTCAATTCACTGCAGAAAATGGTGTAGTTACAACTTCTGTTTTTTTTCTTTGAAGAAGCTTGGAGTGTATTGGTGTTCATTTACTGTGTCAGGCAGGACACACTAAACTGTATTCAAACACAGTTTCCCCTTATTGGTGTTATTTCAGTGTAAGGTGATTTTTCATAAGCTACTGCTTTCAAAAATAGACTATAATATATTTGATGATGTTCAGGAAGTTTTAATTTGACTGGAAATAACAATATATTTTAGAACCTCAACCCTAATGACATCATAGAACACACAGTATTACTAATCAAACATATTTTTCTGAAGATTTACTTAAAATGGAGATTTAAAATTCCTAGGAAAATTAAAGTGCTGACTTTTAAAAATAAACTTTCCGCTACAGGTTATCATCAGCTGCGTGCCAGCATAACTGGAGCAGACCTTTATCATGTTTTATTAGTGCATTCTATATGAAGTTGTATAAAAGTGACATGTCTGCCACCAGTAGACCAAAGCTAAATGCTGTCATCGCTACAATGGCTTTGTTTTCTGAAATCAGCATTTTTATGCACTTGTCAGTGACAGGGTTTTGCCTTTGGCTTTTGGATAAAAATCAAACAAGATCTTCTGGCACTGAAATTGAGATGGTGAAGGTGCACAGAATGCTCCTGTGGCATCTTCAGATAACTCTTTAGCCTTTTTTGTTTGCATTAAATTATTTAGCAACAGTTATCATTAAACTGGCACATACAGTGGCTTTGAGGTGCTTTTTGCTTTGTAACAATATAAACTCAGGGTGATGCTGAGGGGACTAAAAAAAAATATCAAGACATGATGTAGTAAGAGATATTGCAGAATCTTTTCCTGACATCTTTATGTTGAACAAGTACCTGTTTAGTGCCCTGAGCACGTATTATTATGTATTATTTTAGCGTGTTCACCATTTAGATCATTGTGCCGTACAGCTATAAGCCTTATTCTAAAGAAGTAACAGCCTAATTTGAATTGCAAGTGTGACAAATGAAAAGGGAAAACAGTAAATGGTGTGAACTGAAATTGCACTCTTACACTGGCTATTTGTAGCATGACTGTTTTCAAAAAGCATATTTTTTTCATCAGCTATCCCCAGTACTACTTAACCATAATTGGTTAGCTGGGTTTGTTTGGGGTTTTTTTCTGGCTTCAAAGTAGAGGCTGGATTTGTAGTGGGAGAGAGATAGTGCGGCTTAGTTCAGAATTGAGGCAATTTCGTCCTCTGGCCAGCCATGCTTTGGAAAGAATCATAGAATCTCAAAGGTTGAAAAGACCTCTTAAATAATTGAATCCAACCATCAACTCAGCACTGCCAACCCGCTACTGAACCACGTCCCTAAGCACCACGTATACGTGTTTTCTGAACACTTACACTTCCCTGTGCAGCCTGCTCCAATGTCTGGCCACCATTTCAGTGAAGAAATTTTTCGTGATACCCAGTCTAAGCCAGCCTAAAGAGATCTGTGCTGGACAATGGCATTACTCTTTGTTGTGTGCTGGGATAGTAGGTAGGAATACAGATGCAATTGTCCTTTTGTGTGTTCCTTACTTATGAGACTGTAACAGCAAATTGGGAAAAATACCTTGGATTTCCTGTGATATGGGCATGATTGTCCCTGGGAAGGGCTACTTCATGATCAAGGCCAGGATAATAAAACCACTTTGAGAATTTGTTCTATTTAACAACCTTTGCTCAGCTTCAGAGAGACTCCATCTCCGACCACTGTGGCTACATTGCCTTATGTGGAAGGAGCAGCTGCCTGACTTTCTGCCTTTGTTTCTTCACTCTTTTTCTTCTCACTCTGTGCCCTTGCTGCCACCGCCACACTATGCAGTCCTTGGATGGCAGAAGCTCTGAGCCCTCCTACATCTTAAACAACTTTTGCTTGCCATAATGGGTTGGCGTTTCCTGTTCGTTATTCCAGCCTTCCTTTCCCAGCAATGGCTGATCGCGCCTTTCGCTGTAGAAGTGCTGCTCATCCCTCTTAGTTCACACATTCGAAAGCTCTCTTAAAGTGTCAGTTTTAGCTGTCCAAGCTGACACCTCTCCTCCTCATATAGATTAGTTTCACATTCTCAGCTTAAGTATAGACTAGTTTCATATTCGTGACCCAGCAAGACACTGCCTGTCCCCGGCTGCTGTCAATCTCTGTTCTCTCTTCTGGGAGAAAAATGGGTGACCACGGGAAGGCACTGCCGGTGCTGCTTTTCTTCCCTACATGATGCAATCTGACAGGTGCCCTGTGCTACTTCTGTTTCTGAGAGATGCAGGCTTTGATTTAGATAAGTGTCTCTTCTTCCTTCAAAGAACCTGGTCGAAGGATCTCCATTTCTTCTTGTGCTTGTCTCAGAGGTGTGGAGGCAGTTACATTTCTGCTTTTTTTTTTTTCTCCCAGAGACTGATTTTTTTTCCTTCCAGGTTAATCCTACAGATGTTGTTCAGTTAGTCTGTTTCTCAGAGTAAATCTTAAAAGCGTTATGCCGTCTCTACTCACACCAAATTATTTCTCTTCTGTGAGAAACTCCACCAATGTCCCCGTAACTTAGGAATTCACCCCTCCTCAGCATGCACGTATATTCATTAATAGTGACTACATCATGGAAATACACTTCTCTGCAAAATTAAAGCTCGCACAGATAGGGTTCAAATAAAGACATTCACTTAAAAGGTAGGGCACAGGTAGGATGCCTCACAGGAATTCATATGTGGAGATTAACATTATCATAATGAAGGTGGAAGCCAAGCTCTAAAGACCTTACTTAAATGCCCTGAAGTCATAGGAATCAACATAATCTCCTTTCCAGAATTAAGAAAGTCATGATAATATGAAATGGCTTCTCTAAGAGCAAGGATTGGTAATAAATCTTTCAAATCAGGGATGCCAGATCAACAGAGGACGATAAAGTGATCCAGCCCGCTACAAAACTGTTAGTCTGCTCTGAGCTATATGCAGATCTTTTGAGTCCAAAAAAGAAAATGAAGAGTGGTTAAGGGCACAAAGGTTAATGGGCAGCTCGGATAAAATGCACAGGCATTGTTTCAGATATTACTGAGCACCTTTCTTTGATAAGGTGCTTGACTTTCTATTTGAAGGCAAAACATTAGATCTTACCTGCATTTTGATACAGCACAAGATGCAATATTCAGTAGGAAATTTTCCTTAGCTAAAGAAAGTAAAGATCTGTAGAAGATCGTATGATGACCAGCTGGAGATGCGGAGGTGATGAGATGCCTACAGGCAGTTGTGAGCTAGGGAAAGGCCATGGTTCTGTGGCCATGATCTTGATTTTCTTTGTTCTTTCTAGTGGTGGCTTCTGTGTAAGAGTTAGATGAAACCAGTGGAATTTCTTGATGAAAGTCGTGGGGCTTTTCCTGTCCATAACAATAATAGATAATGTTGAAGACTGAATAATAAAAACATGATTAAATTTGCAGGGGAGTTGTAAGGTAACAGACATTGGGGTTAATAAAATTTTCTGCTATATGAAGTAAGTTCATCAATTGGAAATCACAGAGGAAAAAGACTCAGAATTATTAAATCACGTAATGGCTGGAATGAGTGATATGATGAAGCCATGGCCAAGGCAAATGCAGTCTGGGGAGGGATGGTATGAAATATTTCAGTGAAAATAGGCAGACATTCATGATCAAACTGGAGAAACCTAGTCTTCAAATCATCGTACTGTTGTGATCACTTGTGTTGAAGAACCATGGAATCATGGAATGTTTTGGGTTGGAAGATACCCTAAAGTTCATCTCATTCCAACCCTCCAATATGAGCAGTTCACCTTCCCCTATACCAGGTTGCTCCAAGCCCTATCCAGCCTGCCCCTAAACAGTTCCAGGAATCAGGTGTCCATCACTTCTCTAAGCAACCACATTTAAAGGAACGCAGACTGGATCTGGAAAATCATGGGGAGAACTTATTTATTGAGAGGGGGATATGAAATTTGGCTTGTTAAACCCAGGAAAAGTTAGCTGAGAGAGGGAATGTCATTGCTGTCTATAGATACATCAAGGCAGGTAACAGCAGAGCAGCTGCTGAAGCAGAAGGGTAGCCCTGGCACAAAGGAGCAAATGGAGATAAACTGGCCACAAATGACCTGAAGCTGGTGAGAAAGTGCTCAACTATCTGAGTGGGAAATTGAGAGCAGCCTGCAGGGGGACAAAACGGCTTAACTAGTTGTAAGACAGAGCTTAATCCCTTTATGAGAGGAAGTTCATGACTTGATTGTCAGTGACCAAAGGAGTCAGAACTCAGAGGAGTGATGCCATGATGATTTTTTGCTTTTTCTTTTATACCCCTTTTATATACTCTCTTATGTAGCTGTTACGTATTCTTAGTGCTTTTAGCCTACATAGTTATAATTCTTTAAGTTTGATAACTTCCCTCAGACCCAATATTCTGTTAAGCCAAGAGACCAAACATTCTGGAAACCCCAGACACCAAGGTCCTCTCCAGAACACATTTATAAGACAGGCCCATCCAGGGGGAGGGTTCCTTGATGAGGGGTCTCGCTGGAATCACTCATTGGGGAATCTTTGATAGATGTGCTAATTTTTGCAAGGCCTGTAATTGCACACACATCACATCGTGGGTGGCCATTTCTTCGGGGGGCATTTCAGGGTGCATTTCAATGTGCATTTTGGCACACCTAAGGATCCTTAAATAAATACCGAGGTAAAACCCTTTTTCCCCTCTTAACTGTGTTTAGCTCTCTTAATTTTAAGAGCAGGAAAAGGCATCAGGAGGAGTGAGAGAGTCCCAAGTTTTCAAACAGGACCACCTAATTTCAAACAGGACCACACTGTTAATTCTATATTTAAGCAGACAATCTAAAACAGTATAGAGTTTTTGGGTTTTGGTTTCCCTAGGAAGTACTACTTGTGTTTAGAGAGATATGTATAGAACTGAAGTTTTCTCATAGTTACTTTCGTATGTAAACACATAGAGGGGGTTAACACCAAGAAGAGCTACTGCTGCAGCAAAATAGTTAAGCATCATAATTCCAGAGAAGCCAAATATGAGGTTTCAGAATCTGACCTCATTTTTTTACTAGAAATAAAAACATTCTATCTAGTTTTCTTTAGTTAATATTTATAAATAAGTACATCATTAATATGTAGAGTTAGTGTGTACATCATTAGGATCTGTACAGTTACTAAAATGGATATGGCATCTTCCCTATGTTGTTCCTGTCTAAGAAGGGTATTAGGACAAGGTTGTAATTTTCAGAGGGACAGCTGGCAATTAGAGACTGGCATTTCTGAATGGTCATAATAACACCTTTTTTTTTTTTTTTTTTGTAATGCATGTAATGGGTGAGGCTTTACATGGTTTGGAAATACTACAGAACACCTCTGTCAAATCCTAGCAATATTAATGCTTCTGACATTACAGTAATATCCAACTGATAAATCAAAATATTTTTCATCACTCCCCCACCCTTTCCCATAAAAAAATCAGCATGCACCTCTCTCCCCCACATAAAACCTAAACCCAGCAAAATAGAATTTTTCTTCACAGAGCAGAGGAAATAAGAAGTGATTGTACAGATAAGATAATACTACTTTATCATTTTCCAGAGTTTAAAAATGAGCACTTGACTGGACTTGGAGCAGAATCTCAAGCAACTCTTCAAAGGGTAGTTAACTAGGAAAAGAGTGTGCTGTATATCCTGGGCTGAATGTTTATGCAGTCTTCCACTGATCTGGTTTGATCACTGTTGAGAAAAGGGATAGCATTTTTTTCTCTTCTGTTTCTACATTGTTTCTTGATACTAAGGAGATTTGAATAAGTTCATTTAAGTCAACCAACACTTATGCTTGAAATAGATCCCCAAACTTCTTTGTACATACATTTATTCCAGATGCTCCCAGCTCAGCTAGTGATACTGAAAGAGTACTTGTGAAGCCAGTTGCTCTGTCCTTTGTAATCACTTTAAATCTTAGAAATTAAGATATTCAGTAAGTAAATTACAATACAGCCCCAAAGCAGTAACAGTTTGAAATAATGCATGAAGAAGTTTGAAGAAGTTAGCACATTTGAGTTGCTCTCCTTCTAGGTTGTTACGCACTACCTACCTGTGACGGGCATTTAAAGAAAGTGCCTTCAGGTCGTCTTTTCTTACAGGCTGTAGAATATGTAAAAAAATCAGAAATTGTGAAAAAGATGTATCTTATCCCAGAAGAGCTGATATGAATGAACCTGCTTTCTTTTCCCCAGTATCATTTCACCAAAGCACATATCAAGCTGTAATTTTATTTCAGACATCCTTCTACTCCTGCAGCAGCTGCTTGCACGTATCACACTGCAGTATCGCACAGAATACAGCTCTAAACCACTCCAGGTGCTGCAGAGGATGTTGTACATCCAGTGTTGATATAGCTGGTAAAAGGCTGCTGGTGGATGGTAGCATAATCCTTGGTTAGCAAAGCTACAGATCACAGGAACACAGAGTAGATCACTCTGCTTGTAATAAAACTTTTATTCACACATAGTATTTTTATGGGTCTTCTTATAAATGATTCAATGTTTTCCATTTGTGAGCAGCTCCACTTAGCCCGTCAGTTAACTTGTAAACTCCTCAGTAAAGGATTCTGAGCAGAAGGCTTAAAAAATGCAAATCTCCTTTCAGAATTCTTAAGGGAGATTGCCTATAAGGTGAAAACCGAAAAAATGATAAAAGATGCTTCCAAGGACAACTTTCAAATCTGCTAAATGCCCTAGTAACTGTATGTGGGATTCTATAATCAACTTTTTCAGAAGAAAAATGGAGATGTCCTCATTAAAAAATTTCTATTATGTCAGCTAATAGCTTGGGTGGTGTTCTAGCCTGTTTTGTTTAAGCAGAATTGAATAATTTTAACAGAAGGCAGTGTTGTAAATGAATCATCTTGCATGATAATGCTGAAAAGGGTTTTTCTGTGAGTCTGAACAGAATGGGCTCAAGTATTTGAAAAATGGCATCGAGACTTTAATAAAGAATAAATGTTATTCCATGGACGTGGCAAAATGTCAAGGACATATGTACACTTAAGAAGCATTAATGAGGGTGAACTTTGCTCACATGCAGGGTTTTTGATAAAGTAAAAATTTGAAAAGTCATTGTATTTAAACCATTTCCACTTAAAATGAGAAAAGTTGGAAAAGGACTGAATTTCTGCAGTCTGGTGGTAAAAATACAGCACTCTTCACCTTAAAGACATATGCTTCATTCTGTTCCTTGGTTCTTATCAACCTATCCTAAATGAAATACTTCCATGTAATCAAGAAAAAAGCCCCACAGAGTCAACCACAGTCATTTCTAAAATCCTCACAAGTCTTATAGTTCATGTTCTATGCTCTCCCATCCCTTCCCGTTTCACTTTCAGATCTGGCATCAGGAAAACAAGTAGAGACTGAGAGGGGTCCCAAGGCTGGTCCTTCCAAGACCTCTGCTTTCAGCAGAGGTAGCAGCACAACCAGAAATGTGCTTTTGAGCCCCAGGCAGTAACAGAGTAAAATGGTTAGAGTGATTGGGTTTCTGGTGATGCTACATATTTAACAGGAAAGGAGAAAAGAGGCAGAACGTTGTGACAAGAAGATGTCACTTCTTTTATTCACTTTCCCTCTGTGTCGCTGTCATATGGGGTTTTTTTTCCCCAGAGTTTTCCGTAGAGGCTTTTTCTCTAGTGGCCAGAAATCATGATCATTTGATAACTGCTGGCCTCTGTGAAATGAGCTGAATAGTCTCGTGCCAGGTATCCATTTAACAACACAGTAAGCATTATCGTTGTTGGCAGCAATTAGCGTGTGTGTTGGCAGCCTCGCAGGGGATGTGAAGGATTGAATGGTCAGGGGGGTAATGGTCACTCTTTGAGGTCTCTGTGGAGAGGCATCTTGGCAGAGCAATAAGCTCTGTGTCATAAAAGTTGATGAATTGTGTTTCTTTACCAGGCTTTTAGCTATTTTAATTTTTTAAAAGGCAAAGAAAATAAAAACTTGGAGGAGGCATTAATGTTAACTGGGGTCCATTTGCATCTTGAAATCCTGTCTCTAGCTTTTGATGCGGGGGGATTCTTTTTTTCCCCCTTCTCTAATCTCAGGGCGTGGAATTACTTATGCTTTTACATGGAAGTCCCTCTGTACCCATTGAGGAAGAAGGGCTGGATCTTCTGCATCTGTGGTGATTGTTTTGAGTGTTGTGAAATGAACTGGACTTTATGTCTCCCTGAATCTCCCAAGAGAGCAAAACCCAGGAGGGATGGCAGTGGCTTGTCATGTAGATCTGTGGTTTAGATTTGTGTGTTGCATCAATATGCAACAGCAAAATTAACATATAATGCCCTAGATGGATAATTTAGGGAGGGCTGATTTCACGATCTGTAGCCCATTATGTCCCATTTTATGACCTGTTTTCCATTGCTTAAGAGTGTGCCATGCATTCACTAGCTGCAGGGTTTTTTCTCTCCAGGATGCACAGATGGCATGTGCTTTGGACAAATCACAGCTAAGAAAAAGATGCTGTTGTTTCAAGGAGCTTCATAAGGATGTTGTGTCACACCATATGTGGCAGAATTGAGAAGATGGAAAAAAGTTATGGATGCTTGTAAAAGAGAGAAAGGATCGTATGGTGGCCAAGAAAGCTGCCTTGAGAATTAGTGCCTGTCTTGGCATGTGAATGAGTCATCCTGCATGACTTTAATAGAACTTCTTGACGTGTCCAAGGAGAAGTATTAAGGTCTGGCTTTTGATGGCTAAATGACTACAGTCAGCACTAGTGAGAATGTAAGTTCCTCAAATAGGATGCTTAAAAATAGGGGACATTTCTTTAGCTCATGCTTCTTGCTGTCCCCAGTTCTCTGCCTGTATGTTGTATTGCAGTAGTGCTTGTTCACCCTGCTGCCATAAATTCACGGATGTCTCTAAAATTTGGTGATACGCTGTACTTGGATGCTAGGCGAAAGCTAGCAGTTTTTAAGAATGCTTTCAATAGCATGTGGGTATAACAAGATGGGGATGAGAAGAAAGTGTACTTCACCTCTTTAGTTCTTCACCTTGTTCAAAGGTACAGAATATTAAACCCATGCTTGTTTTGTGGACATTAGTACAGTGTGTACTAGTTGAAGGATAAAGAATGTGCAAAAATACACTATACGATCGTATACTTGTATAATTCAACTTACTTATCTCTTACCGTCTTGCTTCAGCAGGCTTTGTGTGTGTTTAAGGCAGTAAACAGAGCAAACAGGAAACGTTTCATGGCATAGGGAAGGCAATGTCAAGCACAAGTTAACGAACGTTGGTATAGGTGCATTTTTGCAGATAAAGGGCAGGTCATCTTACTTTACTGTGTAGTTCAGGCTACACAGTAAAGTAAGATGGTCTTACTAAAGGACAGGACACATACAAGAACAGTGTGACTGCATTAAAACTTCCAGGCTATCGAATTGATTTGCTGCAAGAATGAGTCATTCAGTCATTTACCTTGGGGAGAGTGCGTATGACATGCAGGAATTTGTTAACAGAATGGCAAAGTTTGTGATTACACGTGAGGACAATAGAAAGGAATTTGTGCATTTAGTACCTCTTGTCACTTTTCCTGATCGGAGTTTGGAATGGCTCCATTACCTTCTGCCTATTCAATGACAGAAATGTTTTCCTGGATATCGAATGAGCATTAAGCCCTATTTCCCAAGCTACAGGGAAAAGACTGATCTGATTGAAAAGAAGTGGAACAGAGCAAGTATCATCTTTTATGCACCTTACTGCCCATCAGATCATTGTCCATACAGGTAGTTAAACATCTGCACCCACCAGGTATTTGTGCTGAAACTTCTTACAGTCCTTGGAAACACTTGGAGAAGTCTGAAAGATGTGATGAATTTGCCGAGTGTTTATTTCAGAAGCGTGTTTAATTCCAAAGGATCAAGTGGATGACTCCTGAGAGAGATGGAATATATTTTACTACTGTTCCCAAAATCTGAGAAAGGTGGTGAGGGATACAGGATAGGATGTGGGAGGACACATAATGTGGGCATTACACCAGCGTGAATCTAAATATGAGAATAAAGATATACTGCAGAATTTTTTAGGTGAAAAGTCACCTAACTCCCCAGAAAAATGTATTAACATCGTGTTTGTCCAGAGTCAAATCAGGAGTTCATGTGTTTATGTACCTGTTGATATCTTATGTAGTTGTAGTGCTCAATACAGGAGCACTGCAGTAAGTCAGGAAAGCAGGGAGAGGTTTCCTTTCTTTGTGAAAGTAGACAGAGCTGTTCATTAACTACTCGGTGCTGCCATTGTGTCTTACAGAGACATTTGCATCTCTAAGGGAGGAAAGCAGTGATTATTTTATTAGAATTAATAGTAAGACCATCGTCTGGGTAAGGTGCAATTAGAGTGCATTTTGGAATGAAAGATCAGGTCTTTCTGGACACCTGGGAAACTTCAAATGAGAGATTTGCTACAAAATTTGAAGGGGGAAGATGGAGACACTGAGGGTGAGCTCTGATAGGTATTTCTGAGGGTTTTCTTTTATTGGAAGCTGTCCATGGGGAACTTCTCCCTTACAGGGAAATTTTCTGATAAAACTCAGGTGTAGGCACTGTCTAGCAGATACAGCCTCAGGCATAAACTCTGCACAGAGGGTGGAAGTGTGCAATGAGCAGAGAGATGTATAAAGGAAGAAGTATTACTAAAGCATTGCTTTCCTTTCATTTCTTCACCTGTGTCTTTTATAAAGTTGTGTAACTGTGTTGCTTATTTTAGATAGTCTAAATAAAATTCTTTTATTTTAGTTTATATTAAATTGTCCTCAAACTCTAGTGCCATTTTAACTACATGAGCCAGCTGGGAAAGCTTGGCACCACAGGGGTCAGGAGAGGAAGGAGTGTCAAGGGATGAGCCTGGCATGTGTTGGTAAGATAGCAGGCTGCACAAATCCAAAACCTTCAAGGGAGCAATGCTGCACATGGCTGCTAGTCTAAGTGTTATTTTACTCATCTTTTTCTTGTATTTTAGGACCATGGTGTGGCCAAACCACTGAGCTGGGGGATATTCTGTGATTTATCTGGATTTGGTTCCAGCAAGTGTGACTTAAAGATGATTAAATGGACTGAGCTTTTGGCCCGATTTTACTACAGTTTCATTATAGAACTTTGAATTGAATGTAGTAAAAGGCAAGCTTGGCTTTTACCTAGGAGCCTTGTTCCACAGAGGGAGCCATAACCTACAATTCACAGTTTGTTAGAGAGTGTTTGGTAGGACCTTGAAGTGAAAAATACGTACCCAGATAGAATCTTATTGTGCTGTTTTCTGTTTGAATTCATCCAGCCTAGAAAGGCTGTGACAAGCTGCTGATTGTTTCCCAGTGTTGCCTTGTCACACGTCACTTTGCGTGTGTCTGATGGATTCTGTTCAAAGCTTTTAGGATCTGCAAGCCTCACTAACTTTCTCAAGTTTACCAAAACCAACTGTCCCTTCCTTGCTTTATCAGTATTAGCCAAAATTTACACTCTTGCTGCATTGATTTGATCATTATCTAGTGGAGCTGTAAGAATTAACATAATAAAGTATGTTTTGTTTTTACTTAAAAGGTATTTCTAGTTTTATTGAAAAAGGTGTTTGTACTAATTGTTTGTCAAATATTTAATTTTTACCTACTCTGATAACCTCCTAAAATGTTGCAAGTTTACTCTCCTAGGGGAGAGAGAAGTATCATTGAAACTGATGCTTAATTTAAAGTAGAAGTAGCAGATCTGTAAAATGATTTGTGCATTATATATGGTGTTGAGTGAATGCTGTGGACTGTCTTCATGCATTTATTTTGGATGGTTATGTACAATATCCAAAGAAGCTGAGCAATGGTGTTAAAGTGCCCATGGATATGACAAATCTATGATGGGACTTGCAAATACCTGTTTTTCTTGTTGCACTGTGCATCCCTAGGCTTAGAACAGGGGTGGATGAGATAACATCCTAAACAACTCTTTGGCTAAAACTGTCTTTTCTGGCAGTAAAACAGATTGGGATATGGGCTTCCACCATGGAAATGCTCCTTGCAGTGTGATATTAAATTGCGGGAAAAGACAGTAACACTATTTTTTTTTGTTACAGCAGTATGAGTGCTTGCCAAAACCACTTCTGTTGATCAATACCCACACAGCTATAAATCCTAAGCATTTAGACCAGATGAGTAGTATTGTTTCTTTATAATACTTATCTTTTGTGAACCTGCACCGTCAAACATATAATTGAGACCTTTTGCTTTTCCATACTTCATTTTCAGAAAGGGTAGTCAACATTCATTACTCCATAGATCTAGATAGCTGGCTGGGGAAAGAAAGATGGGGGGGTTGGTTGGGGGTAGAGGGAGGGGGTGTTTATTGTTTAGGGGGGTTGTACTGGTTTTTGTTGTTGTTTTTGTTGTTTGGTGGGGGTTGGTTCTTGTTTCTCTTCTTCTTTTTTTTTTTCATATTGGAGAGATTTGGGAAAATACAAAAGGTCATTTCTTTTCTGAAGAATGTGATGTGGGCTGACAAACTAGCACCTGAACTGTTGCTAACTAAGTGTTACCTTAAAGGCAGGTTTATTGAAAGAAAAAACAATACCTGGATATTTTTAGGGCATATTCGATATGTACGGAGAAACTCAAAGTGGTCATCCAGGAGAAGCCAGTGGATAATCACACTTGTGCTGAGGCTCCGTAGTTAAGCTCTTTGGAACTTGAGTGGCCTCAGGCACAACTTGCTCATTTTATTAAGGGTGGAGTGGGAGTGTCAGTGTACATTTTCATAATCCTGAGAGGAGTCAGAAATTTTTAGGTGTTCCATCCAGCCTTAGGGCTAACGCTACTTATTTGGCACTGTATAATCATAGTTACCATTCCCCAAGGCAGCAAAGACTAACAGTGTGGAAAGCCTGTGAAGTAGCAAAGCCTGAAGTAATGAAAGACCCTAATTTTCCTTCTTTTTAAAGGAGATCTCAGAAATTCATTTCTCAGTCTGCTTTCATTTATAAAGAGTTCTACAGATGAAGCCTATTTTTAAATTATTACCCATTTTCTGAAGAATACTTTCCCTAACCTCTAGCAGGGTTTGGGTGCAGAGCATGTATTTTTAGTGGATTTTACAGGAACATGTCAACATATGCCTCATGGAAGGAGTGAAAGGTTTAACTTTAAAAACATGATCCTCTAAATCGACAGGAGACTTTTTTTTTTTTAATTATTTGCATCATTTCTGCTTGGAAACATCTGAAACTAAAGGAGTTCTGAGCTACCCTAAATCTACATTTTTTTCTTTCTATGTTTTGCCTAATGTTGCATACATGATGCAGTTAGTAGAATCTAACATCTTGTGAGGGACAGATCAAGCTCTCCAGGATGTCATGCTTAAAATCTGGAACAAGATCATTTTTATTGCTGGCAAAGGCAACTAGAGGAAGTGGAAGAATGTACTTGTTCATGATGCAACAGTTAGCTAACCTTCCAGACTTCCATCTCATCACTGAACCAGGATTGTTTTCTTCATTAAGTTCATATAGTAACTTATTTTAAACTTTTTTCAGCCATGCTCATAAAATGAAATATTAGTTCATTTTAGGGTTTATAGGTTCATTTTAGTTCATTAATTAGGGTTGTGACAATATGATAATATGAGATGCCTTTTTTCCCACCCTAATTTCCTTGCCTGTGAATATATTTCTGATCTCAAATGAAGGTGACCTTGCCTGATTTTCCAGACTAGGAGATGTCTCTTGAAACACCACTATTTAAATTCTTTTTATGTATGTTTTTTCAGTATTTGCAAGAGGATAATTACCTTTTCTGAGGGAAAGAACCTGGTGAAATATTTGCATTGCAATTTGGAAGTTGATGCCTCTCCTTTATATAGTCTGCCAATCCAGCTGAGAGGCAGCTCATGTTGCACTGAAGGCTTTAGTTTGTTTCTCTCCAGCACTTCTGTTTTTTCTAACTGCTCACTGTCGATTGCTTCAAAATTACTTCTGTTCTTTCACTAGGAGTACACTTGGTTTTTTACAGCTTTCTAGCAGTCTTTCTCATTTTCCTGAATAATTTTGAGAACCCAAGGGCCTCCGTAAGCATAGAATCATAGAATTGCTTCAGCTGGAAGCACCTTCCACTAGACCAGGTTGCTCAGAGGCCTGTCCAGCCTTGAACACTTCAAAGGATGGGGCATCCACAGCTTCTCTGAGCAATTTGTTCCAGTGCCTCACCACTCTCTGAGTAAAGTACTTACTCATAATACCTGATCTAAATCTGCACTCTTTCAATTTAAAGCCATTAACTGAAAAAGAGCAGTAACCAAAACATTGCCAGAGAGGGATGGCGTGTTGCTTTCTATATGACTGTTGCACA
This sequence comes from Oriolus oriolus, assembly GCA_013400235.1. Taxonomy (NCBI): domain Eukaryota; kingdom Metazoa; phylum Chordata; class Aves; order Passeriformes; family Corvidae; genus Oriolus; species Oriolus oriolus. The sequence goes on from VXBT01003827.1 coordinate 88,349, forward strand.
CAATAAAGGACTTTCCATTAGGTGCTTAACGTTTCCATCTGACTCCATCAGAAAAGCTGATGGAACTGCTGCCAGACCACTCGTGGTCCTCTTTGGCTTCAGGCAGCATTGGGTCATTTAAAAAGATTAAGACTCAGATTTTCAGAAAGATGCTGCTCTGTTGTCAGGTTTTACTTCTGAACTCAAAGGCCCAAACACTATTTGTAAGGAGTGTACCTTAGTGGATTTGTTCTGGTTTTATTCCTGTGACTGAAATCAGAATCTAATTTCAGTTTTTTCCTCTCTGCTGTCTGTCAGAGTAATGTTATGTTTGATAGTCATAGGTGAGAGCTCATCCATCTACACTAGAAAGACATTTTTCACTCAGTCAAAAATATTGTGGGTTTGCAGGCAGGAATAACTGTTTTGCAGATGATGTGGGTCTTTTGTAGCTTGAATTCTTCAGTACTGACCTAAGGCTGAGTGTCTCTGCTCATCATCTGCTCAAAGTGTGCCAAATACTGGGAACAAGGTAGCAACTGAAATTAGAAACAAACTTTGTCAGAAAACTTTACTTCTGTCAGAAACAAAATTGTTGGAGATGCTTTGTCTCCCACATCTATGTTCTCTAGAAATTTTAGAGTTAACACTGTCCTGCGTTTACATTTCTTTATGTTTTATTATTAGTAAATGGCTATTCACAGTTGTGCGATGATTTTCCTTTGTGAGTTCATCAACTTGTATTGTTGCATTGCCATTTTGATAACTGTTGGAGCTAATGTTTTGGTCCCAGGAGGATGTGAACCAGTGAGTAATCCCGAGTCGTAGTTTGAATTATGCATGGAGCTATTGGCTGCCGCCTCCCATTTCCCAGTGTACTTCCAGATAATGATTCTCCTGATTATACACTTTTTTGATACACAAAAATGTACTTCTCTGACTAGATCATAATTAAGCCAGGAAGCAAGTATGTTTAGTCACTTAATGTTGTTCAGATATGTAATGATTTACTATTTGCACTTGTAAACTATTTTAAGATCTTCTAATGGAAAGCTTTTCAAGGACACCAAGTTTAGGACAACCTGCTAATTTATTGGCATCCTCCATGCCTCTCATAGTGTCATTAATGCCTTCCAGTTTATTCTCATCACGTGGTTGCACTTATCTGTCCTTCATTCTGCTGATGACTCAGTTTATTGAGCAGGGCTGAACTAGGTGACCACCTATTTCTAATTAAGCTAGCACAACTGAATACCAGCTTTAATGAAAGTTCAGTGTTTAGTTAATTAGTGAATAAAGGATCTGGAATATGTAAAAGACAACCAGGTCTATGGCAGCAATAGATTCTTATTTTCATTCGGTGTTACCAAAGAGGTACTTAAAGATTGAGGGTGTCCCTGAGGTATTAAAATTCCTGTCTTATTTTTTGACGAAAGGCACAGTGGATTTTTGAGTGCGTTGTCTCTGCCTATTAACAGAAATGTCCTACTGACACAGCAAGGTGAGTGGAATGGGGCAGGGGTGGCTGATGTTCAAGCAGCAGTTTCAGACTCTTCACAGTCTCGTGTATATGCATGTACAGGTACTTGTATTTGTGCTGTTTAGGCATCAATTAAGTTGATTTTTGTGGCAATAATACAGAAAATTATGAAGCAGAAGTACATTCAAGACCCTTTGTCCTCCAGTTCTGTAAGCAGGGTCTCCAGTTCATTGCTTCTGCTGCCTCTGCACCCTGTATCCTCTGTAAACAAGGATCATGATCACAGTCCTGTCCTGTCAGACATTGTGGGTGCATTGAATGACATCCTAAGCCCTCATGTGACAGTGACCAAACAGCTGCATATCAGCAAAAAAACTTAAGGGCAGCTGAATTTTGATCTAATGACACAAGTCTCAACCTTGATTTGCAACAACCAGGCTGCTTTCCATCATTTTTCCTGCAGTGTGCCTCCATTTCCCATCCGGCCTAAAAACATGGAAGCAGGTTTCTGCTATTCTTCCACTCAAGTTATTTTACCTTTGATCATCATGCAGATTTCTGGCCAATTCAGGCAGAGCTTTTCAAACCATGTTCCACCAAGCAAGCAGGGGTTTTCAGTCACTCTTCAGCACAAAGCCTCGCAATCTAGCTCTTTGTTGCTGGTGTGCAACTTCCAGGCCGTACTCCCTCTGTTAGCAACTCTTCCCCTATAATTATTCACAGCCCTATTTTGGCTCTTTATGAGGAAACTTGTCCCAGCCTCCGGTACACCGCATCTGTTGCAGATGCTGCAGTTGCTGTGTCTTCTGCCTCCATGGTTTAAGATTGGTGCAGAGCCGTACAAGCACCCTGAAGCATTTTTTTGCTTCATTTATTTTCAACCTTTCAAGGCAATAAGCAACAGTGGGAATATTGTCGCTGTACCTTGCCAAGATCATTTGGCCACATCCAAGGTCACCCCCTTGATGTTGTTGTCTTCATGATAGGTTTGGAATAGATCTAGGAAATATAACAGGACTGACGATTATTTTGCAAGTATGTGATTTTAAATCAATCACATATCAAGGTATAACTTGGGGGCTTTTTAGTACTTTCTAACTTCCAAGTGTGCTTACGGAGCAGCTGCCAAGGATAGGGTCAATGTCTCCTTCTTCCAATCAAATTCTCAAACATTAATCTTGGTTGTCATCCTCCCTTGCTCCTTGCAGACTCCTGTTTGTCACTGTATCGATCATCTCAACCAGAGGGATGGGAAGCACAGTCAAGGCAGACTGTTGTCTATGCCTGGTTTTGTTGATACTGAGGTACAATACCTGGCCTTGCTGCAGCCACCAGACCAGCAATGTCCTGTTATCCCAGATGGGAGAGTGTCAACTCTGCCTCTGCCAGGGCACAAGTTCTTCAGGTGGGATTAGGGTTCATGAGCTGTAATGTGTATCCAGCTTCTTTTTCTGAATGCAAAAAATTCTGCTTTTTAAGTCCAAGTGATACACATCAGACAGGCTAATACATTTCAGGTTTATTTCACAGGTGGGAGGATGTTATAAACTGAGCTTTTGTTAAAAGCCGAGCACTACAGTGCCTGCAGCAATACAAAATCCTTATTGCACTGGGACTATCAGATGCCTCCTAAATTGTTAGCTGGATTTAGAAGAATAAAATTATATTATAATTATAAAATTATGAAGAATTAATTGTATAATATAAAACTGTAATTTTGCAGTGTTTGACTGAATAGATGTTGACTGTTGAGTTGTAAATTCAGTTATAATACTTTAATAATGAAATAACTTTAATAATAAATACTGGGTTATTGAAAAATTCAGTATTTATTATTTTAAAAAATATTTATTATGTTTCTCATCAGATTTTGGCTGAGTTAATTTACTTTCAAAACTATTTTTACCTCTCTGCCTTCTCAGTGGTTCAGTAAATTAGACTTGAATGTAGACCTCAGAAGTTCTTGTTTTATTATTAAAGGCTCTATCATTTCTAATAGGCATGGCCATCCTTTTGTGAGGCCATCTCAAACCCCTTCTCCCTCTCTGATCCTTTATTATTTGTTCCTCTAACGGAAGTCTTTTAATTCAATTTTGCAAGTTTAAAATATTTCCATATGACAATATGTATGGAAACTCTCCAGGCTGGTGTTGTTAACACGTACAACCCACCTAGTGGTGTTTGCACTATATAAAGTCCTGTCGTGATGCCTGTGCTGTATGCTCATCCCACATTGGAGAACTTGCTATGCTGCTGTTTTTCAGCATGAAGTGTGTCTTTTGTACTGTTTATTTTAAAATATTTTAAAGATATTTTAGCTAGAAGTCCCTTCTTTTCTCCAGCTATGGAATAGTGTTGTTTTACATATTGCACTTCAACAAGTCCTGACTTTTATTTCATTGTTGATGAGCCTTTAAAGGTCCTTCTTCCCTGAAATGCACTGGAGATTGATTTATATGAGTTTTGAATTCTGCACGTAAAACCTGGTTGATAATCACTACTGCACAAGTGCTGTTCCTGTAGATGAGGATTTTTATTAGCACTAAGTATTGCTATCTCTTTCAACTGTTAGTGTACACAGGTAATTTTTTCTCTATACTTCACTGATATCTTTGATTGGTTTGACTTTGTGTAATTAAAAACAAATCCTGATAAGTGAGGTGGGAGTACTGTTGGTGAGAGTACCTGATAAAAATTTCTGAAATAAACCATTAGATTAGATTGTTATTTTCATGATATCTGAAGTGATGGGTAATTTTGTTTCTCATCAGGTTTTAGCTGAGTTAAATTTACCTTCCAAACCATTTTTACCTCTCTGCCTTCTCAGTGGTTCAGTAAAACAATTTTACCAGTTCTATAGTGAGAGAAACAGCTGCTTATTACTTTCTAAAACAGAGATAATGCAAGCAATCATCAGTTTTGAAAGAATTGTAATTACTTTTGGCCAAGGCACTAGTGCACATTTAAAACCTGTGTTCTTAGAAAACTGAATGTACATTACATGGCCTTGGCATCTGACATTTTCATTCTGTGTGAACTGGGCTCTTTGAAATCTCTCAAAGTAATTTCTAAGGCTTGTGTGCAAGCTGTATCAAATCTAAGCTTTGAATTGCCCTGCTTCATGTCACTGGACTTCCATCCTCAAGTAGAAGCAGTGAGTGTTTCTCTTAGTTTGCAAAGTGATGCACAAAACTTAGCTTTTGATTTAGGCTTTACTTGATGTTGATTTTTAAGTCAGTGTTATAAGATCCAGTGAAGTTTTATCTGCTGATTAGTTTTATAATGTAAAGTGCCTGGCGATGCATTGCATAGAAGATGCTATAAAAGTAGTTTATGGTGTGATAGCAAGGAGAGATGTGAGGAGAGCAGATTCACTTTATTAGTTAAGCAGGAGTCCCCAAGCAATCATTTGTCAATAGTAGTTAACAATTGGATTATCTTCAATCACTGAACCCTTAATAAACATGTTTTTAGCTGAAGTGAAATGGTTATATTGAAAATAAAGGGAATTTATAGGTTTGTGTCGGTTTTTTCAATTAAGAGAAAAAATTTGAATGTGTATCTAGTTTTTCCACTATCTTTTCCAATAACCATGTTGACAAAAACAGAAATAATGAAATAGTCCATCTCAGTGTTATATGAACAAAGTCCTTTTCTGTGAAAAAATCAGATGAAATTATATCTAATTGTTTAATTCTATTGTGTCTATTATATTTGACAGGAATAAGCACAATCATTCTATATAGAGGGGTCCTGTTACCTGCAAACACAAATGTTTCTTTAAAGCTATTTTTCAAGTGCAGTCTATCATATGGTGTCCTATTTGGTAGCGGGCAGTTTATTTTCAAGCCTTATTGGACTGTGGCCTTGGATAGTAAGAATTTTGACAAAATCAGCATCAAAGGGCAACTTTGGCACTTGGCTCTACACAAGTATTACCAAGGAATTTCTGACAGCCCTGGCAGGTTACATGGGTATTCTCATCTTAGTTTTACAAATAGAGAGCGTAAGATGCTTCCTAAGCATCTGAACTCACGTGCGCTTGGGCTGGGTTTTTTGTTGGGGATAGGTTCTTTTGGACAGACTTCAAAAGTATTATCAGAATTCCTGAATCTTGGAATAAAGTTTTTTATAAGACCTTTTAAACATTAGCAGTAATTTCACAAGTGGCTATGTGAAACCACACTGCATCAGCTTGGGCTGAAGTTAGGGCTGAGTGCAGGAGAGACACATTTTTCATATGTGGGCTCACTTCTGCTGAACATAATTTTGTCGTACCTGAGCTTCAGTGTGGGATTTGGGTGAATTTTTTTTTAGAGGACATTAATGGGACATAATTGTTAGCTGCAGATAAAAGGATTGTGTTGGGCTGGTTTTGCTCTGCTTGTGGTTTAGGGACAGTTTTGCTCACTCACTATTTCTGAAGTCAGTGAAATTGAGGGAAATTGGCTTTCAGCAAGTGAAATGTGTGCCTTAACTGTGCTTTTCAAAATAGAGATGTACTTTGTAATTGGATAACCAGCACTTGTGGCTGAGACATCTGATCTTTTTATGAAAGATGAGACTGCTAAATAATTAATGTTTGAAAAGTAAAGACTGACGTGGACAACAGCAACCTCCTCTCTTTTCTCATGTGTGTATTGAACTCTGAGCATGATTGTGGAAATGTAAATGTAACAAGCTATGGAGTATTCAGAGAATCACAGAATGATCTGGGTTGAGAGGGACCTTAAAGATCATCTCATTCCAACACCCTTGCCATGGTCAGGGATATCTTCTACTGGACCAGGTTGCTCGAAGTCCTGGGCCGAACAGTTGTGGATTCTGCTGAATACTAGGCATGTACATGCTTTGGAAACCCCTTATTGATGTTGAGTTACATACTTGTGAAAATAAAAATGTAAATTTTTTCCCACCGTTGCCATGCCTCTGACTGGTAAGTGGTTTTCCATCAGCTGAGATACAGAATTTCATTCCTTGGGTGCATATTGTAGCTATTATTACTAACTTACACTCCTTAGCAGTTCTTCTCCTAATTAGCTTAATGGTAAGGCATTAAGCCTTACCATTTCTTCCTTTAAAGTTCTAGATATCTTAAGAGGGTGGGAAGTAAAGTGCAGGAAACATCACTTTACACAAGAGCCATTTAAAGATAACTTCTGCCAAGGGCTTTTAATGACATGGCATAGGACCTGTTTATATTGCAGACATCTAGTTAATGAAAAATAAAAATGTGCCTATTAATAATTAAAAGGAAAAGTCTTGCTGCAAGCTACCAAAATCTACAGGATAATAGTTGAGAATTTCAAAAATTTTGAGAAGAGATATAATAATGTGAAAAATTTGAACAGTTTGAACAAAGCCACTCTAAGTAGGCTCTGGTGAGGTTAAAGAAAGAAAAATAAATTAGTCCTTCTGGGTATATGTTCCATTATGGAAAAATACCGAAATCATATGTGTATATATGTATATTTGTCATTATTCATGTAAAAATAGAGGAAGTTTCAATTTTTGTTTTTAAGTGACCTTGCTTCAAATCTAAGAATTTTAATGCAATATAAACAGTTTTTTCCTGTTTCTGAAGGGAGAATTAGTAATAAATGTTATTATTGAAACCAAAAAGCAATTTTATGAGTCTTCAAATTGGTCAGTTATCATTTTCTTAAAATCCCCATCTCCAACAAAATTCAGTTCAAGCCCTCCTCAGTGGCATTGTTATAATAATTGACTATCAGAGTTAATGAAATATTCAGAAGGTTCCCTTCCTTGTTTTCTCTCTTGCCTGTCTGCGTGAGATCAGCAGTTAATGAATCTTGTGGCAGCACAATTGTTCTGTTAGCCTCTCAATATATATATGGACTTTAAGTAGAAAGGGAATTTTTAAATCTGCAATTTAATGTCTTTTCATTGTCTAAGAGCTGTCTTTTACTAGAAGATACTATTTCTATGTAGTAAAAGGCCTGGAAATGAAATATGCTAATAAAAGAATATCTGATTCATTATCCAGAGAATAATTTAATGGGGAGGAGGGGAGGAGGTTTAGAAAATTTATGATTCATATTAAAATGTGGTTTTCAGTGGAGTCCATGACACATTTTTCTGGGTTTTTTTACAGTAAAAGATAGATTGTAACTCATATAAAATGGGTTATTGGAAGGCAAAAGAAGAGGAAGGTTTACGATGGATTTGGATCCGCAGGGCCAAATCAGCAAGCCAGGCTGTAGGATTTTGGAGGGCACATATATGGAGTTTCTAATTATTTAGTTTGCAGTAGTACCACAAGCATTGACTGCTGCATAGACACCCTTGATAGCATGAACTCTGTCCTGGAAGTTTCTATTCTTAAGAAAGTTAAAAAATAGGGTGAAGAAAGGGCACAACTTGTTCTTTTTGCCCTGCAGCATCTATGACAGTTCAGAGCTTCAATAAGCTGAAGGAGGGATATGTGAGCTGCAGTGGAGCATCCTGTGTTCCAGTGCCAGGGCGTTTGGTTCCATGAGTCTCTCCTGTAGGAAGAGGTACAAGGGCAGCACAGAGGAGCTTGAGTTCCCTGTGGGATTAGCCCAGTGTTCCTCATCTCCCTATCTGTTTTATAAGGTGAAGAAATTGGCCTTTTATTTTAAAATACTGCTGTGCAGGCTGACTCCACATTATCATCATCTTATGCAGTGAGACAAAACCACCCAATTCTCTCATGTTGGGCCTCTTCAGGCAGATTGATAATATAGGCTTGTTTTAATCTTCACTGTGTTAAAAAGAGCATCTCTAATATTTACAGCTGCTCTTAATTACATATCCTGATAGGACTTTTGTCCTGTCATTCACAAGATTGATTTGTGACCTGATTACTGTGGCAGCAGGACTCCTGAAGCTACTCCAGATAAGCCACCAAGCTAAGCTGTGCTAGTTCTGTCATGTCCATTACTGAGAAGAAAAGCATTTTTCTTCAGAAAGTGTCTGGTGCTTCTCGTTTATTGATAGTAAGTGCTTTGCATGTGCTGTTCCTCTCATAACACTTTCTCTGTCATGTCAGCAGTCAAGTGGAGGAACAAAAGCGCAACTTGCTCTCAGTGAAGCAGGGAAGGAAACCTTCACACTCTTCTCCAGTCAGGTTTACTGAAATAGTCGTGCCTCTTCAGCTGTTTGTTGATGTTTGGACCCAGTGATCTTTGATGTCTTTTCCAACCTTAATGATTCTGTGATTCTGTGATACTGCCTTGCTGCTGGTGGCAGCACCATTATCTCTTTGCTGTTGAGGACTATGGCTCAGAAGCACTGTCTACTGCTCCCAGCCTGGGAAGGCAGTGCAGGGATCATGTTCAGACCTCACTGAAGGCCAGAGGATTTCCTTTCTGACCAAAATATCCAAGGGGAACACGGGGGCAGGCTGACCCTCAGGTGCTGAAGCCTTGCTGTACCTGCCAGGGCTTCACAAAGTCACCTGCATGACTGTAAATCTGTGGGAGATAAGTGGCTTAAAGCTACACTTGGGTGACAGTAGTATGGAAGTTTGTGCATCTCCTGAGGATCACAGAGCTAATGTAGTGCTGTGAGAACTTTTGGCATGGTACTGAAATTTTGAGTTTAAAATATCCCTGTAATCGTGTTCTTTGCATTAAAAGCTTGTATGAAGCTACCAATCTTGTTCAATGGAGATACATGACAAAATTTAAAAATCTCTCTGCCCATTTGTGCAAATCTAAGATAGTTCAGATTCCATGACTACAAAAGCATTGAGCAGTGCCTTGAAGTATATAAAGTTCTGAGACTTGTAAACCCCATGGGTCTTTAAAACATTACACGTGCAATCTTAGGTCATTTTTGCCTTGTAGATCCCAAACCAATGAAGATTCATGAAATGGTGAATGCACCTTATTTTTAATGATTCTGATTTAGCTAAATGTTTTCGGTACATTTGTAAGTTTACAGAAACAGGGTCTGACTTTCCAGCCTGCAACAAGAAACCTGAAATTGTTGTGACACGCAGTAATTTGGTTTTAAGCAACAACCACTTGGTATAAGCTGATGTTTCAAGGTACAGTAAAAGAATAGGGATAAGAAACCCACAGATAATAATTGTTTTCATACTGCTCTCTAATCCTGCTGTGGGAAAAAATAATGTATGTTCCACTTAGCAAAGCTGGCAGTTGAAAAACTTAAGAATGGAGATTTGTGGCACAATGACCATTTCATGACTTTTCATGGTTTCAGGAGGTTTTTCCCTATTCCTGATTATTATCAGAGGTACTACAGTAAGCAGAAATTGTTTGCCTAATAATAATAACTGCTAACCCATATTTTCTAAACTTCTTCGATAACTTTCTTGCTTTCTATACCCAGCATCATCTAACACCAAACATCTAAATCTTAAAATAAACTGTCAATGCTGGTTGTTTTTCACAGCTGGTATAAATATGAACAATACAAGTAGGTGAACATTCTTCAAGTAACAGCATATTGAGTTGTACAGCTGAAATGCAGACTGCTGATTGCCTCTTTCGGAGTATTTTAAACATGGGTTCTGAATGAGTTGAAGTAATGGATAAAAGATGAGAAATGATGCACAATGCTCTATATAGTAGGAATTTGCAGACTTCTAATGCAGTCAGGCTCTCTTGTACATTTGGTATGGTTTTTGAGGAAGAAAACATCAGGCAAAAATTTTGGTATTATTACATACATTGCCATCCTGTCTTCAGGTATTGGTGTGTGTAGATGTCATGTATGGATGAACAACCCAACTCAAAGAAGCAGTGCATTTGTCAAATTGCCACAAAGTGTTTCATCATCCTTGTGTTCTACCACTTTCCTTTGTGTTTGATCAATAATGCTTAGTCTAACATCTGCCAAATTCCAGTGACCCCATCATACAAATGAAATGAGCTTTGCTCTCGTTTCTGTGGATTGTGCTAATGTAAGCCAGACTGCAGCCAGCTGTTATGAGACCATTGGTTCGGGTGCTCAGGTGAAGGCTTATACAAGTCTCTCATATGGGATTAAATGTCAAGCTACATTGTTTATTACACGTCCATAACTTGGCACAAGCTTTCTGTACTGCAGGGCTGGGAAGGGCTTAGCATGTACTCCAGAAAAAAAAAAAAGAGTTCTCTGGTACTTTTCTTGAGGAAAGATTTAGACAGCTACTACTGCTCTCTTTCACCTCTGATATTTGACTCCTGGCTGCCCTAAGCCCGCTTCCCCTTTCCTCCTGAGCTATGAGTGCACATGAAGCTTGCTTCCCCTGTGTGGTATCTATTGTCTTTGTCATAAGAAGAACGTGAGATGCCTTCCTTGCTTCGGGGCAGGACAGGTGTGTTCATGGGCCCTACAGCTACAGCCAGCCAGTTCCAATCTCCAATTTTCCCTCAACCTTGTCAAGAGCAGGTGAAGACTGATGATTGCTCAGCTAGTCTCTAGGTAAGATACAAGCACTTCTGCTTGTCTCCTTTCACCTGGTCTCCTTTCTGGGATCCTGAGTATCAGAGGAAGAATAAGCAACTTGCCTTGTGACAGTTCAAAGTCTGTATTTCTTTCCTGACCAGTCAAATGCCCCAGTTAGTGAAATCGTGACAACCCATAGCTGTGTACACACTGACATGTGACAGCAAGTGTATTAACACTTCTGTTCATCTCAATCTGGCAGTTTCCAGGATTGAGACTGCTTCTTTTTAAGACTCATAAGTCTCAAAATTTATATTTCATAGGGGAAATTAGAATGAAAATAAAAGAAAACATAGTAAAAGATTCCAGCAGTAGTGGAAAGGGTAGTTAGCGATGATGTGATCAAAAGCCAGATTTAAAAGTGAATGTGAGTAAGAGGCAATGAAAATTGAGGACAATTCTTATGTTTGTCTTAGATAACTGCAGCAATTACTGTGGTGCCTTTAATACTGGCAGAGAAGGCCAGTACCATTTTCAGCTAAATAAAAGGAACCACAACAATAAGTAGCTACTGATGCAGTGCACTTATGGAAAATTTACACTTTGAAAGGTATAACAAAAGCTATAGACTAGAGTTTTATTTAATAATGAAAGTTCTTCCTAATTCTTTAGGAAGTCTCTCTCAAGGGACATATAATATTTTTATTCTATGCCTTTGACAGACATGCCGTGTGTCACCTGACTAAAAATTGTCATAAATGCCTACTTCCCCTGTGTACTTACGTGCATTTAGTTCAATCACCCTCAGCCTGAGAGTTTAGAACAGGAATTCTATTCAGACCTGTCTCTCCATAGCCCCAGAATCATAGGATCATGGAATGGTTTGGATTGGAAGGCACCTTAACACCCCCTGCCATGGGCACGGACACCTTCCATTAGATAAGGGTGCTGGCCATCCAACCTGGCCTTGAACACTTCCAGAGATGGGGCATCCACAGCTTCTCTGCCAGGCAACTATTCCAGTGCCTCATCACCCTCACAGTAAGTATTTCTTACTAACATCTAATCTAAGTCTCTCATCTTTTAGGTTAAAACTGTTCCCCCTTGTCCTGTTGCTCTCTGCTCCTGTAAAAAGTCACTCTCCCTCCTTTTCATAAGCCCCTTTAGTACTGGAAGGCTGTTAATAAGATCTCCCTGTAGCTTTCTCTTTTCCAGGCTGAACATCCCCAGCTTTCTCAGCCTGTCTTCACAGGAGAGGTGCTCCAGCCCTCTGAGCATCTTGGTGGCTCATATTGAAGGACCACCTGACACTGAGCCTTCCTGAGACTGACTGTGCACACCTCACACTACATGAGCATTTGCTGGAGCTCAGGATCATTACTGGTCATGTGGATAGGAATTCTCAATGAGGTTTTAAAGAAATAAGGAAAAGCAAGAGAAATTACTGCCTGGGTAAATGACAATTGTAACTAGACTTAAATGGTGAATAGCAATTGGAACTAAATTTAGACCACAATTTTATGCTTGTAAATATTAGATCTGTGCATTACCGTATCAAATAAAGTACAGATTTTATCTGATCTGGTGTAGATGTATGATAAAATTACCTGAAGCGTGTGATATGGAGCTTATGATAGCTTCAGTTATTAGGAATGAAGGTGAAAAGACACAGATAATTCCTAATATATGGCTTAATCCCTCTGTGGCACCATTAATCCACCAAAACAATTTTTGACTGGTGTGATTTTGTAGATTAATTTTATTTCAGTCAATCTTTGCATCATGGAGACTTTCATAACTTAATGCTGGGTATTCAAAAGTGTGACTTCCTGTGTCATTTATCCATGTTGGATTAGGCATCTGTCTACCCAAACTTACTATCCCGTGGGCCCTGTGACAGGGTTGCCTGTATTGGTCTACAGCTTCCACAGAAGGGGAAGCGGAGGGGCCAGCGCCTGTCTCTTTCCTCTGGGCACTAGTCACAGGGCCCCGGGGAACAGCATGAAGTTGTGTCATGGGAGGTTTATGTTGGATATTAGAAAATGGTTCTTCACAGAGAGGGTGGTTGGGTACTGGAACAGGTTCCCCAGGAAAGTGGTCACGGAACCAAGCCTGACAGAGTTCAAGAAGCATTTGGACCACACTCTCAGGCACATGGTGTGATTTTGGGATGGTCCTATGCAGGGCTAAGAGTTGGATTTGATGATCCTTATAAATCCTTTCCAACTCAGGATATTCTAGTAGTCAAATTTAAGTTTAATTTTTCCCTCATTACTGCTATTATTTTGGTTTGTATCAACTGAATCAGATTGTCTCACTAGACTGCCAACATTGGGTCAGTAGCAGAAATGCTTTAAATCTATGTTCGTTTGTCTGACAAAGGAGAAAAGCAGTCCCTGAAAAGCTGGGAGAATCCACTTAGTACACTGCAAAAGTATACTTGAATATGCTAAAGTCAGTCACTGAAAATCCTACACAGGGGAATCAGGAGAGAATAGCAGGTACCTAAAAATATCTATAGTTTCAGAAGAACTGTTGAAAATATAAGTTTTACAAGCTAATGTGAGTAATCTGCATGTTTGTAAGCACTTCACTGATGTCCACATCTTAAACAGAGGAATCTTTAATACTTCTAAAATACAAAATTGGCTGCTAAATTGCAGAAAACAGAAACAAAATTTGTTGTACTTGTTAATGTTGCTATTAAATATTCTGGCACTTTGCCTATTTCTTCTTAAACCACACTAAACAGAGCTCAGAGTTACACTGTCATAGTTGAATGCCCTTTCTCTAATGCATACATTTAATGCTCAGACTTTGCATCTTGGTGAGCTGTATGTCATGTTTGCTCGTCTCTGTGTGACAGCACCAAAGTAACATGTATACCAGGTCGATGGAAAATATATTGGAAATCAGGATCGTTACATTAAATTAAAAAAATTAATCAGTGCTTAGTATCATGATAATTTTATGTAAAGTCAAAATTATTTTATCTTTTAAAATTTTCTTCTTCATATGCTCATGCTTACTGAAATTGTTTATTGTTCTGCATCATATTTTGGCCAAGGAATTTTCCAAGGTTTCTACAAGCCAACATCCAAACATTATTTTACATTACTTTATTACTAATATGCAAACTTGTATTTTAATTTTATTGGCAAATATCAAACCAATATACTGAGGACATAATAGCTGCCAATACATAAATATATGTCATTATCATAGAATGGTTTTGGTTAGAAGGAACCTTAAAGATCATCTGGTTCCACCCTGCCTCCATACATCCATCTTAAAGCATACAGGAGTAAACCACCAGTCTGGGCAGTTTGAAGGTGCTCATTCCTTCAGTTCCTGGAGGCAGGCATAGCATGGGAGCTGCAGATGGGAGGGTGGGACCCACCTCAAATCTGCACATCTCTTCAGAATCTCATTTGACATCAGTTCTTAAAAAAAGCCTCAAAGAAAACCTTAATTTTTTTTCTTCAAGGGCATGTGTATTTTAGTGTACCTGTCATCTCTAAGTTCACATTAAGAGGCGCTGGTTCTAGTGAGACATAAGTATAGAAACCCCAAACACACAAATAATCAGGATGCAATGATAGGCGCAGACTCTGCATTGCAGAGTCCACAGCAAACGTTTGCTGGCAGACACAGAGGTTGTCCAGGATGGCGTATGTTGAGTAGGATGGAGAAAACCTGTTCATTTTTAACATCAGCCCTACCTCGGCTTTGTTTTATTTTACTTGATTTTATTAACATTGGAGAGCATGTTCCTGTTCTGAACCAGACACGAGCCGTTTTGTTCTTTATCTGATAATTGTTCTGTATGGTTTCCATGATTAATGCTAACCTGTAGTCCTGTACTGTGTGAGATAACATCGCCTTCAGATTCTGAGTCCCACTGAATGCTTGAGTTTCTGCTTTCTAATAACTAGGAAAGCAAGAAGCATTGTTTGAATGTAACCCAGGCATTTTTCAAAATATGGAAAAAATTGCAAATGGCTAATGTAAGTGGCAATCCAATATTTGCTGCTAAAATGTGAGACCCAAAGATTCAGAATAAGACACACAGCTTAGTCCCTACCTTCCTTTGGTAACTAGTTTATGGGTTCATTTAGATTTGAGCTTGTGTGCTTCTTTAAGATAGAGTTTCGTACTGCTCTGTGAAGCTGTAAACCACTTTTCCATTATTCTATGCTGTTTATACTCAGGACCTTACAAAACTTTTCATGGCCTTTAACATAGATGACAGTGCTGGGGATTCATTACATGGCTGCCTAAGCACTTTCTTTTTATATCAAAATGATTTATACGTTCTGTACCTTTCCCATTTCCTCTTTGGAGAATGCCAGAAAAGTAAGGCCGGTGCTGCAGTCGCTATGATTGATACTATGCTTTTGAAGACAGATGGGAATTATTTAATGCTAGGGGACTTTCCAATTAGCTCTCTATCTTACCTGTGTTTGGAATTATCAGTTAATTTTGTGTGCGGGGTTAGCTCAGCAGCTCCTGTCATGGGCACGCTTAGCAGCACCAGGAACTGAGAAGCTAATATCAAATGAATTTCAGCTGAGTATGATATCACCTGAGCTGGAATAGTTTTTCAGGTATGTATTCAGGAGTGATCCTTAATATTGAAGATATTTTACTTCAGTATCAGGCCACTGCCCTTGAGGAAATTTCTCCAAAGTCAAGCTATGTAGGAGTGACCTTCTTTTATTACATGGTTTTCCACTACTGATGAAGGGAAGCAACGCTAAATGTGATTGATATTCTATTCTTACTGCTCTACTCCAAAATTTAGCAAATAGAGATGAAGCACAGAGAAGTGGATGTTTTAATGGCTGGTAAGTGGTCAGAGACTCTTGGGACCCTGGGTTTTTTGCAAGGCAGCACTCAGACACCCAAAGTATAGAGTACAGAAAATCCTGACATATTTCAGGAATTGTGATTTGGACAGCAGCTCCTGAAATTGCCATTTTAACGAATGTGTTGGGTGATGACTCTGACACTAAAATTTTATTGCCTGCTTTTTAAGAAGAGGAGTAAGACTGTTGTAAGTGAATGCTGGAAATCAGTAACAAAAGTGTGTGCAGGCAATTATGAATATTAGTCACTGTAAACAGGACACACAAGGTTTTCTCTCTGATAATAACCCAATACTTGGCATGCGGGAGAACGGGACCCTTGTACTACGAACCAATTTGATTTCACAAGAATCCCTTTATTGTTTACATTAATCCATTCTTAGGCATTTCTGTAACTGTAGTTCACACGATCACGCACACCGGATTGGATCTTTTGCACTGTCCATAAGTCCTGAATGCACCTTCCAGGACACCTGATTGGTTCTAGTCCAGGATGGTACAGTCCCTCTTTCTCTGCTTTCTTGTTATTCTGTTATTCTTGTTATTCTGTCTTCCAACTTCTTTCCCAATTTAGAACTGCTTGCATTCCTCAGGCCCTGATAAGGGTAACTGAACATACTTGGCTGGGGCACCCCTGACAGGATTTTAATGCTTTACAACATTGTCACAGTTTCCTGCTGTCCAGCTCCACCTGACTGAGCTTTAAGTCACCTGACAAGAGCATCCAATTTTAAGAATCCAGCTCCTTGCAGTTGTGGAAATATATTGAACTTTGCAAGTGATAGAGATTTACTGGGACATTGTAGGCTACTATGCTGGTTTTGTAGCATTCCTCTGTGCTGAAAAGCTTAGATTGTACTGCATGATCAGTATTATCTCCCTCATTCAGGTTTACAGTGGCAGAGACAGTAGTTTGAGTAAAATATTTTACTAGAATCACCCTTTCCTGCAGAACCATGTTTATCAACAGTGGATTTGTTTGCATGTGACATACATTTCTTTAAATACTCAGAAGAATGTGACACACTCCTACACTTATTTGAGGAGTGAAACTACTATTCACTGGGAACAATGTAATTCAGTGTAAGAGGTATTTCTAATTTTTGGGCTAAATAATAGTGATTACGATTTCACTGCTTCACGGCCTTTCTGAAAAGAGACATTTGCCTTTTGCATTACCAGAGAAATATGAGCACCACCAATAAATACGTCATTTATATGTATATTATATGTATATGTATATTGTGAGAATTAGTTGTATTTTCCTACTTCCTACGAATGAGAGTGAAAAGACCGACAGGTAATATGCAAAGGAATTTATCAGTTATTTTTTACGTTAGATTTGCTGCTATCCTTTGTTTATTAGAGCGGTCTCAAACAACTAATAATATTAAATCATTAAATTCTCATTACTGAGGAGATTGAAATTTGTGAAAAATCTCACATTCCTTTAAAGGAAAGGGAGAATAAGGAATGTGTGAGTCTAGAAATCCCAGGGAAGTAAATTCCTTAAAAAAGAACGCTTCTGCAATTCTAATGACTGAGCTTATCAAATGTCACCTACACTTGCATAGGTATTCTAGATTAATTATTTTTTACTAAATCTTTTTTTTTGCCTTGCAAACATTCATTTTTCTTTTGTTCAGCTAATCAGGTAACAAGTACCTGCCCATTGTTATCTCCATGTTAACTTGAATGTTGCACCATAATTGAACTCTTTCTTTAACCTTATCACACAACGAACTGAAGTGAATTGAAAATCTCTGCTATCATCATAATCCTTTACTTATCTGTCCTTGCTTAGGGGGTAAAATGCCCATTGAGCTTGACTCACCTGGAAGGCTCATAGAATATTAGTACTCTGAAAATTGCTGGTTCAGTCTCTTCAAATTGCCGTGGTGTATGCGGTTGCATTCAACTTACCTGACTGTCCAACCATTGTTATGCTGCTCTGTCTCTGCTGTTGCTAGAATTTAAACTCAAAAGCTCTTGGCAGTAGGGTTTGTAGGCCAACTCCAGCTCTTTTGACTCCAATGGGAGTAGTGTCAGTAGCTTCTGTAAGTCAGGATTTGCTTCCTAACCTTTGCTGTGCTCTTGAATCACTGATTAACAGTGTGATCTCAATAACTCTATACCAATATGTAGAATTTTCTACACTTCTGGTGTACATGTATAGTCATGTCTGCCACGCTGATATGAGGACACCTGCCCCATAGTAGTAAATGCAGTCTCTGATTGACTTGGGTATGGCAGAAATTGCTTAAAATGCTTTTTTCTTCTGCTGCTTATCATAAACAGACTTAGCATGTGGAGGGTTCCTAACATTCATCCTGCATTCAGTGTATCTTATACCTGGGTTTTATTTTCACACATCTGGAGATCGCCTGCCTTCATGGTAATTAAAAATATATCACAGAGGAAAAAAATGGGATTTTTGTTCGTCTCTGGAGCCTGAGAGAGATTTTCTTTCTTGTGCTCCATTGTGACTGAGATGGGATATGATCCACTGTTCAGGTAGCTGCTTAATAATTATCCTCAAGACCATCGGTAACACCATCAGGTTTGCAGAATACCTCCTCGTCTTCCACAGCACTGCACAGTGTTTACTCCTAAAAATCCTTCCTCTTTCTTCAGCTCCCGGTGCTCAAGGCCAGTGTAAAGCAGACTGAGAACTTCGCAAATTACCATTTTTAAGCCCATGCAGCTAGATTGTTTCTCTCTTCTTTTTTTTTTATTTATGAGAACTCTCCCCATACTGCTTTGGGTTAGTGGAGAAAATCAGGCAGTAAGCTCGGAGCCTTTTTATTCCATTATCTGTCTGTCTCCAACTGTTTGGCCAGAATCTGGCTGTTGAATTACCCTCTAGAGCTTTAATTTATTTTGATAATGTAGGTTTAGAGACTTTTACCTCTCCTCTCTTAGCTGTGGGGGGAGAAAGGAGGAACACAGCCAAGTCATGGTCTGGTGCTGCAGAGCTGCACGTGCCTTTCCAAGGGTTCACAGACCCTTTCCAAAGTTCCAAGGTGTATTTGTTACAGGTGTAATCACCTTTACAGGTGTGATGTCAGGTACAAAATTCTGGCTTAAAGAGAATCAGATTTTAGTAGGTAAAAATTTTTAAAAGCCCCTTAGGACTTGTAATTTTAGCATTATTATGATAGGTAAACTGTTAGGGTTGATGTGTTGTAGGCAATTACATTCTGACTACTTAAAATCTGGTTATCACAGAATCTAATTCTGCAATAGATGATCATCTAGTTCCAATTCCCCAGTGAATGTTCAAAGTCTTTGTTTTAACAAATCCTTTTCCTGGCATGTTGTTTGAATATGACCGTCAAGCGTTATAAACCCATTCCCATCAGATCCTGTTCAGCTTCCCTCTGTTTGCACCATCTTTCCTCTTTGCAAGTTTGCACTTGCCTAATGTCACTTGCAAACTCAAGCAGACTCAGGCAGCCTTGGCGCCTGTACCCCTCCTGAATGCAGGCATTCCCAATGGCACTTGTCTCCAAAATGGCCATGATTGTACACCCAGACATTTCCTAGGAGGTGCTCTCGGCCTCCCAAAGCCTTGCAGTTTACATTATTAATGGCTGGGTTGTGATTTGGGCTCTTCATGCCAACAGAGATCACGCAGGTCCCAATTATTTTTGTACTTGTCTCACCAGTTCCCATTTTTTACTCTTAAGTCAGATGTTTCTGGAGAAACAAAAGCATAAGAGCGGATTTTTGTTCCTTGACAGATGTTTGAAGGGTGAAGAGATTTAACAAAGCTTTGTATCAGCAAGCGCTAAATTAATTAGAATCAATGCTTTAGAAAGGGATGTTTTCAATGCCATATCACTTTACATCAGGCAGCCTATGATTTGGAATCACAGACTGAAGTCATACCATCCTACATTTTCCTTAGATCTAACTTTATGTAAATAAAATACTGTCAAATTAAAGGGCGTTCTTCTCCCCCTTCCCTTTCTATTCCTTTTCCCTCTTTCCTTTCTGTTCCTTCTCCCTTCTCCTCCTAGGTTTTCAGGGAACAGATTGTGTCACTTTTTTTTTTAAAGGTCTGTTTCTTTTAGTGAACCTCACTGCTGCTGTGTTTGTTTTGTGTACTACAGCATCCTACAGGAAATGTCCAATTGATTGTTATAATAGCAGTGGGCAAGAAATTGTTCGAAGTCCATTTATGCATGTTGAAGTAGTTTTTGTGTCTATCCCTTGTTTCACAGGATCTCCTCTTTGCTTTATTCCTGATGTTTGGTATGTCAGACAAATGCTCTTGTACTGAACAGAGCAATTAAACATCTGGTCAGTCATGTCACAACAGTATTTTTTCTATTCACAGAAAGCACTTGTACTTGCTTTGTGAAAGTACTGTGCGTGCTCTAAAGCTACTTGGACTGCTCGATGATTTTAGATCAGCTGCAAGTTCCGCTTTGGCTGCTCCAAACCGTGGAAATTGAAATAAGTGCTTCTGTTAATGTGACAAGACATGATAATACAAGACAAAAGTTACTTGCATTATACCCTCTACCACAGCCAATGTCTATTTCTCCATTTCCTTGGAAAAATCCCCCACTCCATCATAGCCAGGTGTTTCCATCAGATTTATAGTAAATTTATTTGCTTGCTGATTTGTATGTTTGGGCTGGTAAGGAATCACCACCCAGCAATTTAAGTTGCCCTATGTCACAACAGGAGCTTGCTCACACGTAGGATGTGTCTGGATATCTGGGTTTTAATGCAGATCATCCTTCCCATGCTGTTTGCCATGGTGTAAACAGGATGGATATGTCCCAGATGTGTTCATCTGAAGTGCCTCTCAGCCTGACACTGATGGATGGGTGCAGCAGACCATCATGACTTGCTGCTTGTGCAGGGGGAAGGAGAGTGTGTGTCACAGGTGCCATTTGCAGTGTGGAGGGTTCCCAGCCCTGCTCTGGCTGCCATTGCAGCTCGGCAGCTTCCCATGGAGCAAATCGGTGGTGATGACAGGGGAGCCCTGCTCCTGCATGCCAGTTAGAATAAAACTGTGAGGGATTGCAAGATGGGAAAGTGCTGCCTACAAGCACGTTTCCAGTGCTGTCTTCACCTCTAAAGAGCGCGGATCAAAGTGGCATCACGCCAACCTTGTTAAAAAGGAAAAAAAAAAAAAGCCACCGAAAAAAAGGATCTGACATATCTGTAGTTCTGTGTTGCAGAACATTTTAGCATCTCTTGTGAACTGCTGGCTGTTCTCAATTCACACTTATTAAGTGGACATTGGAGGCACTTAGCACCTTGCAGGGGGCATTCAGCACTGTTTAGCATCAGTGTCTTCCTAGGTCTTCACTTCTGAAACAGCCACCTCTGCAAAGCAGAAAAAGTTTGTGTTGACAACCTGTTTTGATGTATGGGTCCAATTACTGAAGTCTCCACACTCATGTTGGTTCTGGAATTTTTCTTTTGATAGTAGAAGCTTAATCTGAAACAAGGAATTCTCCTTTATGTTACATTCCCTCTAGGCAAAAAAGTAAATATAAGGAGGAAAGGAATTAATGGAGCCTATAACTCATATGGGTGTTTTTTGTTCATATACATCACATTACTCTGCCACGCTTACTCAGTTTTTCTCATCATTCTTTCTCCACTGCCAGCTCTCCCTTCTCTTACCATATTTTGACATCAGCATAACATTTTGGATTTCGTAGAATCCACTCGTAATTTACTCTAATGCTAACAATGTGGATGTTGGAGATGTAATTTACACCATCGAGTTGAACTGGAGCCAGGCACTTCTCTAAGAGCTGCACCTGCTTTCTCTAGGCTGTATTTAGTGGAATTTTTCCTATGATGTTTAATTCATATTCCTTCTGGGAAAATATTTAGTGAGCTAACAATTGAAGTTAGGGATAGGGGAACTTAGTACGACTTGAAGTTCTGTAATGTAGATAAAACATTTTCCAAACGTTTTGGATATCACAGAAGGAGTTTTGAATTATGTGAGTTTCTCCCTCTGCTCTTTCTCATTATTCACTTTCATGTTCACTTTCATTTCATTTCCATTAAGAGCATATCTTTTATCTGCCTCAAGGAGAAAACAAACAAAAAAATGAAAACACACATACAAAAAAAACCCCAGACCAACCAACCAACCAAACAAAAAAAAACAAGCAAAAAGTACACAAAAAAAAATCCGAAATGCCAAAAACACCACAACCAAAAAACACCCACTGAAAAAAATAAGCCACCGAAAAAAACCCCACCAAGAAAACCCTTTTATACAAGTAAGCTTTCTAACTTATCGTTCTGATCTGGAGTGATGGTCAGTCACTGGCCCTTCCCTCTTACAGGAGGTAAAGAAATAAATTTTGTCTTGTGAAGTAATGTCCCATTTGCAACATACAGCATGGAAAGCGCATGCTCAGAGACATATCTATAAACACATAAAGAATTTTAAAAGACTCTTATTTGTGGCTTTGAAAATTGCCTGATGAGCACGTTGTTGTCTGAAGTTAATGTAATTTAGTCAAGACAATTCTTTTTTCTCTGTGATTCTGCATTAAAAACTGTAGGCCAGGGCTACAGGTCTGTTGGAAGCAACCAGGTCTGTTGGAAGGTGTCCCTGCCCATGATAGGGAGGCTGGAACGAGATCACCTCTAAGGTCATTTCAAACCCAAACCATTCTGTCATTCTCTGGAAAATGACCTTTTGCTAGTTATCAACAAAATTGTAGCAGCTCCCTCCCTACTTTTGGCACAGATAACTCTTAGGATGTCCTGCTTGGGATTAGGGACAAGCCATCTATACTTAAAAATGTTGTTTGATCTCTTGCTACCTAATTTTTCATCCTTGAATTTTTTAAGAGTTAGCCCCTGAAAACAACAATATACTTTTTTGTGGCATGAAACAAGATTCTGTGACCACGTGTTAGGAGTTTAGTCCTGAGAGGCAGCAGATGATGACAAGAAAAGGTTCCTGATCAATATGAGGGGCAGTGATACAAGCAGGTTCAGGTCCTTTCTGACCCTCTCAAATTTCTTAGGGTTTCTAAATGAGGTAATCATTCTTGCCTTTAAAATGGGGAAATCGTTTAGACTTGGTTAAACCAAAGGTGGTCAAAATCCTTTTCTCTTTCAACAGTATTGAGTCGCACATCCATTAGCAAGCTGGGATGCATTGACTTTCAAGTCTTTTTTTCTAGAAGCCTCTGAGGCAGTTTTTGTCTTTTATGTCTCTCATGCAAATAAATGGAAAGCTCTCTGCATCCCATGTAATACAGTGGTTTGGTGGTTTTGAGTGCTACAGGAGAGCGAACCCCTTTGTTGATCCCTTTAAAGTACCAAGAAATTAACTCTGTTAGTTGGTAAACCTAAGAAAATACATGACCTAAGCATACTTGTCACTGGACTGCATGAAGATACCTGGTACAAGTGCCTAAACCTGCTAAAATGTCTGGGGTCTATGAAGGAGGGAAAGATGTTTACAGAAATTCGCTTTGCAATTTATTTTCAGAATTATACTCCTGTGTGGCTGTAACCTGTGCAAGGTCTTGTGTCAAAAATGATAAATGGTCAAAATGCTGGTAGCAATTTACGTTTGCTACTGAATTTCTGCTCAGCTAAACATCCACTTAGAGCATGTATTTCTTGGTAGAAAACATTAAAATTCAAGATAATTTTTTGTTTTCTGGTAGAGAAAGGAACAGCTTGTGATACCTTTAAAGAGCTCATCGTGGTAAAGCCAAGAAAGAAAAAACACAAAACAAAACAAAAACCCAGAACAGATTGCTCAGCCTGTGGCTGGACTGGTACAAGCAATCTGTGCAAGATTTCTCCAGAGGAAAAATCTTGAGGCTTGTGCTGCTGAGAAACACAGCATAGAGTGGTGAACTGAAAACTGTTGAAAAAGCAGAACCTTCACTTAAGACAAAAACCAATCCCAAAGAGTTCTGCTGTGCCTGCAATTCTACTGTTCAGCCTGCATCCCTTTCTGCAGTGTTTTTCTGTTTGAAATGAGTGTTCAGCTGGGCTGGAAGTGGAGTCTGCAAAAATTTCACACCTGGGCTGTTACAGGAACAACCTGATCCTGTAATGTAATCCTTTAATTTAACTTCTAATCTACTGCAAAAAATTCCCCTGTTTATGAAAACTACATGGTTTCCTTGGTTCATCTTGCAGTGCACAGTTGATTACACATGAAAAAGTGATGCCAATCAATACTACAATACCTGCCTGTTTTCATGCACTTTTATGCATGTTGTTTACTTTCATAACACTAATGCTGTCAGTATTCACATGATCCCTTGTTCAGAAGTGAGGAATTTCCTTTCCTAGAGGAGACACAGCTGGAATAAAAATAGTGATTTGCATAAATTGTGTCTTTGCTTGACATACAATTGGAATTCATTTGGAATTCGTTACAAAAAGGGGGGCAAGTGGCAACTAGTATTGAAGGAGTAATGTCTCAGGATGGCCGCGTCCTCTTTGCTGTCGAAGCTGTGAGTTGTGGGGAGAATCCGCCTAAGGCAAACAACACTGTGCTCTCAGAGGGTAGCAGGATGGGGTAGTCTGGCTGAAGTGAAACCTGGATCAATATGGAAATGGAACACAGTCAGTACATCAGTTAGTACATCCCTTTTTAAAATAGTGGCAGGTGATTTCTGCAGGCACAAGGGCTGACTGAGCAGGAAGTGGGACCATTGCTGAACACCCAAGGTGGTGCTTGGTGGTGTAAACAGCACAATGCTGGACTGTGGCAACTGGTGTGGGAGGAAGATGAGAGCTTGTTTCATCTTCAGCCTAGAGAATACACTTTCTAAGTAACAAGTGCTGTAGGGTAGAGCTTTCTCTGTTGGTTCCACCCTCCCCTCCTGTTAGCTGTTTGCTTAAAGCTGATTTCTCAGAGCTCTTCCACAGGATGGCAAAACTACTCCAGAATGAGTGGTGGGGTCATCTCTGTAACCTACATGTTGACACAGTGTGTTTCTGTTCTACTGTAACATATGCCAGACAGGATTTTTTGTTCTAAACACGTCCTGGAAAGGGGTTTTTGTTGGTTTGGCGATTTTTTTATATGATACTTCCCCCCACACACCTCTGAGCTAAACAAGATATTCAGATTCTTTGGTGAATTAATCAAGCACCTTCTTCTCGTGCCATTAAAAATGTATTTGTGATTTTGCCACTCAGTCTTCTGAAAATCCAGCTAGGTATACAGCTTCTGAGCATGCACAAGGTGTATCACCTGTTGACCTGCTTACCCTGGAGTGCTTTAAGGCTGTTTGGATCGTTGCTGTTCACCCTGTTCTCATTCTGTTTGAAGAAAATACCACTTTTATTTCAAATTAAAATGCCTGCAGATTAAATACTGTGAGCTTTTGAAAGACTTCCATAGGGATCTGTGCCATTTGCAGTAGATATTGTCAAAAGCAGTCAATGAGCAATGACAGCTATGTCATCTCATGTCTAATTGCCTGAAATACATTGCTCTTGCCTCACGGTCTTTGTGCATTTTTATGATTGAAACACATAAGGCTTAATGCATTAAGGGAATTTCTTTCAGAAAGCCATTTCTCCTAACAATATAAAGTATTACAATTCTGGATATTTGGAAAGCTACACCAGTGCTGTCAGCCCAATTAGTTCTTTAAGGCTATCTGGGAGGGAGAGCGAGAAGTGATTTTCTACTGTTGTGGGATTTTTGTCTGTTATTCAGAAACCTGTTTAAAGCACATACAGAAGTGAGGGTGAACTCTCTTACCCAAGCATGAGGGTTTTCAATCCTCATCTCCGCTCTTAAGCAGTCACATTTCCCAAAATAATTCCCTCTGTCTCCTTCACTTGTCACTGCAACCTAAATTGCTACCCCTTACCCTGTAATGAGTGGCTGCTGCTGCTTCACTAGACCTTCACTACGGCTTCACATTCACATGTCTGAGGCTGGAAGATTTTTTAAATAAACCTTTTTTTTTTTTTAATTAGCTAACCACAGAACTGAAACTCTGGTCCAGACATCATCGCACATTTTAGTTCCAGCTATCTATTTTTTTCTTTGGATTTCCCAAATTCAATTGTGGCCTCTTCTTACCTGTTTGTAATGCTGCTATAAGGGCCATATCCTTCTCTTTTGCCTTGGCCATTTTAGTCCTTTTTTAAAATTTTGGTTTTTTCAGTGCCTTTTTCTGGCACAACAGATGGATGTGTTCACTTCTGTGGCTTTTTTTCCTTATGATTCCACACTGTGAAGTCACCTCCTCAGCTAGGCCAGCCTCTCAGTTATATTCTGAGATAAGACCTTTTGTACATCCTGCAAATTATTCCCCTTGTTCTCCCCAAAAACATTTGTTAAAATTTGTTAAATCTTTGAAGTCCTTCCTTAAAATATCCTTTGGCATAATAATCGCAAAATAGTTGACATCTCTCTGCATCCATCTGTTGTCTCTTAAAATGAGGCAGTAAAATTCAGGGCTATTTTTTTCTTGTTCACACAATATTTCTTAAGTGAGCCTTGCCATTCCAGTGACCTCTGAAGAACTGCAGCAGTAACTGTTGTCAGGGCCAGACAGGCTGTTGGTAACTGAAGGAGTTTCTCCCTGTGCATTATTATCACGGTCTTTGCCCTTAGCATCCCCTTTGTGTAACCTATTTTTACGTGACATCGGGGGGATGTTCACAGATGGTGAGAAGACTGTATTTCCTTATGCTTTGCTGAAGTGTACTATACGTAACTGCCTTGGGGTGACTTTATGATTTTGTATCCCATATCGCCCAAATATGAATTCTGTGCCTTTAAAAAAACTGGATGCGAGAGAAAAAGCCAGATGAACTTTTTTCAAAGCAGTTCTGTGCTTCAAGGACACGGCTATCTAGGTTTGTGTGTGCTTCGGTAGGGAGCGAGGAGAGGAAGCACCCGGCTTCTGAGGTTTTTTCTTTTTTGACACAGTTTCTTCGGAGGGAGAGACGGAGAGTTAAACTTTGGGTTTTTTTTTTCTCTGGGACTTTGGTTTCTTCTTCTTCTCTTCTGGAGTTGTTCAGAACACCACAACCTCACGTCAACCTCACCGGGAGACCTTATCTGGTCTCGGGGGGGCCCCCCACGCCGACCCAGCTCCAAGGAGGAGAGAGACCGCACCCACAGAAGGACTTTAGGAAAGTCTTCCAGGTTTTCTCTCCACAACGAGAGATTTATTTCTTTGGCATTATTATTCTTGCTTTTCCTGTGTGTTTGTTAAATAAATAGGTTTTTTCCCTTCACTTTCCTCTGGGAATATTTCTTTTCTGAACCTGGTGGGGGAGGGGCAGCTGTAATTGCCGTCTATCAGGGGGTATTTTCCTCTAAATTTGGACAAAACCAGCACAGTAACATCCCTGGCAATCCAGAAAATATACCTCGTAGCTAACCAGCTGTTCTTCATTCTGAGAACAGGTTCTGCTGCTGGAAGTATCAAATCTCATCATTAACTGTATGAGGCACAGTCTTGCCTGCTTTCTGCATTTCAGTGTAAGTCCACGGAAGGAAGAGAAGGAAGTAGTGTGGGTGTGTTGGAGATTCATCATTGTGTAAACAAAAAAACCAATTTTTATGTATATTTAGCAGCAGTTGTGCCCTTTTAATGCTAAGCAGGCATTTAGCAGTTGCAGGTGACACTGAGATCAAGGTGTTTACAGAGTGGTGGTGATCCTCTCAGATTCAGAAAACTGTATGGCATAAGAACTGCTGACATCTTCCTCTAAAATGTGACAACAGTGCCATCCATTTGTACAGTATGATCAAGGGCCTTTTACTAGCAGCAGCTACGCCTGCATCTTTTCATTATTCCCTTATTACAGCACATGTTCAAGGGAGTTTTGCATGAACAATACACTTCCTCTGAGGCATCCTGAGGAAATCAGATTTACTCAGTAGGTGTGGGACAACCAGGCTGGACATGGCCTGCTGTCCAGACCACGTCCCTCAGTGGTGCACAGTATGCAGACAGTGGTTCCTGTAGCACTGCTGCAAAGAAATCATGATGAATTTTAAGTGAACTGAAACAAATTCATTAAGACCTATTTCTGCAGCTTAGTCTGGCATAGTTCTTACAAGAAAAAAGATCAACTCTTAGACTGGAGTCTAAAATAAATGAAGTGTGGTTGCATCATTCATGGTGTTTATGCTTTATTATCTCAAGGTGACATTTCCCACATGCACAGCACAATGGCCAATTAGGGACAAAGCAACAGCATCGACACAGAGTGAAGGCATTCCTAATTCTCTTTTTCACTCACTTTCCTCTAGTAGTAGATCCTTTATGGGTATCACTCTGCCAAATTTCTCCATCTTCTCCCTCTCCTGTTGCTGTTTCCCCTTCTATCATCTTTCATGGTGGGAGCCTGTTGCATGCAGGCTGGAGAGCTCTTGGAAATCATTTCTGGATTTCTAGTCTCTGGGAATCTACCTCATTCCGTAAAGAGCCATCCCACTCAGGCAGAGGGTGTGTTACTAGCTGGGAAACCAACATCTGTATTATCAAGATAAAAGGGAGAATTCTTCTGCTGTTGGCTAAACTTGAAAAGCTAGGCTGAACTCTGATTCCTTTGAAAACAGGGCACCTTTATCCATCTTTTTCCACTGATTTTAGCAGCATACACTGTTAGCGTGGTTTCAGCAATACCTTTTGCTCTGCTGTTTCTTGTCATTATCAGATTTATGTAGCTGCTGGGTGTGTATTATTTTCTAAGGCTGAGAAGACTAATATCATCAGCCATAATTCTGTGGGTTTCTCCTGAAGCCATTACCATAATTAAGATAATGACATTTAAAGCGAGTGTTTATTTCATACTACTTTGTATGGCAAAATATAATTAGATGTTTGGCTGGATATGTATGTGGTTGAAAAGGATTTTAGAGGCTGAAGAAAGTCTGAATAAAGCACTAGCTTAACTCAGAGTGAATCTGGAACTTAGAGCAAGTATGCCATGAGCACACCATGCAATCTGCTAATAGAAAGTGAGAAGACTCTTAATTCACCCGCACTTCAGGAATTCTTTATCCAGAGTGACAACTGTACCTTTAAATTTACAAAATTTCTACAAGTCTTGTGCTAACTGTGCCAAGTTAATCTTGTAAATATTTATCTGCCTTACATTTGAAGTGAAATAACAGTTTCGCAGCATGCTCTGCAGTGCAATGTGGGCTTTTCCCACCCTGTAGGAACTTGTTTATATTGCCCACACAGACACTTGAAGCCTGAGATCCCAAGCAGAGAAGCAGATTGCAAGTGAAGAATTTAGTTGGCTACCATGTGGTAGCCATCCTTCATTTTTTCATTTGAAATAGCAAGTTTTGCAGATATTGATATGGTTAAAGGTGTGTGAAAAATAAGTTGATTTCATGCTTCACGATGACATTTTAGGCTTCGCTTGATGCCGTTTGTCCTTTTGCTTTTAGACGGAAGTTCTCTATTTTTTGAATGTTAGCCAATGTTAGACACAACGTGACTCAATGAAGTGCACCTTTTATGTATCTCACTTGGCATTTAAAAAACAACAGAGGGAGTGGAGAAAAGGATGCCCCCCTAAGTAACAACACTGAGTAATATGAGGGTCACAGAGCATGAGAAGAGGAAAAAATATTTAAGCTCAAGTATGTCAACTTTTTTCAAAACCAATTGAGTGCTGATTTAGTTATTTAAGTCAATGTTTGTTGCACACAGTACTAATGCTTCAAGTTCAGTATTAAGTAAAATGTTTAATCATGGAATCACAGGATGGTTTGGGTTGGAAGGACCTTAAAGGTCATCTTGTTCCAACTCCCCTGCCATGCTCAGGGACACCTGCCATGAGACCAAGTTGCTCATGCAGGCAGGTTGCTCATCAACCAGGTTGCTCATCGAGCCCCATCCAACCTGGTCTTGAACACCTGAACAGTAGTTTAAAGTATTATATCTTAGAGGAAACCATTTCTTTGTTAGCATGCTCCCAGGAGCTCTCATCCTAACACATGCGTTCTCAGACAAGTCCTGGAGAAGGTCTCTCTTTTCCAACCATTTTAGCACACACTGCATCCCTCATCCATTTCACCTTTCCAGATACTTCTTTTCTCAATTCTTCTACCAGCATGAAAAATGATTTCTCCATTTTCTGTCAGTCAGTGATCCCTGAAAATATTTATCCTTCCCTCTATTAGCACAGTGTAGTGGATGATATCCATTTCAATGGAATAACTCTGAAATTCAATTTTTGCACCAGCATTACTCTCAGAATTTCTAGTGAAAGCCTTCTACTATCATATTGGCTATACCATTTTTCTGTGTCTTTGGAACTTTCTTTGCACCTCTTAGTCTAGTTTACTTAGGCTTTACTGTCTAGTTTACCTAGGTGTCAGACTGGAAAAGCTGATTTGTTTCGAGACATCTGGGGAGCTTGGAATGTGTGGTAGGGGGTGGGTCAGACCTTGCTCTGGTGAGGTGGTGCCCTGCCCCCAACACCCCCGAGCTGTACAGTGTCTGTCAGTCGTGGCTCACTGGAAGCAGCCTCCCGGTGTCACCTAAGCCACCCCTGAGTGGCCAAGAGACCAGAAGTCCCACCTGGGAAGAAGGCCCAGCATGGGCCAAGCCTGTAAGGAGCCTGGCCATGAGGCAGGCATGTTGTTCTTTAATCCTACCTTCATCTTGGAGCCTTACATCACTGGAACCCAGGAGTTATATGTCAGTCTTTCTATATCTTTCCTGTCTTTCTGTTTTTCTCCCTTTCTTCTTCTTCTAACTCTCTTCTCACAGAACGTAACTTCAAATGGGTTATAAGTTTTTCTGTGTTCAGTGGGCTAAGTCTTTGCTGTGGTAAGTGATATTATGCAGTATTTACACTTTTTCCAATGTTCCTTAAGTTTAAAGTTTGCCAGTAAACTTTTGTGTATTTTTACGTCATGAGAATATTTAGTTGGAATTTTCTCCTTTGTGCCTACCCAGAGCAAAAGAACCTTGGTTTAGTCCTAGGTTTGAGTGACTGGGGTGTAAGACTAGGCGAGACACTTCATCTTTTATTACAAATCCCACCATAAAAGCTCCTCACCTCACCAATCACCTTTTGTGCATGAAATGATCTAATTTCTAACTGGAATGAGCATCTGAAAGGGATGCTGTGCTCATGTGTACACCCTGTAGACAGAGACACAGGAGCTAGCAGTGAAGTCTGGAAAAGTCTGGTGGTGTATTTTCCAAGGAGGTTGGGCATTTTAAGCATCCTCTGTTTTGTTCTCAGCTTGATTTAGTCTTAAATCTTTCTGAGGTTTTAATTTGTTCTCAGTTCAAGGCCTGCCCTTAAACTGAAATCTTATTCCCGTTGAATTTTATAGCAAATTTGCTGGTTTCAGTGAAACTGGTTTTATTTCCTGTGTTTAGCTGTACTTTAAAGCATGGTGCCAAATTTGGCGAAATATAGGAAAATTAAAAATAAAGTAAAAACTAGGCCATGTATATGATTTATCTAGATAATGGACATACATGCCTCCCACATGAATACAGTTATACATTTAGAATTATGAATTTGGGTACAATTAAGACCTTTAAAATTAGACCTATGAAGATGCTTATCTTAAAAAGCTGTTTCCAGCGTTGCATTTTGCTGTAATTGAGGTTTTCCTTCAACTGAAGTCCAAGATGATTGAAAAACTGAAAAGGGGTACAAAAAGGACTGTACAGTTCTGTGGTAGGAAGAGGCATGTTGGACTCTAATGTGTGTGTGAATGTGTTGTTCTTCAGTGGTCAAGGATGAGGGTACTGCTATTATCACCACATGGAGCAAATGTCCTTTAGCTTTGTTGATGAACAGACAAATGTTTTGGAGGTAAAAGATAAAGAGTCCAGTTCTGGTGACTACATTAGTGATTGCATTTGCATATGAGCTTTGTCTCAGTTACATTTGTTCAAAAAGAAATACTGCCATCACAATTTATAGCATTCCAAATAAGCTGGAAGGCTAGAAAAGTATTTTAAAGAAAAAAAATCAAGAGTGTTGTAACATTTTAAAAAACCTTTGTTAAATGTTTTACCAGATTAATGAGCTTTTGCCAGTCTCTTCTGTGATACTTCAAATCATGAAGTATCAGAACTTTTACCCATTTGTTAAGCTATTTGTATTCAAAGTTACCAAAAACTGACAATTTTTTCTGAGCCCTTTACATCTCATGAGGAGTGTGCAGGTTACTGGAACTGGCTATATAGGTATTTTAGATTCTTTTATAAAAAGTATGGTTTTTGTATTGTAAAAGAAAGAGAGTTTCAGCTGTCATACTATTTGCTCTGTATATAAAGATATTTTAAACATCGCACACAAGGATATATATTTACTATGAGATTTCTCTGAGAATCATTCTTGACTGCGGTAATAGACAGGTTTTAGAGGAGAAATTACTTTCAAGTATCAGGTATCTAAGATTGAAATGGCTCCTTTTGTGGAAAGAGCTGTCTAGAAACTTCAGTGCTGCTGGTGGTTTTGAAAATATGTCAAATTCAGTAGATCCTAATAGCAGCAAATTATTTCTCAGTCTGTGTCTTTTAGAGTTTCGTTACTCTCGCTTTCCACCACTTTCCTCCTTTGATTTACGGACTTAGTGTGTAAGATTCAGTACATTTAGGCAGATGTAAGCAGCTGGAAGCAATAGAGTTAGAGTACTTTGAAAGGCTGAATTTTCACAAGTGCTTTGGGGTTTAGATGCTGGGAGTCATTATCTGGTGCTTCAGAATAACATTTAGAGAATTTGCTCTCATGGCAGAGATTTGAAAGAGGTTATTCATGGGTTGTCTTTCACTTCTAAAAAGTTGAATAAAATTACATTGCATTATATTTTTAAATGAAGAAATCTGATTGAGCCATGCAGACACATTTTAGAAGAATATATATTCCAGTGGTACAAATAAGTACTTTTATTCCATGTATTCATAAAACATGTGCTCCCAGAAGCTTTGGAGAGAACCTTTTTTCATGCCAACTATATACAGTATAGTGAATGTTTCCTTTAAACTCGAGCCAACATCCCATGCAAACATGATAAAGTTAGCTACAGCAGTTTTATGAGGGAGCAAGAATTTGTGGTCTTACATTGTGCTTTTTTTTCTTCGTTGCTGTGTTTCTTTCACAAATATCCTTTCTATCTTTGGAGGCTGGTTTCATTAGTTGTTATACAAGTTTCCCATGTTTTATCCATACCTGTCTGTAATTTCATGTGCTCCACTAATTTTATGTTTTCTTTCAATAGGTTTTTTGCAATACTGTCAACATTTTGAGGGGCACCTAATTATAAACCACACAGGGCATTATTTGCTCGTATTGTGTCCTCTTGTTTATATGTCAGATGGAATGCTCCTTTCCTCATTAACAGCATAGGGAATGGAGCCACCAAAAGCAGAGTAGCACTCCCAGATTATTTCAATGGATGTGTGTTTACTGTAATTGCCATTCCAGCTACAGTGCACCCATTCCTGCAACAAATTGTTCCATGGATGTGGGCACTGTGTGTTATCCTTTCCTTAGCTATTTCACTTGCTACTTCAGTAGCAGGGTAGATTTTCCCACATCTGTCTATTCCTGCTCATCCGGCAGGTTGTAGGAGAGGAGTGCCATACCAATTATTCATGGTCTTTGGATAGTGTTGTACACTGATGCTTTCGAACAGAAAACATGGATGTGTGTGACCTATAAAGATACATCAGAGCATGTGCTGCACTCTTGACTTCAGCAGAGCCCACGTAGCACAGAACTGCTACCTTCCTCCATCAAGCTTTCATTTCTATACATCTTTACATGTAAACAACAAGGCTAAACACAAAGTCTTGAGAGGGACTTTTTACAAGGGCATGCAGTGACGGGGCAAGAGGAAATGGCTGTACAAGGGAAGGTTTTGATTAGGTGTCAGGAAGAAATTCTTTACTGTGAGGGTGGTGAGGCACTAGAACAGCTTTGTTCTCTGGTTACCCAGAGAAGCTGTGGATGCCCCATCCCTGGAAGTGTTCAAGGCCAGGTTAGATGGGGCTCTGAGCAACCTGATCTAGTGGAAGGTGTCCCTGCCCATGGCAGGGGGCTTGGAACTACCTGAGTTTTAAGGTCTCTTCTAACCCAAACCATGCATGTAAGAAACCATTAAAATAGTTTCAGGCACTCCTCTTTCAGAATGAAGCAGAAACTACTGTTTTGGTGTCCTTTAGAATGAGCGTGATCAGAACATCACATTTTTTAGGAATATGATCGTGCAAAGTAACATCTTCAGGGAGCTGGAACCTTACAGGTTGTCTGTGCCAGATTTACAGGACAAATAGCAAAATACTACTGCCGACAGAACTGAAAAGACTGGGATAAGGCTGTACAGGATACAGTGAAGTCTGGAATTCTTCAAAAGAAATTATGAAATATCATAAGATCAACTTCTAGTAACAATATGCATGGTTTTAGTGGACCTGTAGCTGTGTAGGTGTTCATATTTGTAATTCTAGTGACAGTGTGTGTTCAGGACCAATTTTTTCCTTTCTTGCTTAAAAAAGATCAAATATCCAGGCAGAGTTTACTATCTAGCCTAATTTCAATCTGTTTTGAACTACTTTTTCTCCTTTTTTAAAAGCACCAGGCTTTGAGTATCTCTGAAAAGGTAGGTTTAGAAAGATTGCTGTTGTTAATAAGAAAACACAGTTACTCGCATTCTGTTATTAGAATGTCTGTTGCATGGAGGTTATTTGAAACACACCTTTAGCAGAAGTTGAATTTTAATGATACATTTACATGTAGTTTCGAAATAATATCAAGATAAATCTTTTACTTTTCTATATAGACTGGATACTCTGGGGTAATTTCTAGCAAATTTTAGTGATGATTAATATAGTTGATATATTCTACCTAGGGAAATAAAAAATGTGAAGTAAAAGTTGGAATCAGCAGCTAAAATGGTCCCATATCTTGCCAGACCATTTGCTTTTTGTTTGTATTGAAGTTGATGTCAATCTGGAAGAAAATAATGCACTAGTTTTGCATTGCAGTTCTTTAAAAATAATTACCCTAATCTTCTATTCTGTTCAACTCTACTATCCCAGTTTAAAAAAAATTGAGGTCAAAAGGCCCATAAATAACCATCTGGTCAGTAACAATACAGGAAACTGATAGTATTGGTATTTTCTACAAAATTTCAGGTGCCAGCTGTCACTTGACATTTGCCTACTCCACTTCCACAAAAAAATTCATCAGGATTGTTTTTACTGTGAGAATATTAAAAATTTCTTTTTAAAGGGAAAAAAGAGGAAAACAAAATAATAATATCTATATCTTGATCTGTTTTCCACTCAGTGCTTTCACTCCAGAAAGTACATTAGTTTTGTTGTCTGCGTTCCCAGTTTTTAAGTGCGTTTGCAAGGCACAAAAGGTCTTGCTGACAAAATCTGTGCAAGGTGTCATTTCTCTTTGGTGTTCCGTATTACCATGTTGAAAGAAAAATGAAGCCCAAGTTGCTCAAGTAACAGATGTTTCTACCCATACCCATGGTCCATTTACCACTGTTGCATTAGACATTTTTCTCCTCCAGGGGCCAGTCAATCTGAATTTTCTATGATTCCAAATTCTTAGCATCAGAACGCAAATGTTCATAACAAACAGAGCTTTTGAGTTACAGACTGTGAAATTCCTTCCTGAAAGAATGAATGACTCATTTCACTGTTCAGCTTATACGTGTTGTATAGGCAATATTATTTGGATTGATTTAATGCCACCCAGCAGATTGCAAAACCATTCCCAGTTGTGGGGAAGCACATGGGAACAGGTTCATTTTTGGTCCTGGAGAGGCCGTAAAATACTGTTTAGTGGAAAGATTTGCTTGCAGCTTGCAGTGTACTCTGGAAGGAAGAAGTCAGGGTTTGGTGGCCTCAAGATGTGGTTACGTGTGATCACTTCCATGGGTGAGTCACCACCACTTTGACTATCAGCACACTCAGCTGCTGCTGCTGCCACATCACCTGAAGGTCCCTGGCCTTTAGAAACACTTCCTTCCTGCTGATGTGCTAATGAAATGGTGTTTAGGGGAGGTACCATTATTTGCATGCCCAGTTATCCCATCTTGTACAGGCAATTGATTGGGCCCCTGGTAGACCTCTGTCCTGGTCCAGTGTAACTGCTGTTATGTTGGAGTTACGGGGTTATTTGCAAAGACTTCGGTGCAGGGTTATGCCAAAATGGGTAAAATCAAAGTTCAAAATTCTGCGTTTTTTCTATTAGACTTAATTTTATGTGTGTAAAAACAGCAGAGGTACAAATATAAATACACACATTAAAACTTTTTAAAAATATTTTTCTTTTTTACTGCCTGTCCAGGACCAAAAATGAACCTGTTCCCATGTGCTTCCCCACAAGTGGGAAGGATTTTAGGACATTTTGGAAAAGCAGTTCTCACTTCATGCTGAAGACTGTTTCCACTCTGAGCTAGATATTGATAACTGCCTGGTCAATACAGGTTAAGAGGCCACAGTTGACACAAAGGATAGTAATAGCTTCATTCACAGCAGTGCCATCGGGTACAGAAGTCACGTGCTCTAGGCCAGGCTAGACTCTGGGCTATTACATAGCGGACAGAAATTCCGGTGCTTTCTTTAACCTTTTCCATTAAAAATGAGATAGATCATGAACAAGGACTGATAGTCAGTTTGGTTGTAAGAGTGAATGATTCTTGAGAAGGGCATTAGTATATTTTACAAATATAATTACAAAGTTGCTCCCACATGGTTTTTGTCTTTGATACATGTGTAAATTAGAATGCAGAACTGTACAAATAAAATACTTCTAATACAAGGTTAATGTTGAAACAGCTTGTAGCCAAATTGAGCTGATGTTGCTTACTTCGAGGCTATCTTAAATCTCTCTGGGCAGGGGAAGGCAAGCAGGCCACCCGAACTGCAAATGCTATTAGTTCCAATGTTCAACCCCAGCAGACATTTACTTATACAATTGGATGGGCTCATTAGAAGTTAAGCTCAGCTGCTGCCAATTAGGATGTGCTAATTTGCATAGGCAACTTGATTGTGTGGCATCCTAACAGACTGCAGTAGGATTGCTGTGGGAGAAGGCAACAAGTAAATCTCTTGAGTTCAGCTGATTCCAAAGTCAGCTGACCAAAAGTGCTTTTGGCATCTCTAGCTGATATGTTCTTAATTTTTTGCAACATCTCCATATCATATTTTCACTATGTTTAACTTTGGGGCAGAATATAATTTTTTGGCTGAGAATTGGATATTTAGGTAGATTTCAGTCTTCCAACTTACTAGAGGGAATGTGCTTCACATGTCATGAAATTGAACTTTTATGAGTATTGCTTACCAAGAGGAGAAGAGCACAGCAGGCAATTCCTGAAATGCATCATGTCTAGTTCAAATTTCTCCAAGTTACCTAAATCTCTTCATCCTGTGTCTTTGAAAATAACTAATGATACAGCTTGTAAGGTTGAGAGACAGCAAACTGGCTCAATTTCAAGAAAATATACATTTCTGCAATGAGTGTCAGTACATTCACTTTCTTTAGGGACACAGGCACATTAGACATTAGAATAACAATGCATTGCTCAGCAATAGTGACAGGCAGGAAACCATCATGGTGTCATCCCACTTCATTTCCTGAGGACAAAGCTACAGGAGAAAATTGTGTAGGGCTTCTATGCAATTATCAAGGGTTTGTTTCTTCTGTTTCTGACTTTTCTGAGTGGAATAAGCTACAGATTATTGTCCTACATATCAAGAAATAAAGCATTAGAATTCTATTAGAAGTCTAGATGTGACTACAGTTTTGGTATTGCTTTATCCAATAATTTGATATTGCTGGTTTCCCTGCAATGGATTTCCTCACTGCCTGCTTCTATCCTTTTGTTTAATCCAGTTCCTTTTCTGTTTTTTCTAAATTACCTGTGGCTCTCAGTACAGCATCCAGGTTGGACCAACACATTGTTCTGTGTCCTGGAACACCTCAGACTGCTTAGAAGCAAACTTGCTGTTTCTGGAGAGTGTTAATTTTATTGTAGCTAAGAACCAGTCACTGAATGTTTACTCTTCTATGAAAAAAATTGCAAAGAGATATTTCAGCTTTTTAAAATAAAGCTTAAGTTGGCGCTGTTACTCCATAAGGTTGCTCGGAAAATATTTGTTTTGTTCTATTAATCACAGCCAAAGATTATCTTTGAATTCTAAAAGTTTGTTTTATATGGTATGTTTAGTCTTAGACATGCAGGGAAAATACTAAGAGTTTAGAGGCTTTAGGCTCGACCACTTGAACTTGAGTGCGGGCAGGAAATTAGAGAAAATTGTTATATTGTTGGATGGCAAATTTTATGAAGTGAACAGTCTGTTGGGGAGTGGGCACATTTTTTTTTCCTGCTTTTCTGTTTCCCTGATGATCGGATTTGACAGAGGTCAGTGGTGAAATGGGCAGAAAATCTGATAGCACTCTTTGGTCTGAAAGCTGGTGGCCTTTCTAGAAGGTTTGGGCAGATTTCAGGATCTGGGACCATTAACTTGGCTTTTTTGAGCGGTGACGTTTTAAAAATAGGTAGGAAAAGGAGGGGGATAAAAGCAAGACTAAGAGCTAGAAGAGATTGTTTTTTTTAGTTTTCACTGAATTGGTCATGGGGAAGACTTTTCAAATTGAGGCATTATTCTAAAAGAAGTTTGTGGGAGTTTTTACAGTTTTTAGTATCTGAGCAGTTACATAAAACTTTTTAAGCTTTGGCTTTTGTTTGCACTGTGAGCTCAGCCTGGCTATTCTAGGAGCCTTTGAGAACATCTGCACATATTTACGGACTCTGAAGTTTGAAAACGTCAGATCTTTGGGTTATAGTGAGGTTCTGGCCAAGTAAATGCGCCATTATTAATTCAAAATATTACCCAAAATGATAACATGCCATTTCCATCGTTATTCAAATAAAAGAGCCACTGAAAGCTTTTTTTTTTTAAAGTCCCCATTAAACTAAAATACGGAGAATATAGGAAGTGTGCAGAAGTGAATTCCAAATCTCCTTGTGAATTGTCAAAATTGATGTTGAAATGAACTGTTAGAACACGCGTTGGAGCCAGGAAGCTGATTTTCCTTTCTAGAGCCCAAAATGTACTTGATATAGGGGGGAATTTAGGAGGGAGCCTGAGGGAGCATCACTCTTCGGTGAGTCCTTGGTGCCTGCAGTATGGGAAGGGACTGAATTTCCCCAGGAATGTTCTTGACTCCTGTAGGCACTTCCTTAGTATGTGGCTCTGACTGGAGGAGCTGAAGGAAGCCCTCCCAGGATCACGGTTGGAGCCTGTTTGTCGCTGTGCTGTGCCACACAGGCTGAAAGTCCATGCCACACACCGGAACTCTCTGACCACCGCTGAGAGAACTCACCGTACCAGGTTTTTTGCTGATGTACAGCAATAGCAGGTGGGAAAATACTTCCTCCATTAAGTATTGAGGTTATGTCATGGAATCACAGAATTGTTAAGGCTGGAAAAGACCTCTAAGATCATCAAGTCCACCTGTTAACCCATCCCTGCCAAGTCCCCCACCAAACCACGTCCCAAAGTGCCACATCTACGCACCTTTTGAACACTTCCAGGGATGGTGATTCCACCACTTCCCTGTGCAGCCTGTTTCAACACCTGACCACCCTTTCAATGAGGAAATTTTTCCTAATATCCAATCTAAACATCCCCTGTTTCAACTCGAGGCCATTTCCTCTCATCCTGAAGAATCCTGTTATAAGATTAAGAGAAAGAACAAGTAGCAGTTTGGAAACTAGGGGCACAGAAAGACTTCAAAGAGAATGAAAATGTTGTTAGAAATACCACTAAGTTGTTGGCAGATGTTCATCCTTCTGTGAAAGGTATAGGAGGCTTTACTGATGCCTAAAAGCAGGTAGGGAGCAGTGTCCTCCAAGGAAATATCTAGTGTGGTGCCAAGGAGTTTAGAGGTTGGATCGCGTGAATTCTGGAATATGACCTTTGCTGCCTTATTAACATCATCGTTAACGGCGTTACACACCTGGCCGGGGATGGCTGCCTGGATATTGATCTTAAAGAGTTGGAGAATGTGATCTTAATGAGTTGTGCGCATGCAAATGGAAAGCTCTGTGCTACCTGCAGTCACCACCATCTGCTGTCCTCACCATCCCCACCCATCCTGACTGCCCACAAGAGCCTTGTGCTACTCTCTGTTCCCAAGACACGGCTATCCCTGCTTGGAATCTGATCCCTTGAAGGGTAAACCTCCACTAAATTAATTCATATGTATTTTTCCTGCCAATGATTTTTATTATTTCAGGAGTATTGTTTATTTTTTCTGTCCAGAAGTCAACTCTGGCATGCCAAGGCTTCACTGTATATAGCAATAGTTTTTCTGTTACATCAAAGTTGTGTTTCTTGAGATGGTTTTTTGGGGTTTTTTTTAAGTTTGGGGAAATTTCACTTTTATTCATTAATTTTAAAATTCGATATTCGTTTATATATCCCCAGTTTATTGCTTATAGTGATTAAAAAAAACAAACCAAAACAAAACCTCATGCTTGTGAAACAGCTTATAGATACTGAACATACTCTTTTTTAAGTATGTGTAGAATGGAGAAGAACTTGAATTTAAAAACAGTGTTCCCAGGCAATTAGATACTAACTTCAGATGTTCTAACTGCAAAACCAGTTAATGAGTGCACTGCGTACCCAGCAACATTGTCAGTGTTAGCCTTAATAAGGTACAAGGCAATAGCAACTCAGCAACGGTAATATTTTAAAGGGAACAAGTTCCTGGCATGTGATAATTTAAAGAATTGTCCTTCCTTTTCCTGGGATATGCATCAGTGTCA
This sequence comes from Oriolus oriolus, assembly GCA_013400235.1. Taxonomy (NCBI): domain Eukaryota; kingdom Metazoa; phylum Chordata; class Aves; order Passeriformes; family Corvidae; genus Oriolus; species Oriolus oriolus. The sequence goes on from VXBT01003827.1 coordinate 128,856, forward strand.
CTTTAGTGGCAGTTAAAGGGCAGGGTAACAAAGTGAAAAATGACAGCTCAGTCCTCAAAGTGAAAAAATATTTGGCGTGTATGGCCAAGAAATGATGTGATGGGACATGGCGGAAGACTGACCGCAGCAAATTGAATGGCAGAGTTGGCTCTGACCTTACCAGGATGCCAGAATGTCATTTGTAAGCTACTGTCTGTGCTCGTTCTGTTCTTCATGGAGTAAAATTGGCTGAACAGCTTCTCTCGTTGTATATGTCTGTTCCCGGCTCTCACAGCTTTCTAAGTACTATCTATTGCAGCATACGAGCCACAGAGAGCGAGTTTTGAAGGATAAGGTATCGTCATCTTTGTTGTCCTGGATTTATTGAGGTGATGGCCCAGGGGCATTATTTTAATGATGCACAAATCTTCCTAATCAGTTTACTGTCCTACTTTTTACATTTTTACGTTCTGTTTGTTACATTGCAAGAGAGAGATCTTGCTTTCTTCCCCTTCCCCAAAGGGCTGTTGATTTTTGTTGAGAAAGGTCTGGGATCACAGGGAACATTAGTTTTTTAAAGCTGGACACTGGTCAGCTGTATCAAAAGGTTTTCCATCTTTAGGAAAATGGGTTTGCACTCTTTACAGTGGTTATCAGTCATATCAGTTCTGATGTTTTGCTCTGCTAGATATAAAGTATGACCTGAAATGCTGCTCTCTCCCAGTTCACTATAAACAGTGTATTTTAGAGCTGTTGAGTCTGTGTATTATGCTCCTGTCCATGTGCTTTTATTTATCTTTATGACAAACCTTTGAAGTTCTCACTAATAAATCAGGTTTGCAGCAACTAGTTGAGAAAAGTACAAATCTTGGCAGTTTTATTGGTTCCATAATTTACCCAATCTTTCTGGTTAATGCCAACAAAACTGCCTAACTTTGGATGTTTTCCTAGTCAGCTGATGCATCTCAAATATACGTCTGTCTTACAAAGATGAGGGGTAACGTATAAATATAAAAATACCTCTACTCAGTATTTACATAATTGAATTATTAATTTGTGCCATACTTTCAGAGTGGTCCAAGTGAAAAGACAGTATCACTGCCAACCCCAAAGTCTGATGTTAACTGAGTTCTGAATGCTTTAATATTTATATATGTTTTAACATTAGAGACCTCACAAGTCATTTAAACTAAGTCAGGAGAGTAAGTGGTGAGGAGGTGCTTTAACAGCTCATTGTAGAGCATGCCATTTATAATTGACCCTCTCTTCTCTATGCACTGACCTTGGGGGCACTTTGCAAAGGCCCCTTTCTTTTCAGGGCCACCAGTGGTAAGCAGGTGTGTCTGATGACTGGAAGAGGAGGATGTGAATCTATTGTTTGTACCTGTACATGGCACTTTTACACAAACACTTCAGCACTACTCAGCTTTATGCATGCCATCAGTCACAGCTTGGATTTAAGCAGATTTTCTGTTTTTCTTGAAACAACATCTCAGTTGCTGCAGTTTCTGTGCGTGCTTTTACATGGTTATGATGCAAGCGGGTAAGCATGGGGATAAAATCAGTTAAAGAGGTAAACATCCCTTCCCTGATGCACTGCTTTGTGGCAAACTTGAGGAAAGACTATCCCATTCCATTACTTAAAATTTGTTGGAAAAAAGATCATAAAAACATAGAATGGGACCTTTAAGATCATCTAGTTCCAATCCCCTACCAGCCAGTCACTGTGAAGACATAGAAATAGTCTGTAGAGTACAGGATATGTTTTCTTTTCAAGCAACATGCATAGAAACCATTATAGCTAAGTCAAATTGTGCTCCACAATGGCAGTATTTTGGGGTCTGGTGTCTGTTGGTTAAGAATGTGATGTTTACTGCAATACACAGATCTGTTGTGTTTGAATGAAACTTAACCCAGGGCTTAATTTTCTGTCTGTCTTCAACTGTGTATGACCTGGAAAGGATTCAATGTGTCTGTTGGCTTTTTAAGTTCAGAATCAGTTTCTGGTGTTCTTGATGGAGCAGGTTCAAGATCAAAGAGAAGTATCAAAGTAGAGGGTATGCAGCATTGGTAAGTGAAGATCCAAGGTTGGATGCTCGTAACTGTAACCAAGATGTCAAGAAGATGGCAAGAAAATGACTGACTAAAGGCATGCATGTTTTTTAATTTTTTGATGGTTTTCCTGGTGGCAAAGGCTCCCACTGTCAGTGCTTACACCTGTTGCATTTTTTCCCAGAAACTGCTATGTTTTCAGTCCTGGCAGGAGAGGGCAAAGTGTTGAGGTAGCTTGGAGTTTAGGGTAAAGTCTCGTAAAACACTCAAGTATTCTCTGAAGTATAAGGTTAGATCTACAAACAGAGGTATATCTGAGCTGTTCTGGGATGGGATGTTCAGTCCTGTAGTTGACTCCCTAGGTGAGGCGGTAAAGGAGCTGCCCAAGCTGCACATCCCTTAGGGCCAGAGTTATCTGCTGCAATGCTGGGCTTCTCTAACAGTCTCAGCTTCTGCCAACCTGTGTGTGCACCTGGGTGTGGAAAAAGTGGTGACAAGTGGCTAACACTGGTAAGTTTTGCATCATCAACCACCCAAAGTCATGGGAGGAGAGCTGAAGCTAAAGGCAGTTGGCAGATGCCCTTGGGGATTGGAATCTCACTTGAAAGACTTATGCTGATTTACTGCTTACTAATTTTCTTCTCTTTTTCCTCATGTTTCTTCCTTTCCCACTTACCAGCAGAATTCTCAGTGTTTTAAACCCTGCAATTCAATAAAGCAACCCTACAATTCAGGAAAAAAACGTTTCCTATAGAGTTTGCTCAAGGGAAGTTAACAAGGTTTCCCACATTTCTGGGTGGGGGCCTTGGTGGAGGTATTTAACTTCTAAAGAGGAATCCGTGGATAATTGAAAGTGGTTCTTTTTGCTACTGACTGCACCTGGAAGAACCAGTGATAATGGTAATTGAGGGTTGTTATACACTTGCGTACAGTAAATCACTGTCGTGCTGTGCTTTTTACCTGCACTTTTGTTAAGAAGAGTATCATTTTCAGTGATGTTCTGAAGACCACAGGAACAGAGATTGCCATCTGGACCAAAGCAATAGTCCATCTTATCTCACTTTCATCCCTGACAGCTGCAGAACCTGAAACTGAGGATTGTTTCTCTTTTTAAGCATTGGGACATCAGCGCAAACTAATCACTACATCCCTAACCTTGGCTAATATCCCATGTTTCTCAGTGCTGCTTTCCTGCAGGTGGTGTAGCTAGGACCTGGGATTTTTTTTCTCAGTGACAAGGTTTTTGTGTGCCATTTCAGTCCAGCCTCAACAATTTGTACTAAACCTGGGGGATGGCTGAAGGTTGCTGTGAATTTTTGTTATGATGAAATCAAAAATGGATGATTAGACAGAGAGACACAACTAATATTAATCAGTCAACAGTTTCAGCCTGAGAAATCGTCACAGACATCATCTGCCCTTGCATTTTAACATCACAACAAGAATTTTCTTTTGAAGTATGAATGGTAGCCTTGAGGCACTTTGAGGCCACTTATGCACTGCCTTTCAATGTTGCACATTTTGGTAAAAACTGCTTTGGGGGATTTTTCAGAGCTGTAATATGAATTCTTACTGCTGCATTTGAGTCAAATACATTGTCTTGGCATGCAATTGAATTTCAGAAACAGAGATGTGAGTGACTTGGGAGTGTTTAAGTATCAAAGTTTTAATGGATTTTCTTCATTTTACAGATTCAATCACCATGTTAGTAGGCATGTCATTGATTTTTAAGCATATTTCATTATTGACTCCAGTTCAGAGTTAATTTTAAAAATCAGTGGCATGATATGGCCACGTGTCTGCTGTTCTCTGCAATTTGTGTACAGCTAGGGCTTGGTCATTGGTTCGTAATAATTCCATGAAGTGGTCATGGACATGGTTTATATGGAAAATACTCTGCTGTCTAAAGTTGCTTCATAATTTTTGAGTATCTGAAAGAGAGAAAATAAAAGGTAATGAGTTGAATTTGCTAAAGTACTAGTTGATAGATGCGGCAGATTGAGAGAAGCGGAGCAGCTTTGCCACTGCTGCCACGCACCTGACAGGAGGCAGCAGTGGAATGGGCTCAGATTTCACCCCTTACACCCAGCAATCCGCTGTTAACGTCAGAGCATGAAAGGTCAGTGGGACCTCAGTATAATTTTCAGATCTCAGCAAAAGCCCTTTACATCTCATCTCTCCATCGCTTATCATTCTTTCTAAAACTGCACTGCTTGTATTTTTCCCTGACTTTCCCCCTACATGGGTGTCTGCCATCATTTCTGACACTGGCAGAGATGTTAGAGATGGAGGGGGAAAAAAACCCCAACCCATCAAATTTGCTTACTTCAAAGTTCTGGTCTCCATTTTGGGTAGTAAATTGATAGGACAAAAAGGAATTTAATTTTTTACTGTTCATAGCTGTACTTGAGCCTATAAAATACAGATAGAGAAATAGCAGTCAGTGTCTGTGAAGTCTTGAGTAAGAGTGAAAAATCGGATAAAATCATTTTGTGTAGGGGATGGTTTGGTACAAAATAGCCAAGTGAAGGAGTTTGGTGATGAATTATTAGAAGGAGTTTGAGACATTTATCCCCAGGGCAGGAAGAGAGAATAGATGGATGTAGAAAATGATTTGGAGGATTAACTGCAGTTTGAAGAAAGGGAGGAGAGGGGAAATAACTGACAATAGTTTGCAGCAATGTTTGTATCACAAAAATAATATTTCCAAGCAGCGTCTCCCACCCTGATGTTTACAGGGTATAATGACTGGAAATAATATCTTTACTTTGTTTTAAATAAAGTTGGGTAAATACAGAAAAGTACAAAATAATCAGAAAATTATCTGGAATTGATACAAACAATTTTTTATAGGCATGTAAATGCACTAGTTTTGTTGGGGGGAGGATAAGAAATATGGAAAATTAATACAATCCATTCTGTGTGATTCGTGCAGACCAGTTACATTAGTGACAGAGGGAAATCTTGTCTGCTTTGGGGTTTTGACATTTTAGCAACAGAAAGTATGTTACTTTCTCAGCTTGGCATTCCCAAGAGTTAAAACAGTATCTCTCAGTCTGGTTTGGGAAGCAGTAAGAGTCAGTGGCATCACCTCTAGCATAACACTTCCAGATCCATAAAATTGTGTTGACTAAATCTTTTGTATTCATATGGGATGAAATTCAAGAACATATAGATGTAGATCTAGTGTTGCCAGTAGCAACACAGCAAAGGGACTTGTCTAAACTGTGGAAGATGTCTGCTTCACCTGCAACGTATTTGTAAGAAACTGCAAGTGCCTATCTGACATTTACTATTTGTAGTCCAAGGACTGATGTCTCATTAATTCCGCCTGGAATAGTTTTAAGCTACTGTAAACAATACGCTGAAAAATTTGCTTGTCATATTTCACTGTCAGAAATCTTTATTCTGTAGCCTTCCCTGGTTGTGTCAGTGGAGTTTGTGTAGCAGAGGGTGTGTTGGCCCTCGTATCTAGTGACGTTTTCAGAAGAGATCATTATTTTGTAATAAGCACATCTAAATTGAAAGGTATTAAATTTTGCAAGCTCTGTCACTGCCAACTGTTCTAAGTCCTGGTGCTAATCCACATTTTTCATCTTATTTAAAGCCCATAAATCAGTGCTTTCTTGTCAGTATCTTGATGCTCTATTGCTAACCTATTGTATCTTTCCTTCCAGAAGTGACCAGTGTTGACAAAAATTAATTGATTTTGAAGAGTAATAATAAAACTCATCATTAATGAACAGCTTATCCACAGTACTTTAATTGATAGCTTGTGTAATATTTAGAAGTCACAGGCTTTGCTTGCCTTGAAAACTAGTATTGAATTTATTAAACACCATGGATAAACATTAGTTAGAATGACAAGAATGAATTAATGGTTTTCTCCATGATTTTTCAGGCAGGAGTGATGCTGCAGCAGTACTTAATCTCCTCTCAGCATTTATCATAAAGTGCAGAGCTTCTCTGGGAGTAGTTTTGTATTGTAATGGTTGGCAATAGATTTAAGAAGTTGTTTTAGTGCATACGTAACTTGGGAATGAAATGTTCAAAAGGTTGGGGGGAGTGTGCTTCCAAGGATTTAAGAAATAATAACATCTGGAATCCCTGTTTCACAGCTTTTTTTACAACACTTAAATATTGTGGGTGCCTTTAGAGAGGTATATGCAGCACAGACAAGACAGCATGACATGCGTAAGACATCAGGCCACAGGAAAAAAAAATTCTTTAGACCAATCCTCTCTCTGTGAGGGGCTTTTATTTGCCTAAAAGCTTTTTTGTTCTAATAGACTTTTCTGCTTAAGGGTGTAAAGAGGGTTGGACTGGAAGTGTGAACATATAGATTGTTAACAGCTCTCTACTGCCCTGTGGCATGGACCTGCTTGCCCAAGCACTTTTTTTAGAAGGTAGTGAGGTTTTTGTGGTGGTTCAGAGCAAGGACCTGCCATGAGCACTTCTGCAGATTTCTTCTCTGTGAGAGAATATCCTAGCTGCTGAAAAAGACTAAATCTGGTACTATGGATACTCAGCTCCTGAGATCCTACTGTGTGTGTAAGTTCAGGTACTTCTAATGCTTCTCAGATACGTGATTCTACACCTGTGACACCAATAGAAAATAGCTACCCTGAGAGGGCATGAAATAGCATGTTTGCTATTTCTAAAATTTCTAAACTACTGTTCATTTTCTACACAAGTTGTAGTGATAATTTTTTAATAACTTTGTAGCTAATTATTTTAAGCCAAATTGGGTAAATTGTTGGCAACCTTTGCCATTTGGTTAGTGTCACGCACCCTGATAAAAACTCCTTTCTCAGGTGCAGCAATGTTGTCAAGAGCTGCATCCAAAGAAATAGCAGGTTTCCTAGCAGAAAAAGATACATATATACGCACCTGAGGACTCCGGTGGCTCTCAGGAACTATGACCTTGGCTGGTTACCCAGGCTTTTGGTTTTGAACACATGCCAGGGTGTAATAAGCTGAAATTGTTATGAGGATGACATTAAAAAAGAGGCAAAAACTTGCCCTCCCCAGTACAAGCACTGAAGGCTGGGGACGTTTTTAGGTATGTGCTATGAAGGCTATGAAAATAATGGAACAATTGTTTGTATATACAACAGATCTTTCTACTTTGCACCAGTAACCTCTTCAGGGTCTTCTGGCTCAGGAGAAACAATTGCATCTCATCTAAATGCTAGCACAAGAATTACGTCTAAATTTTCTTTGGGCCGTGAGTCTTCTCATGTCTCTTTCCCCATCTGCTGCAGTTTGGCCTTACTGTAGCCTGCTCTGTTTTCCAAATGGACCCCATATGGGGTATGCACATAATGTGGTCTCTACAAGCCAGCCCTTTCCCTGTATATTTTCAGCTTTTGCCCCTCACATGTGGCATTTCCTTCATTGTTTGCTTTCTTCAGGCCTGATAGTCATTCTACATAGCCCTGTCCCTGATAACCAACCACAGAATAAAACCTTTCACTTCAAATTTTTTATAGACACAAAGCTAAAGGGCTGAAGTGGATTTGTGACCCTGTCTGTGTAAAGCAATCTGTAGAATGCCATGATTTTGAAAAACTCAGTCATCTCCATGGGTATCTTTAACGTAAAAAGCACATTAAATAAGTTTTTCAGGTGCCCCTTTATTACCTTATCATTGTTCCTCACAGTAGCTTACTGTAATGGTTTGAGCATATAAAACATCTGTGATAAAATTGAATTTCTGATAATGACTTGTACTGTGAACTTAAGAGAATTCATTTAAAGCCCACTTGTGAACCTTTCCTTCCATATCAGAGCAGTTATTTCACAGAATTAGTACTGAAACTACGCCATGATTCTAGGGGTTTGAAATGCTTCCAACCTGGACCTTGAGCTGTCTCCACTTGATTCCATAAAAAGAAATGGGATATTTGCCTGTCTCACAAATGATTGTGAAGATCAGGTGTTTGGTGTTTAAGATCTGTTCAAACAAAATTTTTCACGGAGGAAGAGAAATTAATTACAATTGCTCTTCTTTTGGAAACCTAAAGTTAGTGTGCACATTCTCTGTCATTTCTGGGGTTCGAGGAGGGTTTCACTTTGCATTTTATTCTTTGGCCAGTTTATCTATGGCAGCATGCACTTGGAATTAAGCATGAAGATTTTCAAATTCACCAGCCAGTATATGAAAATACAAAGGGAATGGGATGAAGCTCACATTTTTGTGTTTTTCTGGCCCGATGCCCTGCTAATTGTGAGAAACAGAGAATGACATGCTGAAGACAGGTTGCTGCATGTGGCAGGATCCACTTTCTGCCTGGAAGGGACAGCTACGTGCAATGAAGTCTGCTTTGCATTCAGGGTTTTTCTCCTGGCATAACTTAGGCATCTGATACTGAAAATCTGGTCCAGAACATTTTACAAACAAACCCTAGAGGCTGCATGTATGCTAAAATAGCACTTTATGTTTTGTTTACATCCCTTGCAGAAGATTGGTATAATATAAATTGCTGGTTGAGAGATCCTATTTCTGTATTTGCTTAAGGCACAAGCTCATTTTAGCTTTGTAGTTCTGGAATCTTAAAAAAAAAGAAGCCAAAAAATGAGGAGCCCTAGAAAGTTTTGAGCAGAAAAAAACATTACTCTATATTGTTGCCTTTAGCCCCAGCAGGCAGAGTTTACAAGCTCTCCCCCTTAGGAGACAGGCTATCTGTACACTGATTTTGCTGGCTCAATTTGTGTCTCAAACCGGAGAAGTTCAAACATCTAGTAGTTACTGCCACACATTCACACTGACAGCTCTGCATCCTTCTCACAGGGTTTTTCTTTTGATCAGCCTTGTTGATGTTGAGCTCCTGCCAGGTGTGTGTTGTGATTGATGTGTTTGCCCCATTGAAGCAGGGAGTAAGCTGGAACATCCCAGCCGCTCTGTTTGCGTCAGCTTAAGCAGAAAGCACCATATTAGTAAATACTGAGTCCTAGCTTGTCTTGAGAAATGGCACTTAATCCTGAGACTCAGATCTAACCTTATCTTGAAACAGGCCCCAATTATGTGGATTCTGCTGTTTCTTTAGGTTGCTCTGTTCAAGTGCTTAACTGAATGTACAGTAAGGTAATTTGCTCTAGTACCTTAAATTTATGTTGCTCCAAGTTCAGGGGATGAGCTCTTGTTTCCCCAGCGAGATGCACGGAGCATTTGATGGTCACTGTCCACTCAGCCATGTTGCAGTGTGTTATTCAGTCATCTTTTATAGTCTGAACACACATATTTATTTCTCCAAACGTTTCTAAAAGCACTTTTCTAAACATTTCCTTTGTGGTCTTCTCTGGACTTTCACTTTTCATACTCTACGTGAGATCTCATTGTTTTTGAATCGGTGATCGCAATGGACCGGTTACTCTGGCCATTACAAATGACACTCTTTTTAGTGCATTCCTAGAGTAATATTTTTCACTCTTTGTGGCAAATTTTGCATCACAGTGTTTAGTCACTTATCCTGTGATGCATGTCAGATTCCTCAAATGCTGTTTTCATAGGCTGGCACTAACCATTTTTATTTGTGACTTGTGTGTTGTAGGTGAAGTGCTTCTCATTGTCTTTGATCTCAGACTGCTTCTCCATTTCCGCAAGACTTGTTTTCTAACTTCATACCCAAAATAAGTTGCTGTTCTTGTCCGTCTTTTCACTGGCAAGTTTTGTGTGTGTATTCATTTCATCATTAGTGGTATCAATAGTCAAGCATCAGAGCCCAGAACAGAGCCATTGATGCCTGTTTTGATACATTTTCCAGTTTTGCCAGGAAATCACTGGTAATTGTCCCTGGGAGCATGTTTTCAGACGGACCTGCATCTGTTCTGTTGTGGCTTCATGTTAACCTACATTTCTGTGGTTTACTTTGGAGCATGTCATGTGGAATATGTCAGGGATAGGAGTGAAGCCAAGATAGATGCCATTCAATGCTTTCTCTCTAGTCCGCTTGAGGAAACTAGGTTGGTTTGACAGCACTTGCCTTTAGCAGCTCTGTGCTGGCCATACTCAGGCGTTCTGTGATCCTCCAGATGTTTATTTGGGGACAGTTAAATGTATTTTCTAGATTAGAACCTTTCTAATGTAATGTATTGCGCTGTAATTTCCTGAATCATAATTCTCGCGAGTTTTACCTTACTTATTTCCTACCTATCCTTTGGGATTTCTCCCATCAACCATGAATTTTTCAGGAGAATGGTCAATATTCCCCTGGAGTCTCTGGAGTGATTTCAACAGGCTTCAGTGTCAATTTTTTTACCTACACATGTCCAAATGCACTCTTTCTCAGTTTTCTCATCCCTTTTCTGTGTTGAAATTGATTACGCTTAAGGGTTTGCTCACAATGGAACATTTTTGTGAAGAGTGAAGCAAAGAGGCATTGAATGCATCAGTTGTTTCCATTTCTCCATTTACCATTTATAAGGACCTTCCTGCACCTTCCCTTCCCTTCCCTTCATCCTCTAGAATCCAAATTTGCCCATCCAGCTGCGAGGACAAACTTGGAATTTTTCCCTTTTCTCGCCTCCCCGTGGCTTTTGAAGCCCTCCCTGCAGAGGCAGCCAAGGGCCAGCCCAGCTCGGGTGAAAAATCCCAGCCATGTCCCTCGGATTATTCATTCATGGCCTAATTAAAGATGAAATAAAACCAATTTATCCCAATTTCTTAGGGACAGAGCTGATTTTCCAGCAGATTTTTCAGAACTTGGGAGATCCCTGGAAGTGCTTGGCGCTGGCACACGGNCCCGCACCTTCCCGCACCTTCCCGCACCTTCCCGCACCTTCCCTTCCCGCACCTTCCCTTCCCGCACCTTCCCTTCCCGCACCTTCCCGCACCTTCCCCTCCCTTCCCGCACCTTCCCTTCTATTGCTCCTAATGTATTTACAAGCTCCTTTTTTACTTCATCTTTCTATACAGCATTTTGTATCCTCACACCAGAATGTAGGATCACTGTCAGGCTCAAAACCCATTAGCTCAGGAATTGTACCCACATAGTAATTGATGTTCACTCTGCATGATAGTCAGGAAAATCCAACAGTAGTTATGTAGAAGATGCTCTCTGTTTGTTGGCTTAGCAGTTTTTTCTACAAGTAGGGCAGAAAACTAAATCTAGGAAAATAAAAAACTGAAAACAAAACAGAATCCTCACAACCAAAAAGCAAACAAAAAACCAGACACCCTCCCCCAAAAAAACAACGAAACAACCCCAAACAAACAAAAAAAACAACTAACCCGAAAAAGGGTCTGGGAAATACATTTCTAAAGTTGGTATTTGGCAGCATTACTCAGTGTGTTACTCTGGGGAAGACTTGGCATGTTTTGTGGGTGGTCATCAGCAGTACTCACACATCCTCCCATGAGGACCTAGACCATAATGGCAAGTGTGTTTTTCTCTGTGGCATTACAGATGTTTACGTCTCTAGCCCAGATTTTCCACCTTTGCTTTGGCTTTATCACCTCTTGTGTTCGCCAGTTCACAACTTCCTACAGGGAGATCATTTCCCTTTTATAAAGGAAGGGGATTTTGGCTCTGTTTTTCTCCCATCTCCTCTTTGTTTTTCTCTGTGGATGGGGAAACGTTTGGCCCTATTGTCATGAAGTGGTGTTAGAAAAGTCCTTAGAAAGTGGTAACAGAAGTGCATATGGCAAGAACTGTATATATTGTGGACATCACAGAATGTCTGTTCCACTGAATTTCAAACCATGACGCTGTGTGGGTGGTCAGGGATGAAAGCAGCAACTGATAGCAGAGAGAGGATAAAAGATAAGTGTAAGCGTCACTTGAGTCTTTACCTATATTTAAAGTGGAAAACGTGTCCCTAAGTGTCAAGTGTAGGAGAGGGCAGATCCAAGTAGAGGTGAACTGCTGAAGCTGCATCAGCTTTTGTGGCACTCTTTTCTCAAAATCTGGCAATATCTTGGATTTTTATACCTCAAATCCATTGGGCTTAGCATTTGTTATTTGGGGAAAAAAAACCAACAGAATCTTATGACGGAACTGCCGTGATGGCAGGAAGTAACTTACACACTGGTCAAAATGCATGAATAAAAGGATATAATTATGTTAAGTAATGCTAGTATCAGTTCTCCTTTTAATTTGAAGACAGAAGCACTTTGAATGTGTAATTAACTTCTTCAAATTGCCTATGATGCTATGACCAATCATAATTAATTTTATTTCGAAATTGCATCCATGCAATTCAGTGCATTGAATAACCTCATAATCAGAAATAAATTTTCAAAATACTGTTTTCAGTGGAGAAGGTTGCAAAAGGAATCCTGTAAATCTTGTCATTTTGGGTCCGTATAAACATTACAGGCAAAGTTTTACCCTCTGACTACATTCTGTGTGTTTTGCAGGTTTTTCTACTAGTGACTATTTTTTTTAAGTCTGTAACTTTTTTAACTCTAGCAGATGTGTGCATCAAACATTTATAGGGAAAAATATTTTCACTAAAAATGAGGTCTCGTGAAGTGGAAAGAATTTTTATTATGTAGCTTTATGCACAAAGCATTTGTTTTCTAAACACTATGGGCATATAAACATTTAAGAAGAAATGCTGTATATTCACAACATGATGTGTCTATCACTTCCTTTTGTCACAATTTCTCCCCAAGTGATACTTGTAATTGTAGAGTTCCTAATAGTTTACCCAGCATTATACTTCTCATGGCATCCTGGAGCAGTGATTTAATGTTCTGCCGGGACTAATTTCAGTGTTTGAATTCTTGAATGCAGGAACATTACTCTTGGTTTATTTGCACTGCAGTTGTTTCACCTTCCCTTTTTATTTCTTCCTTCCATCTATGGGATAATAGAATATAATTCTCCTAAGAATTAGAATGGGGAAAAAAACCCATCACTTTCTTGTCAGAGATGCACAGATTATAAGGCTGGAGAAGAGGATGGTGATGCAACTCATAGGCTTTCTGGAACATGCAAGATATGGAAGTACTCTGACATAAATGTCTTAATTTTTTAATACATCATAGAAAATCATCACTGGTAAGGTCACTAAAGTTCTAGCTACATTGCGGTTAACTTCTGCCCCTTATTTCTAGCCTGAATTTAGTGCACTTCTTTTTTTTACCCACTTTCTTTAATCTGCAAGGTTAAAGACTCTATAACGTTGTATTAGGAGCTCATGCTTGGTTGATTGTAGAGCTGAATCAGAGTAATTCAGATTGTCAAGAAGCTCCGGAGACGTGTTCTCCAGTTTCCTTGCTCAAAGCTCTGCTATGGGCTGTGTCCAGTTGGGTTTTGAATCTCTCCAAGGTTCAAGATTCCACATTATAAATCATTTATCCAATTATATGGGATACTATAGTGCGTATAGCTTTACTGAAATGGAGGTCCCCAGTCCTCTTCTAGTCCTCCTTTATCCTTCAAATCGTGGAAGACAACCAGGTTTGTCAGGCAGGATTTGACCTTGGTGCTTCCCTGATGTTTTTTCCTGTCCCCCTCTTGTCCTTTATATGCATGGAGGTGGCTTTGGGAGAATTTGCTCCATAATTTCCCCAGGAAATGAGGTGAGGTTGACTGGCCTGTTGTTTCTTGTAACCTTCTCTTTTGCCTTCTTGGACAAGGGGACAGTTGTCAGAAGTTTGTGAAGATGCAGTAGCATCAAGTGGCTACCCAACACCCTTAGTCATTGTGAGCAGCATGTCCTTTTCACTTGCTGCTTTCTAAGATAAAGTCCTCGCTCCTTAAATATGATCTTTTTTCTTTTTTCTGGATTTATGTTCAGTAGCAGTTGGGTAGATGTTTGGTCCTTTCTGGCCGCTGCTTGGAAAGCATCCAGTTCAATTTTAAAACCTGTCAGTTAGCTGATCTTTGATATATTTAATGTATTGCATTAAATTTGTAGTTTCCCTAGTTCTTAAACAAAATATTACATGGCACTGAATTAAATACCTCAGGGAAATTTATCATCTCAGCACCTTTAACTTTATTAACCTTATAGTGTGTAATGTCATCGCCACAAATCTTGAGTTAGATTGACAAGACCATAAACACTTTTGATTTATATAGTCCTTCTTTAATTGCTTAAAAAACAGTTGTGTTGCTTGTTCCATAATTTTGCCCAGGACTGATTTCAGGTGACAGGTTTCTACCTACTTACTTTTTGCTATATTTGCATATTTGCTTTTTTCCAAACCTCTTAAATTTTTGTACTGTTCAAAGAGTTACTCAAAGTTGATGTTGACGGTAAAAATTGCTCCTTGAAAACTACTCTTTGAAAGTGTTGCCCTGAAGCTTATGCAGGCCTGCTGCTTTAAAAAGGTCTAACTTTAGAAGCTTCATTTAAACATCAGCCTTGGTTACTTTTTGAATGAAAGATAAATGTTATCATCATTAAGTGGTGTGACTATATTTACTGTCTTATTTTCCAGATACAGGACAGAGATTTATTGACTGCTTCTACCTTTTACAGCATTATTAACAACTAATCATTTTTTGTTTGCTAATCAACAAGAAGAATTGCTGTGACTTGTTTTGTTCCTAACACAGTTTTTTAAAACACCCTTTTATTACTCGTTTCCAATGATTTCCAATTTCTTCTGTCTCCTCTTACCTTCCCTTTTATTCCTACTTAAGTTCATCACCACCTCTGTTAAGTACCTTACTGATACAGCATGTAGCAAAAGTGATGGAATGTATTTCTATGCTGATCTCCACACATTTACATCACAGGGTGACGCATATCCATAGACCGAATCTTTATTTTACCTTCATGTTTTTAATGGACATCTCTTTTTTCACTGTTGAAGCCATTCACTGAGTATATGTGCCTGTTTATTCATGGAAAGCTGTTTTCCCTCTTTCTTGTGCCAGTTTTTTTCCTGTGTATAGATGTCACAATCCGCTTAAGATAAGCGGGGTTCGTGATGGTTCGTTAACCGAATCTCAAAGTGCAAAAGAAACACAAACGGGGAAAGTGTTAATTTTAATCAGCACAAGAAACTTTATTGTGTACCAACGCTGTGTAATCGCGATAGAGAGGGGAGAGAGAAGGAAAGAAAGAGGGGAAGGGGAGAGTTATAGCTACCAACGGTTGGCGGAGTCCTCTTGGTCTTCGCTTTTCTTCCGTGGGGAGATCTCAGATTGGGGTCTTTGAGAGAGTCCTTTTGTACCCTTTTCGGGAGCGAGGGGCAAACAGCCAAGCAGGTGCGAAAACAATGCCCACAGGTGTGAGACAATGCCCGCGGGTGCGAGACAATGCCCACTGGTGCGAGACAATGCCCACAGGTGCGAGAACAATGCCCACTGTCTTTGGTTAATGGCACAGAACAGGTAGCGGGCAGCATGTCCCGCGCTGTCCCTGCTGTAGTCACAGCAGGACCACCACGGCTCACTGCAGACAGGTGCACCACCGGCACGTTGTGCTTGGTTAGCTCTCCACCTTGGGCAGGCCCAGGCTCAGCGTCTCGCTCTCTGTAGATGGTCGTGAGACAGATGAAGGGTCTTCGGACCGTCTCTTACAATAGATAGCCATCTTTCTGGATTGTGAGTCATGAGGCAGTTGGTTCTATATTTAAACAGTTTTTAATTATCTGACATAGTTCTTATTCAGTCTTTGTATTCTTTGTTTCTTGGTACATAAACATTTTTGATTTTGGTGAAATCACTTTACTTAAGAAACCTCAGACTATTACAGATTGTTTCCTTTGTGCAATGAAAATAACCATGTTTAAGTCATTTCCATGGAGGCATTTGGGATTTTTAAATGTGATCAATCTGTTCTTATTTATCCTGTTCATACCTAATGCTGCATTTATCTTTGTACAGGCTTTCAGAATTTTTCACAATTTTGAAATTCTGAGGAAATTGTTCCTACAATTTACAGCTGCATTGAAAAAATTATCACAAATCCACTGTGCAATATTAGTTGTGAAATTAAATTTACTTGGTGCTCACCATTGCACTATCTCTGATCATCTGAGCAGGGTTTATGTCATTTCATCAGCTAAGATAGCCTGTAAGTATTTTTCAGGGAAGCAAGAAATTTGAAAGATGGATAGAATTCTATTCTTCATTTTTTCTTTTTACTCTAAATCAAAAGGTATAGAAACACATGCTTTTGAGTAGTTAATAAGCAAAAAAACCCATAAAGCTCCAGGCTTCATCTTCTGATATGCTAATTCTGGAAATAAAAAAGAGCAATGAAACTCTCTGTAAATGGAAATCGCGGAACGTCTGACAACAATACCCTTGCCAGAATGCTGAGAACCATTTCTTATCTCATCAAATCCTTCCAGCCTTGACTGTCATACTAGCCAGTTTTATTCTTCATTGCTTGTCTTTGATCATCTGCTGTATGTTCCCATGGGAGAAAGTTATGCCGATTTGCCTGTGAGCAGCTCGCAATGTTTAATGAGTATCTGCACGTTCTATCAAGGTTTTAAAAGCACTTCTGCTTGGATAAATTGAGCAATCCTTTCATTAGCTTTATGTAGGCAGACTTGCTGTTCCTCTCAATGACAATAAGACATTTGAGTATTTTTTCTTGTGGGTGGACTTACACATTGCTTCTTTTTTTTAAGGATATTTTTGCCAGTGTTTTTGTTTCATCTGAATCTGAAGACCAAGTTTATTCTGGTTTCTGCAGTATGGTGTAATGCTACTTCTGTCAAGTCTCTTTCCAAAGAGGCAGTGAAAGATTACATTTGTAAACACTAGTGTGTAACATATTAAAATAAAAGATGTCTTATTGATTGTGACATCTGAAAGTTGTTTATCAAGTATATCCCGAAAGAAACTAGTAGTATTTCTTGGCACTGTCTGCCTTAAAATAGTTTTTGGTCAATCCCTTACAAGCAGGTGCTTAGAAAATGCTTAATTAATCCAAGTCCTTTAATTTATTTTCATTTAATATACATTAAATGTCCTCATTTTTATCTTGCCTGTTCCTAAAGTTAATGGTGTCAATAATATATAGGTGCAAAATTGACCTAAAGAACTGCAGTGTAAGCATATACTGGGTAAATCTCTGGTCCATTGCATTTTATGTTGGATAATAATTTACTTTCTTTTTATCCTTATTTTAGACTGCCTCAATTTAATTTTAAGTTCCTCAGTACCTATAAGATGTTCCAAATGTAGTTAAAGTTGTCTATTTGTGACAGTATTGTTAATTCCTCAAAAAACATTCTGTTATTGTGGAACATTATAACTTCAAGTATCCTTAACGTTAAGGACCTTGACTTAGCTTTGGTATCTCGGTGACAATTAAGAAGAAAGGGGAGAAGTCTGACCACTGAGAAATGTTTCTCAAGGCTGTAAAAGAAAGTGACACAATGGAGCACTATGGGCCCCATGAGCCAGCTGGTTCCTGGGTATAGTCGGAGATCTTTTTGTGCCCAAATTTAGATAGCAAAATGCATCTGTGGTACTAGCACCATTTAGAAATCAGGCCAGCCAGAAGTGAACTATTTATTTTTATTTCCTTTCTCAGGGAAATTTAATTTCATGCATAGATTTAAGTTACTTTTTGTTATTATGGAGTGTTTCGAAAACAAATAACGTTTGAAAGATAAATTTTATTGTTCTTTAAAAGGGTTTTGGAATAAGCCTGTGGACTGTTCAAAGTTTTCATTTAAAGTTAAAACATGGAAGGTTCTTTTTGATGTTGGCAGACTGGTGAGGACAGAGACACCCTCTTTGCTCTGCCAGCCTTGATTGTGTGGGAAACTCATGTCAATTCTGTGTGTACAGAGAGCTTCTGTTTAAAAGAATATTTCTCACCTTTAGTGAGGAATTAAGGGTAAAAATGCTGGTTTTACAGCAGATAAGGTGGAGTTAGTATTTCCTCCCTGTGCATCTTTTGCCTTGTGAACCAGCACATGATACTGCTTCTTTCTTAATAATCATGGAAGGCAAATGGGAAAGTGTACCATGAGTTTAATTATTAGAGGGAACGTTCCAAAACCTGCTCAAGAGTTTTTTTCATTACTCCAGTGGACTTGGAAGCTTGTCATACTTCTGCCAGAGAAAGATGTTCCCTAGATATGGCAGCTGCTACCTTGGGGTTTCATAGCTCACTCAGTGCCTGGTTAACAGAGCAAAGCTTCAGAAACCAAAAACACATGTGGCGGATGATTTCCCAGCATGGAGGGGCTGACAGGCTGTCTCCCCTCTTTTGCTCCCTCCTCAAAGGAAAAAGAAAGGGAAAGATGAAGTCTTAAGTAAGCAGGAGGAAGATGGAATAAACTTGTAGAAAATCAGTGAGTATATTTTCCAGTTTCTGGAAGTAGAAGTTTGGAATAATATAACTCAAGGCTTAATAGGTAATGATAGTTAAGGAGGAATTATTTAACTCATCTAATAGATACCTTAGTTTTGAATTGAAGATGTTTTTCCTCTGAGAGTTGGAGTTGTAAGCGAGCTCTGTTGGTCTGCAGGAAGTATCTGAGAAAGAGAGGAAAGTTTGGACAACAGCACTGGAGCAAGGGGCAGGACTGGGACAGGCAGGTGTGTCACTGTGCAAATGTGAGAAACTAAATGATGAAAAGAAAGTCATTTACTGGTTTTGCAACTCAACTGTAGATTGTAAATATGCCTGGTAGACAAAGGAGGTGTGTCCATGGACCGCCAATATGAAGTCAAAATTCATTGGCACTTTATCAAAGACTGCAGTGTTTAACCCACAGGGAAATCTGACAGCCAGAACTTCACTGGACTGTGATTGAAGTGCTGCAGTGCTGTGAATCTTCTGACTTATTTCTGCACCATTCAGCTCATTTCAGTGCTGGACCCCTTGTGCTTTTCTCAGATTTTGTTAAATTGTGTAGGTGAATTCACCATCATCTCTCCAGTTGCCTGTTGGAATCTGCCCAAAGCATAGTAAGTACAGTTGGTGTTGGCAACAGAAAAACTAATCAAACAAAACCCTTCCACTCAAATGCAAAACTTTATTACTACTCAAGATAAAGGAAGGAAAAGGAGTTAGTTCAGTAACTGGAGGACAGAGCTCATAATTCAGAAAATCCAGTTGTCAAATACTCAATAATAAATTTAAAATCCTAGTTTTAGTGTATATTCATTGGCTCTCCTTCAATTCTGTGATGCAGCTTAGCCCCTTTTTATGAAAAGATCATTTACTAAATGTATTCTGAGTTATTTGGAAACTTGTATGGTACAGCTGGAAATGTTTTTCCCTTCAAACTGCTTGGGTACTGTATGTGACAGCCCCTCCAGTTTTATACCGCGGTAGATCAGATACATCAAATCACTTCCAAGATAAAAGTAGTTTGAATGTGTTCATGATCTTTTAAAAGGCACTTTCCAGATGTTTGTTAACTCCTTGACCACCAGCAAAAGAATGATATAAATACTGATGTAGCATAGTACTTTTTAATGAAAGAGAAATGGTCTTCAGCTATTAGCACAGCAAGGGTTAACCAAACCTGTTTCTTTATACATGTGCTCCACGTTCCATTATTAACTTGGCACAACTTAAGCTTTATAAAATAACATCAATATGCTGCTCAACAAGCTTTATTTATAACCAGTTTATTCTAATATTGCTCTTGAGTTGTAATTAGTACAAATAGAAAATTATGTGGTGCTAGTCACTTTCAAATTGATTTAAAGAATGATAAATAATTTTCAAAAATCTATAAACAGATCTTCTAATAAGACACCCTTAGCAGAGACTTCTACTGATGACATTTCTGACTGTTGCCTCAACAATTCCATAATTAGTTATTTAAAAAAAGAAAATTCTTTTTGATTTCTAGATAAATACAATGGCATAAATAAAACCTGAATCTAGTGGTGTTGGGTACAAAGTTTTCCTGCCTGGATATCCTTCCTGCTGAAGATGCACATCAGTCTCAGATCCCAGATCTGTGCTAGCAAGGGAGGATTATTGATTTCAGTTGCCCTTCATCAGGTTGGTCAGCACAGGATGGTTGTGTGCAGTAACTCAACATGGGATTTAACGCAGAACACTACCTGCTTTACCTGTCACGTGAACATACTTGATGCACACTAAGAGGAAAACTGGGTGATGCAGCCTACCTTATTTTGACTTGGGGAACTTCAGTTTGCCCCCTTTAGCCTCAAAATGCAGAGGGGTTTAAATTCCTGGAGGTCTCTGATGTTCGCTCAATTTAGAGCAAATGTGATGGAATCCATATAAGGGGTGATATACAGGCATAGTAGAAAACAGTAACAACTGGAGAGATTTAATGGAATTAGGCTTCATTTCACTCATTTGCATGGAGTGATTCTCAAGACTGTCCAAAGAGCAGTCGGCCAGCAGATGGCAGGCAGACAGCTAGGGATTGCATCAGCACCTTCTTAATGACTTCTCCATAAAAGTTCTAAATTCCAGAAACCTTTTTTCTATGGGAGCACCTTTCCAGAAACAAAACACCGTGTAAAAGTTATCTAAAAAGAGAACAGCTGGACAAAAAAAATATACTCTCCTGGGCTGGGAAGAGGGAAAGGAGCTTAATAATTTTTCAGAGATGCAGGATCACTCATTAACTGTAAAATAAACATAATGAAACCACCCTGAGCAGGTGCCTTAACAACTTCATAACATATAAGTAGGTAATGGTGAAATCATTGTAGGGTGGGTAAAATTCAACTGAATAGAGGACACAAAATTCTGTAGATCATTTCTTAGGTTCTCACTATCCGTTCACTACAACCCATTGTCCCCATGGACATCTTTCTATCATACTTTGGCAGGAGAATCATGTGTTAATATTGTAGTAGTATTACACCCAGTACATAAAACGTTGATACTTCTCTTTTTCACCATTGTGTCATTCCCATAAAACTACTGAAAGAATCCCTGGGAATGGTTTTAAGGATCTAAGACAGACATCTCAGTATTAAGGAAATGGTCCAAGTCCTTATCTCATTACACTGCCAGAATGACTGTTCTAACAGCTAATAAAGACACTTGTAAATACTTCCTCATGGAAGTCTGTCTTGGTTTGTTTCTGTTGCTTCTAAATGATAAAATAAGCTGAGAACAGCAAAATATTTAACTGGGTTACTAATTAAATGTCAGGCATTGGCTGCTTGTTAAAATCAAAGGTTAACTGGCAGTTAAGAGCATTTATGATGGATCTCTAGATCCAGTGTCTAGAGATATACAAAATAATACGATAAACTTCTCTGGAATATGTTGCTTTCTGGCCATAAAATGCATTTGTAGACTTCTTATCACTATTTTTTAGTTCATGGTACTGCCAAGTGCAGGGAATCACATATTTCCTTTCTTAGTAAGTGTGCTTTTTAAAATCAGCATATTAAAAGATAGAGTAATTACTATGCTGAGATTGCAGCTAGTTCAGAAGATTTTTTTTGTTCAGATTCTGTAAAGGAGATAGATTTTGTGTTTTAAAAAGAGATGTTAGAATATAATACTGAATTAAAGCCCAAACCTTTTTTGCATTGGACTCAAATGAGCTTATTTGCAGTGGTACTTAGGAGTTTGTGGTTCATGTGATTGAAGAACCTGACACTCTCTAATATACTGCAGAGCTCGTTTTTGGCATAGACTAATCCTCATTTTATAGATGGGGAATAGAGTACAAAGAGATCAAGGTATGTTGACACTCCCAGTGGGAGTTCAGTCTAGATAAAAGCTTTAGAGGCGCTATTTAGCCCTAGAAGTGTATGGAGGCTCTGCTTAAATTTCCCTATCCTGGTTTTCATCAAGGTAAATGAACCTTTATGACAATGTAGCATGCACGTTTCTGAAGAAGTTTGAAAATCTCACATTCTCTCATACAGAAGAAAAAAAAAAACTTTTTCTTTCCAGAAGGAGTCTGTTTAGAATGTCTTACTTGTGTTAGTGCTGATAGAAATATTGGCAATTATAAAACATTTGAATACATACTGAATACATATTTATAAGTATATTCTTTTATGTATATATATGTATATATGTATGGGTGGGTGTGTGTGTGTGTCTGAGTGTATCTGAAACTGAGTTTCCTAAAACAGATGTTGAATGGCAGATGAGTTTTTAATAGTTTTTAATAACATTTTTAAGAAGCTTTGAGCCACAGGATGCTGGAGAAGAATTTATAAACCTCCACCTAATAAAAGTGTATTGCAACATAATACTGGAATTTCACTTCACTGAATATATTTTTAAAACCAGAACAAAGCCACCTTACAACTCTTATCTTGTGCTGAATGCTTCATCACCATCATGATGATGGGCAACAAATCCTTGAAGTCCTTGTATTAGCTGGGTAGTATATTAGTATTAATTGGGTAAGACAGATCAAGTAATGCCAGAAAACATTCAAATATTATATTCTTGTAGGTACGTTTCTTGTAGGCTGACAGCTTTTTGCCTTTTTCATGTCAAACTTGTGGCTAGTTCGTCAGTTCATCTGCTGTTGATATAAAATGGAGATCAGATGGTCTGTTTGGCAAAGGCGCAGGTGACCTGCTTTGATCATGATCCCCAGAGATTACAGTCAAGCCTGTTTTTCTACTTAAACAGAAAGTCAGCTGTCCTGAGGAGTTTCTCACTTTTTTCTTGCTTTTGGGGCTGCTAGACTACCCTCTCCCTCTCCTGTCAAAAACTCGGTGTTGAGAATAAAACCTTAATGTTTCACACCAAACCATCTTTTTCCAGTCTTTTTACTTCTTTTGAAAATTCATTTTGAGCAGCTTGGAGGGCGTTGTGTTTTTCTATGTGCAAAGTTGCTGGCCATCATCTTCAGTCAAGAGGTTTTCCTCCTTCTTCTGAGTTGTGAAATCAGCAAAGGAAAATATTCCCCAACCCCTTGCAAAGCAAAATACAGATTCACGAAGGCGCTTTCAGTATTCTTCCATACTCTGAAATAGGTGTGGTTTAAATAGTGAAGTGTTAGCTCACTGAAACTGAACTACTCGGATTGCTGCTGTGGAGTAAAGCACACATTTAAGGGCTTTTTTGGGTTAGGGGCTACTCCTTTATCATATTCAATTTGCACCTCAGAACCTGTGTGCCTAGCAAGAAGTTGCTCCAATGTGTGCTCCAAATGTGCCAAATTCTCAAACATTGTTGCTGCAAAAGGAGAGAGGATGGAAGGATGGCTCTTTATATGGGAAAATTAGTTCTAGCACATGTATTAGATGTATAGTCATTGCATTGGTCTGATTGGATGGATAAAATCAGCTGCCTCTGCACCAGAAGTATTTACTTGCAACCCTTCTCCAAAAGGAGTAATTTCACCCAGCTTTTTTGTATCTTTGTCCCAAAAATAATGGAAAATGGGTAAGTCTTAATTCAGTTGATGAAGATATTTTCTCAAATAGAATCGTAGAATGGTTTGGGTTGGAGGGCACCTTAAAGCTCAGTTGGTTCCAATCCCTCTGCCATGTGTGGGGACACCTTTCACTAGACCAGGTTACTCAAAGCCCCATCCAACCTGGCCTTGAACACTTCCAGGGATGAGGCATCTGCAGCTTCTCTGGGAAACCTGTGCCAGTGTCTCACCACCCTCATAATGAAGAATTTCTTCCTAATAATGTTGAAATCTGATTTTCATATCCACCAAAAGAAATGCAATGGCTTTCTGCACTTCGAATTGACAGAAGTAGTTGTCCTGCTCAGGTTCCCATAGTGGTCTGAGCATCTGCAAGGGACGGGAAAAGAAAAAGATCTACTGAAAACCATTTAACTAGCCAGCACAGATTGTAGTACCCAGTTAAGCTGGCTCCAGGGCTCAAAGGCCATATTAATCTCCCTGTAGCTCTGATGAACAAAGTAATTTAGGATGAAGATTTAGTAAAAACCTGTAACCTGAGAGTTTTTACATTACAGATCACTCAGTTACAGAGCTTTATTCCTACTGTGTGGTGCAGTACTTCACGTGCAGTCATTCATCAGTCTGTCTGAGATTTATTAAATCTGTCTGAAGTCCTATTAAAATATGAAGGAAAGGTGCATCTTAAAATCCAACATGTCTGGGAACTGGAATTTTTATGTTGAAGTCTGGCTTTTTTCTTTATAGGTAAATCTCTCTGAAAGTTCATCCTGAAGTTGAGCAAAGCTGTTGTGAATAACAGCTCTTGCTTTGGAAGAGTTACAGTGTTTTACTAGAAGGTTGCCCTAGAGCAAGTCAGTGTGTTTCTGAAGATTTCTTACGCCACCGATATGGCCAGGCTTTTCCACTTTTATTCCAGTGCTCATAGAAATGCAGAGTGAGGCTCCTGATGAAATTTCAGAGGTGGGTTGCTTTGGTTTAGCGGTGTGGAGTTTGGGTTTTGGCTTGTAACACTGTGGTTGGTGTATGGTGGTACCAAATTTTAGACTTTCTGTAAAGTTTCTGAGACTGAGGACTTGCAGGAGGAGTTGTTTGGCATGTTTTTAGTCAAAATCTTAAGCGAGTCACCCATAAAAGCAATTGCTTTGTAATTGCTGCAGTCAGAATTCAATGAAGATTGTTAAAACTTCATGCAAGTGATACGTGTGTTACACAGACAAATTTTTTTTTTTTAAATTTGAAACATTTTTCTGAGCTCTAGTTTTCACAATGAGTAACAACTCTTTCAAAAACTGACCAGACTCTGATTCTTGTAAAGCTCCCTCCTAGTGACTTGATTTTCTACTGTTATGTGAACTACTTCAAAATTGCACCCCAAAGAAAAAAAAATCAGACATTTTATTAAAAATCTTATTAATTTGTGATGAAGTGGCTGGTACAGGAAACGTATAGGTTGATTTTCAGTCCATTCAGGACTGTATGGCTGCCAAATATTAAGAAGTGAGTGAGAGACATGAATAAATGGAGGTTATGGTCTCTGGATGCCATGGATATATAGCACAGGTCTCAATCTTCCATCTGTTTAAAATAGATAGAAAGCTCAGTGTGATATTGTTGGCTAAGAATGAAGAAGTTGTCTGGTGCATGATCTGTGTTTGGAACACAGATAAAAGACCAGCTGTTATCTGTATAATGCACACATCATTGAATTGGTTAGTGAAGCAAATTTTGCATTTAAAATCATTTGGATCTGTGATACCAAGTCTATTTTAAATCCAGAAAGGCACCATATGAAATACTAGTGAATGCAAGTATTCTTCCAACATATTAATAACATCCATTTCTCTGTGTTAAAGTGCTTTGTTTATTTAAATTGCTCTGTTGTGATGTTATATATGTAGTAGATGGTGCCCTATACATGATAAAGAAATGATGATGAAGAAGAGAGGAATTTGTCACCTGTTCATTAGAGAAACATCACAGGTCTGAGTTCAGAAGGGAATGTTAAGTGAACTTTCCTCATGATTAGTAAGGTCCAGCTGTTGTTACTTGACAGTGGGCTCACATATTTTAAGGATAAAATATTAGAATTTGGAAGGGTTCTTTCTACCTGCAGGAAAGCATGACAAATGAGAATTACAGCATATCACATATTTAATTGCATTTACCGTGACATCTAGCAGATGCTGGACAAAACGAGATCAATAGTTTTGTGTCCCAAGGGAAGGTCAGCTCACTCCAGATGTACCAGTTTTCTTGCCCTTCTTATATAATAAATAATGTGCAGTGAATTGATTTAAATCTTACTTGAATCTCCCTAGAGAAGTATGTAATAGCATTTCAGCTTTACTGGCAATCTAGGTACCATTCATTTACCCAAACTCATTCCACCATGCTAATGAGGTAATCTTATTCTGAAAGAACAAGCCATTAGGAGGAAAGTTTGTATATAGAAGCATAATGCTTCTTAATGGGGTCTACAGAGCCTTTTGCAAGTAATCACTGGGGAATCTAAAATAGGAAATAATGCATTTTTCCCAGTTATATTTTTTATATTATTTACTTAATCAAAAATGCAAAACTTGAGTTAAGCTTGGATACAAGCTTAGAAACAAAAATGAAAATCACCTTTATAGGAGAATATAAAGTGTAGCATGATGTGTTGTGTGAAATGTCATTACTGTAGCACTGGAAAGAAAAATGTAAACTTTAGGAGGAGAATCAAAGCTGGTGGATGGTGTGTTATCAAAAATGAATTTTGACACCTGCCTATCTTTTGATCTCAAATAAAGCATCTACTCAATTCTGAGTTTGTTTAATCCTTACTTTATAGGCATATTCTCGGCTAGATAGCTGAAGCTCTATCTTAAAAATGGCAGTGGCTTAAGAAAAGAGATAATTAATCTGTGTTCACCTTCAAATTTCAGACTGCTGAAAATGGGACAAGTTACTATATCTCTGCTTAGGTGAAAGTTAAATCCGCTGGATGCCGTCAAACGTTTAAGTTGATGAAGGAATGATTTTACAGATAGGTCCATCATTCTTGGATACCACCTGAGAATTTACTGTTAGGTAGAGGTCATCTGTATGCGTAGAAGTGTGTAGTCACTTGATAGTTTGGAAGAGATTTCCTAGAGAAACTGTTTATTAACTCCACGGTGTGGTATGCAGCCTTGTACTGTTGATCACATAGAGCAAGTGGCTATCAAAGAGAGGGCATTGCAGGGTCATTAAATTCCTTTCCATGTTGGGTAATCATACCCTTTGTGGATAAGCAGTTGCTCTGAGTCTTGCAGCAGGGTAAATTATGGAGTCCCTACAGGTGCACTTACTGATTTTGGCATGGCATGTCTGCAGGCCAGTTATTTCCTTAGAGCAAACACAGGGTGTGTAGTTGGCTATTACTGGGTGCTTGCCCGCTTTCATCTGGCATCACCAAAATGCAAGGATGACAAGATCCTTCTTTTGTTTCCTTTCTGAAAGAGTTGGCAGTACCTCAAGCATTTGGTCTTGTTTTCATTTATGCCAGTTAAAAATGTAAGTGATGATGGAAGATTCTGTTTGGAACTGTCTGTTCCTCTGTGACCATCAGCCTTTGATACGAACTTATTATTTGGTTTACCTGATCTATGAAGATGACAGAAAGTCAGGTAGAGTTGATGAAACAGTAATAAATAATGTTCCCTGAGACTTCTGATGATATGAACAATACGTTCAGTCATTGAAAGGTTAAGAGATGAGGATACTGAGGATCATCAGTGATCCAGCGAGTTTTGCCTTAGATGTGAGTAGAGAAGTTGATGACAATAATTGCTATTTTCTAGTTTAATTGCTTATCTAAATCTCAGTTTGGATAAGATTCACAGCAGTACTGAGAATCTGATATTTTCTTGTGAAATTTCAAGTCTTTCTAGTTCCTCAAAGACAGGCTAAGCACTCACAGTCTTTATGCAGAGTGAATAGGGAGTTCTCATCCTTGCAAGAAAAGTTTGAAGACAATTTCTTTAAAACATCTCTTTTTTGGCTTGTACAATCTTAGTGCAGAGGACATAGGCAATGTAATAGGTAAGCAAGAAATCAGCTGCGAAAAGGGCAAAGCAGAGCTGAGGTGAAGTTGGAAAGGGGAGGTTGAAGGAAACAGACCACAGCCACTGTGCACACTCAATGAATAAGCAGTATCCAGCTCTGCATTTTACTGCCAGGTAGCGTCTTTGGAAGATATGACCTAAATCCATTGCGCCTTTTATGTATTTGCACTTTTGCCATGGAAATTAAAGATAAAACATGGTAACAAGAAAAGCAATCTTTGCAGACTGAATATTATGGAGTTTTAATAGTTTTGCAAAATGAGTTCTCAGTTTTGAGCCTACAGATGAAATTTTATTGACTGATATAATGTTTAACACCTCTTAGAATCAGGGCCTTTCCCCATGTGAAATGAGGAGACCATCTGGGAAGACAAGATTATTTGGGGCTTTCCAGAAAAAGAATCCTTGCAGGATTTTTAGATGCTTTCTAATGGCTTTGTTGTTGCTCTTTTCGGCAAACTGGGGAGCAAGCTGTAAAGATGTTCACTTGATATAATGAATAGTCATTAGTTAATGTTGTCAATAACACATCAGATAAACACATCAGAGGGAATTCCTCAAGCAAATGTTTCTCACTGCAAAAACCTACCACATCTCCTTCCTCCTCAATTCAGTGTACAGAATGTGCAGGGAAAGAAAATTAGTTCAGATAGTCTACTTACCTAGCCAGAAGTATAACCCCAAAGAACTCTGAAAATTAATGTTTTCTGTTATAAATGAGTGTTTCCCAGATATTATTAGGTTGGGTTTTTTTTTGTTTTGTAGGAAAAGAGATATGTGACACACTTATATTACTTTTGATTGTATATATTTCTTTCCTCGTGCAACAAAGATTGGATGGGTCTTATTATTTGAAGGTGTTTTCATTCATGTCGTGGTGAGACACTGGCCCAATGCCAGGCACCCATGAGAGTTGCTCTCTCATCCTCCCTCCACCACAACTGGGCAGAGGAGAGAAAAAAAAATTAATGAAGGATTCATGAACTGAGATAAGGACCAGGAGAAAAACACTTCAAGGGCAAAACAGCCTCAACTTAAGGCTGCAAAGTGAATTTATTACTAACAGAGTCAGAGGAGGATAATGGGAAGTAAAATAAGCCCTTAAAACACCTTTTTCCCCCCAGCCCCTCCCTCCCTCTCTCCTTCCCAACAACAGCTCATGGAGACAGGGTGTGGGGGTTTGGTCAGATCATCACCCGAATTCTTCTGCTGCTGCTCAGGGAGAAGAGTCCTTCCCCTGTGAGACCTGGGGTCCCTTCCACAGGAGACAGTTCTCCATGAACTTCTCCAGCGTGGGTCCACTCTCATGAGCAGCAGTCCTACCACACCTGCTGCAATGTGAATTTCTTCCACGGGGAAGGAATCTTCCCAAAACTGCTGTGCCGTGGGTCACTCTTCCATGGGGTGCAGCCCTCCAAGGCCAGGCTGCTCCAGCCTGGAAGCAGGGCCCTCTCTCTCCACCGGGTCTCCCACTGGATCACAGCCTCCTCCAGGCATCCACCCGCTCCGGCGCGGGCACCTCCCCCACGGGCTGCGGGTGGATCTCTGCATTCCCCGTGGGCCCATGGGCTGCAGGGGCACAGCTGCTTCACCATGGTCTTCACCATGGCCCACAGAGGAATCTCGGCTCCGGCGCCTGGAGCACCTCCTCCCCCTCCTTCTCCACTGACCTTGGTGTCTCCGTGTTTTCCCTCACATGTTCTCACCTCTTCCTCCTCTCTGGCGGGAACAAAAAAACTGTGAGTGCTTTGTTTTGATTTTCTTCTTAAATCTGTTATCACAGAGGCGTTACCAGCCTCTCTCATTGGCCCAGCTCTGGCCAGCAGCATGTCCATCTTCAGAGCCATCAGCCACTGGCTCTGCCGGACATGGTGGAAGCTTCCAGCAGCTTCTCACTGAAGCCACCTCTGTGGCCCCCTGCTACCAAAAACCAGGCCGTGCTAAACAACACAATTCATTTAATGACAGTTTTCCCACACTTTTCAACTGTACATGATGAGGACTTTTCAATGTAGTGGATTTTTCTGAGAAAAGAATGAAGTACTGCTAATCTGACCTGAGTGCGTTGAGTACCCAGATTAGATTTTGTAATCTGACACAAACCAATTAACCTGGTTTTACTCTGGGCTCATAAAATATGAATTATGCTGAAGTATTTTGAATAACTGAATAATGGATGTGACTTCGAGCAATATGAAATACAGGCAAATTATTTGTGTTGGAGGGGAAAAAAGGCCCAAGGCTGCAGGCACTGTTCTGGGGTTTTTGCTGTCCAGCCTAGTTTTTGGTTCAGTAACGGTACAAATATTGATTAAGGAGTTCAGTAAAGATGTGACAAAGCTGTTGCTGCTGCTGATTCACGTTTGTTTTTCGTCTTCATGATACATTGAGCAAGATATGGAATCTTGTCCAAAAGATTGTAAGTGATAAAAACATTATGGTCACGGGAGAAATGTACTGTAAATGGCATCTTTTAGCTGTGATTTCTGCCTTCCATCAGCAAGTAAAGATTGAATCTACTAAATGAGAGAAGCCTGCTGTGCCAGTTAGGGTATTATTGAACTGGATTTTGACATAGACTGTTGCCTAAACAATCAAAGATATCAGCAAGAATAGGACACTGGGTATACAATGTACATATCCAGTCTGTATAACATTTAAGCAGCTTGAGGGTTTTTTCCTTGTAGCTCCTGACTATAAGCATTTTTCTAGTCTATGTTTTTGGTGTCTGTCATTGGTATGGCTTGACTTTGTTCCTTTGTTGAAAAACAAAAAATCATACAAGTTCCCAGAATACTGGAATAAGAACAGAAGTTAGTCTTATAGCCAAGTGAAACTTCATGAAACCAAAATAATGTGGAAGTATGTGAGTGAGAAAAAGGGGGAAACAGGAGGAGCTTTTGGGAGGAAAAATATCTCAGACTATAGTCAGAGTAACTGGTACTGTATACCTGGAAAAAAAATGGGATGTGCTGATTAAAGACAAAGTGCTGCAGTCCTTTAATCCCTGTGGTCAACTTCACTTTAGGTATTGTGTCCCTGCTTACAACAGGGCTGCTCGCATAGTAGGATATTATTTATTTTGAGTAGCTGCTTCAAAGCACAGCCTTAAAAAAGGCAGGTGAGTTGTGAGGGGTTTATATATGCAGAGAAAATTTTGGAGAGTGCTTTTTAAAAAAATCCCAAAGGGCAGAAGCAGAGTCGGGTACATGGAGTGCCACCTAGGCCATGTGACAGTGTTAGCCTTTCTCTCTCCCGAGTGTGCTCATGCTGGTCATATGAGATCTAAAAGTACTTAGGGCAAATCCCATTGTGCCACAGCTGCCCAAGATTGCTAGGCTAAATTTGCTCTTAAACCAAGGCTCATCTGGCTCCTGTCTTCTCCTAGCCCCATCTCTGCTCATGCTTTTTACTGTTATTGCCATTTTTAATGTGGAACTCTAGGAATGAGCTGAATCCTAAAGTTGAATCAATCTCACACCATTGAATGGAGTGGTCCAGCAGGGAAGTTGTCTGGTGTGGATGAATGCATGCTGAGCAGTGCTGTCATCTGCATTTCATGTGATGCTCAGTTCATGGGCTGTTCTGCAAACTGTTCTTGCTCCTTGTAGGCAAAGGGAATTAGGAATGCTATAAAATACTTTCAGTCTTTTTATTCTTTTTGTGTGTTTGGTACAGTGGGAAAAAAGGTGAATGACAGAATTGTTTTGCATTTCTGTAAGCAGTAATAGCATTTCAAAAAGAATGCAGCTGGAAATACTACATGGCAAAATCATGGTACAGAAAGATTACTTATGTCAGATGGATTCATGTAGCATTCTCTTAATTGCTACCAGAGCCATGATATATAAAGTCTCCAAAACATCTGGAAATGTGGAGACATTATCAACAGGAAAATGCTTTAAAAATATACAAACACAGCTTCTTATTAAACTCTGGTGTTTTTTCTAGGAGCATTGAGATCTCCTTCACATCAGCAAGTGAGAAGCTCATGAGGTATATCATTAGCAAGTTGCTGTTCCTTCCAGATCTTTTTTTGGACAAATCTGTTTTTATCATGATCTTGGTCTAATTATAGTCTCCTGATGGGTGACTTGTGCAGAGAAGGTTTCTTCTTTATTTTCTTTGTGTGAGTTCTATACTCTTTTAGCAGCCTAGGGATGGAAATTTTTTCTGGAGCACTTTGGTTTCCCTTTCTCCCAGCGTTGCTCCTGGTGGGTGGTTGTTGGAGTTGTGTGTCTGGGTCGGGCTATGTGTTTGTAAGAGACATCAGGCTTTCAAAGGATTATGGACAGACCAGAATAGAACTTATACAGGCAAGATTTCATTAAGAAGTTTCTTTGCAGACAAGCAGAACTGTAAAAATACATTCATTTTAGTGGAACTCCTCATTCAAAATCCCACATCTAAGAGAATACTGAAATGGTGAAATAGGTAAATATGCTTCTTGCCCAGTTCTTATGATCTCTGTTGCTCCCATGGGAGCCCAGGTGCAGCTGTCAGCACCCAAGAGAAAGCCACAACTTAGGAATGTTTCTAACCAGCCTGCCAGTCCTGCCATTTCTCTTGTAAGCTCCTGCCAGGAAAGCAGGAGATGACACATCACCGCCTCCTGCTGTGCCAGGCTCTTATCAATCCCCCTGGCAACTCCACCCGTCACTTGTATCCCAAGAAAAATAGCAGAAGCTCCTCCCCCGGCTGCTTAAGATGATACTATATTTTGTGAATGCAGGACCTGACAGTGTCTATTACAATCTGAAGTAGTCTTTTTTTTATAGTAATTAGCTATCTAATTGCATGTCCAGGCCCTGTTGATGCATTTGCATTTGTACATAATTAGGATTTATTTGAAAGCGTGCTGGTTTAATGGTTTGTCTCCATTTTCTACAAATGAAATTAGAGATGAATTTAATTTGAAGTCATAAAGTTAAAACAAACAAACACACAAAACCAACACCAATCGAAAATAGAACAAACAAACAAAAAAACCCCATAAATTACATGGAACATATTGATCAATCCCAACACATGCAGCACTGGCTTCTGCAAGCTTTCATCATTGAGGATTTGCCCTGAATCCTGTTGGAACTTGCTTGAGTAATGTTTACTCTCTCAAGTAATAGCTGGAAGCACATTGTGGACCTATTAAAAATGAACCATATTTGTAATAAACCAGCAGAACTGAGTACCAATTACAGGTACATACCTGCCCAATAATTTGTTATACTCAAATTATATCCCACAGTATCTGCCTTTTTGTCTAAATGCCAACAATCTCATTTGTCTTGCTCATAGCCTGGATGCTTAACAAAGATTAGACAGAATAACAAATGGTATCATTATCTTTCTAAATGAATATAATGGAGAGAAAATAAAATTAGGAGTGAGGCAGGAAATTGTTAATATGTTTATGGAATTATTGTTATTGCATTAGTGAAAATAGGTTTTCATCTACTTCTAACTTTCCTTTCTGTTGCAGCAGTCATTTGAGTAAAGCAGGATCAAGATATTACTGGCTTTTTAAGTTGTTTCTATGCAGTTGCAGGCAGGCAGATATTACATTCATAAGGAAGAGGTCAAAGATAGGTATATTATCATAAAGGAAGGGTACTCTCAAAGTTTAGTTGTGGTTTGCCATTTCAGATGTTCTTGTTAAAGATCCATCTGTAAAAGTTACTGAGAAAGTACAGAATCACAGAGTCGTTAAGGCTGGAAAAAAGAATGGTAATATGTATTATTTGGTTGTGTTTATGTTATTCCTTTGTTCCTTTTCTCTGGGGAAAAAGGCTTTGTGTTCAAAAATTCGCTGATGCTTTTCATAACTTTCCTTCAGGTGCCTCTGTACGCCATGGCCTCATCATTTTAATAGTGTGCTGGGAAAAGAAAGCAAATACCCTGAAGTGTCAGGGCTGCTCTATTCTGGTTTGTGAGTCCAGAGAACAAAGAATGAGATCAGGAGATGATGAGCCGTTCCTCCCCTAAGGTGCTAGAGTGGTCGGTGCTCCGTGGCTGGTTTGGGTTGACTCTGCTCTCAGGAGAATCTTTCTCACAAAAAGTGGAGCAAATCTACAAAGCGGTTGCTTTTGGAGAAGCATTGAACTGGCATAAAAGTGTTTTTCTTATGTGAGGTTGAGTGCCACCTGAAATATAAATGGTCCCTGAATGCATTGATGATCAAGGTCAAAGCCTTTGAGGTGCCATTAGATCATCTCACCGGGTTAAGCTACAATCTCTGTGAGGCCGTGGACATGTGTGCCCATTACAGCTGTGTCAGTAGGGGGAATTTTTGCTAAGAGTTTGGAAAAACCCTCTGCATCTCCAGCAAGATGCTACAACTGTTCTGCCACTGTTTCTCCTCTGCTTCCACAAGCTACTTAATTTGTAATGTGGAAACATTCCTGTTTATTTTTATGTGACATTGTACATATGGTTAGACCTTATGGGGTGCTTAAAATGTATATTTTGAAAAGATTACCTTTTGGCTTTGTGGCTTCTTTTTTTTTAACTGGAGGCAACATCAGCCCAGAACTAGATTGTTTATGAAATAATATTGCCCACTGGCAGTGAAGGAAGAGGCAGATAGAGTGCTTTATGTCACGATGACAGCTTTCAAAGCAGCTCATTCCAACCGTTTAGTCCAGGAGGAAAAATCATTAGTGTGTGCCTGAAGGAATTTTATGCTACAAAACCTGCATACAAGTTCATATTAGAAAAGATTACATACATTGAACAAAAAGGTTGATGATCTTAAGGAGATTCAATTTTAATACTGAGCCTCCGAGAGCAGGTACAAAGAATGTGATGTTGCATGTGCCCCACTGTAATTATGGCATTCAGAAGTCTCCTAGTAAAGGACATAAAAATGGCACCAAGTGTTTAAAGAAGCAGTTTTTTTTCTGGTTGCAAAACAGTCAAAAATTAAGAAATGGTAATTTTGAAAGTGTTTTTCCAATATGAGTCCTGCTGCCTTGTGTGCCTTGTGTTCTGGGTTGCCACGACATCTGCATATGGAGGAGGGAGATTTTATGAGCCATTCATTTCATGCATTTCTTAACTTCTTAGCAATGACAGCCTTCCTGATGTTCTTTTGTGTAGGTCTTGAATTGCAGCTGCCTATGATTTTAAAGGAAGAAATTGTGATGAGGCATCCACTTTATGTCTTTTGTTACTCATCAGGGCCCTCTGTCCTCCACTGAGAGAGGAGCTGGTGGCAGAAGTTGCTGTCCCTGAGAGGCACCATAGAGCCTCTTGGGGATGTTTGCTGGAAGACAGCATGGCAAGATGCCACAATGACTCCTCCTCCGGCACCCTGTAGGAGAAACTGCCCAGTTCCCTAACCTGGTCATTTTTGGTGTCCCCTAATTATTCCTGTCCCATTGTTCTTCCTGATGCCTGATGAAACCAAGTCTTTCCTAGTGAGGCTCCCAGCTCTCTTTGTGGTCTTTGTACCCAGACGGAATCGTAGTGTTGCTCTCAGCCTCATGTTTTTCATCCAGTCTTAATGATACCAGTCTGTCTAACCCGGTTTTCTCCTCTCCCGGTTTACATTTACCCGTGGAGGGCTTACCCTTTTATGCAGAGCAAGGCCAGCCCCCTTCTTCCATCTGCTATCCTGACAGATCTGCCTCCCCCTTCCTCTTTTATGGACCCATTTTCCACATTCTATTTTAGTTTCTCATCAGCAATTTTTTTTTTAAATCACTCTTTAAAATGAGAGGCAAGTAGTTATTTTAGAGTGACTTCTATGGCAGTGACACTGACGCTGGATAATCCTTCAATAATCAACATTTGGAAGTAACATTCTTGGCAGAGATTTGATAGTAGAAGTGTGAAGCCTGGTGGCGTTTCAGTGGTTCCGTGGATTCTCACTGCAGTCCATTCTGCTTGATCTGGATTTATAAATATCGGAGCAGTTAACGCTACCAAGGTTATTGGCTGTGTCCAAATGTAAAGCTGTAAAGTAAATATGAACAGGGATGTAATGTGCAATATGAACTATTTGCTTAGAGCTAAGCTATCATTCTGCTGTGTGTGTTAGATTAATTGGCAACATCTTGGTGTATCCAAACCTGGATTTCAACAAATGGAGAGAGAGAAAAACAGAAGTTTTTGAAAAATGAGTACTTTATGCGTTTATAGTTGCATGTGGTCTGTGATTGCTAAGGTTAACAGCTGCTCATTTTATTTTTGCTGATTTTTCAATCATAAAATAACGTCCTATTCCAAGCGAAGGATTTTAGGAAAATACTGGAACAGATGAATTAATATTAGCAAGTTACTTACTAAATATAATAGAGGAGGTATGCATTTCAGTGTATTCAGTTTCGTGGGATTATGGAGTTGGCATAGCATTGAAATGGGTCCTTACTATTAAGGTATCAGGCACTGAAAATCACTGCATGTCATATTACCGTTTATTTGATTTCTAATTTGGCTTTAGACAAACTCTATTACCCAAATATTCACCTAACCATGGACAGTCAGTATAAGCTCACTAGGACTGAATGAATCCTAGGTGTTTACTAGTGGTGTAAAAGGTATGCAGGCAGATATAAAAAATCAGTAGGCAGAAAGAGTAACGGATTCTCTTCAGAGACCCTAACATTCTCAAGCTCCTTTGAGCAGTATGCATGGAGTAATAATAATATCTTAATTAGCAAAAATTACAGCTCCATCTCACTGTTTGAAGGGACCACTTAATAACGTAAAAAAGCAAGGTTGCATTTTTTATAATCATTACTTTTAAAAACTGGCTTGAACAAAGAATTTCTTTCATTTGTCTTTATAGATGTACATTGTGTCTGGAGAGGTTATCACCCCACAAATCCCCTTTATTGGGAACCTGCCATGACCAGCAGCTCAGGATCCGAAAATGTATAAATTTGGTGTGCCTCTGTGAGCACCCATTATTCTTTTCTTTTTTTGCAACTGAAATAAGCAACATGGTAGGATTAAAAAATGAATGTTTTCTTTACCAATATAAAAACTAGGAGCATGTCATGTCAGGTATTTGTATTTGTTATGTCTTGTTGGATCATGGCAATGTTTAATAAATACTTATGTTTAGTGTTTGTTTTGGCAGCTGGAAAATCCATACCCTAAATAAATTCACAGAAAATCTGGAAATACTTTTTTAAAAAGAAGTTTCACATTCACTACGACACTGCATATTTCAAGGCGTATTCATTTTTGGTATAGCTTTCATAGTATTTTTAGAAACTGCTAGAAAAAGTTCTTTTCAGCCAAAAAGAGGAGGTGCGCTGTAGTTTCTAGCACTCAGTGGTAGTGGTTGAGGTTTCCGTACGAAGTGGGGAAATGGGCTGACAAACATGTTTATTCCCAGCTCTGAAATAATTGGCTAATGAGCTAATGAGATGCAATTGTTGTCTTTACCCATTTCTGCCAGAAATATTGACTTAAAATTATTAAAACTGATATCTCACCCTCCTAAAGTAATAACCCTTCTGTGGAGAAGAAGCAGAGAGGGCAGAGGAGATTCCAGTCTGGGGAGAGCATGACCCAAGATGACAGATACCTTACAAATAGCATATTGTGACAGAGATATCAAACATCCAGAAAGTACAGCTTTCTTTTGAAAATCGTGCCACTAATGGCAGCTTGGCAGTCTTTTTTTTTTTTAGAGTTTTGGATGAATATGATGAAAAGGGTACACTTCATTTATCTGTTGTTAATTTAGTAGGCATGGATAATTCATAACTTAAAAATGTCACACACTATTTGTATTTTTTGAAGGCTGATACAATCCCATTTCCCAGATGTAATACAAGCAAGGCATCAGTTCAGAAGCTGCTGCCATATCCTCTTAATATTCACCCAGTTTAAAATCTGGGTCAGAATAATGAATTAGAGTAACAGAGATGTAGTCAAGGGAGATGTGAAACACCTATCTAGCATCAAAACTGAAAAGGCAGGAGAAAATCAACTTCAGCTCTATTTCAAGTGTTTTCTTAGATTTTTTAGTTTTTATTTCCTGAAGCAATGCTTGGGGGAAAAGCACTCCAGCGTTTGCCAGAGCAGCAGTAGCCATACACTTAGCACACAGCAGTCTGCATTACCTCATAGCTGTTTCAAGGGAAAGCATTTGATCTCTTTTTCTATGCTGCCTCAGCGCAATAGCAGTGCTTCCCATGTAGGTCAAGAGGCCATGATGATGCTGGTCTTTTTGTGCTGACATCAGAAGTGTGTAAGTGTTAGCTAAGTAAGCCCCCCAGTGGGGCTTGCTTTCTGATTTTTTATTTTTATTATTTTGGTGCAGAGGGGGTGAATAAAAGGTCTTGTTAAATATAAATAGGAGCATACAAAGCAAAAAAAGATATGTATTATAAAAAATATAGGAGTAGTGCTCTGTGTGATAGTTACGTTAAGCATTAGTGGATGCAGCTTTTTTCACAGCTGATCCTTTTGCTGCCATTTTTTCTTTCCCCTTTCTCCCTGTGATTACACTTTACTCCCTCTCCGGTCTCTTCCACACCTCTTAGCCTTTCCTGACCTGTGTGATATCGAAAGTACATTGAGCACGTGGAATGCCTTCATCTCGAGTTCACTCGCTCTAATGCAGAGTACTGCCTTCAAGTTCAATGACAGCAGAGATCATGCTCAGGCTCTTCCATGGAATCGCTTCCCCGCTGTCAAAACACACTTTTTAAGTATGAGCAGCAGCCCAGCACAGAATGAAAATAGAAACACACAGGATAGCCAAGGTGAAGAGGTAGAGACAAGATGGCTTCAAACTGAGAGATTAGTTTTGGATTGAGTATTGAAAAGAAATTCCTTATTGGGAGGGTGGTGAGGCACTGGCACGAATTGCTCAGAGAAGTCATGGGTTCCCCCATCCCTGGAAGTGTTCGAGGCCAAGTTGGATGGAGCTCTGAGCAACCTGGTCTAATGGAATGTGTCTTTGCCCATGGCAGGGGGGTTGGAATGAGATGGTCTTGAAGATCCGTTTCAACCCAAACTGTTTTACGGTTCTTTGATAAGACAGCAGCTCTGCCTGTTCCCTCTGTGTCCCACTCGATCTCACCTAAAGCTTTTTCAGGTCAGCATCTAAAATAATCCTATATGTGCCTGTGTAAACCAGTGGCCTTGAAATTAACTCAGTCATGGGTGGTGAAAGTTCAGCCAATAAGATCAGGAGTCATGTCAGTAAGACTAGAAAGAGTTGTGGTTGCCTCCCAAAATGGTGCATGGACCGAAGGTTTTAGTCTTTCAGTGACACTGGTCTAGTACATCCATTTCCTTTACCTAAGGCATGAGGAAGGCCTATTTTGTAAGGAAGAATACTGTGATATTTTGTGAAATGTCAAGTGATTATCTCAGCAAAAATTGAATACCAGTGCTTACTTGAACAAAAAAATGAGAGAGAATCTCATCTTTTCCATAAATGAGAGAAAAGCCTAAATAACTCTGTGGGCCCTAATCTCCAGTTTGTTGTGGAAGCACATCGCAAAGCTTCCCAGAGAGGAGCATGGCTTCAGAGAGGGACCTTGAAGTCACTGCTACATCTCTCAAGCCTGGCTAGTGATATCCAATAAAGAAAATTGTTCTATATATATGATAATAGGAAAATCAAGATCATGTTAATATATACTGCAATTGGGAATTGCAGCGCAATTGGGAAATTGGGATTTGCTGGTTAATTCCACATGTGGGGCACAGACACCTATGACAAACGATGAAGAAGTGATGCTTAAAATGAGACTCAGTTTCAATATAGCGTATTTATGTCAGATTATTTCTTTTTCTAAGTAATTTCAGGATTTTTGCCTTCAGATGGGGTTCAGGATTGCTTATTTTTATTCCCCTTCTAGAAAAAAAAAACCAACCTGTTTTGCCTGAGGTAGGTAAGATGAAATTATTCGTTATTCTAAAAATAAGAAATGTTCATATCTCAACAGATATGCCTAAGCCATTAAAATTAGTGCCTCGGTAGAGAATTTGGCCTAAAGGAAAACACAATGCTGGAGCTGGTCCTTCAGCAAGACTTCCAGATATCTCAATTTTATGATTTTCAGGTCATGATTTCTTTCTCTGCCACCCAGCAAAGCAGCAGTTTGACACTTATTCCTGGCTCCTGCTCCACCTTTATAGAACCCTTAAGGTTAGAAAAGGCCTCTAAGATCACTGAGTTCAGTCATTAACCCAGCACCACAGTGTTCACCACTAAACCATATCCCCAAATTCCACATCCACATGCCTTTTGCTCACTTCCGGGGATGGTGATTCCATCCTTACTCCAGCCCTGGGGAAATGGTGAATGACAGTGACGAAGAGGAAAATTAGCCCTTCTGATCCCAAATCAGTTTTACCATGAGGTTGTGTCGGGGTGAAAGTGACTCAGGAGTAGGGAAGCAGTTGGGGTAGATGTGAGAGGACAGGCTCTCTTATTTTAGCTGTGCAACTCTCACATCCATGAACCCATATTATTAAAAAATTGTCATCAATCTCCCCTATAATTAGGGGATTAATAATGTGAAGTTAGCTATTGCAATTTAAGCATTTAGTGTAATTTGGGATGAACATGCCTACATGTCCCCATCTACACTTGTTTGTACATGTTGGGGTTTTTTTATTAGAATATGCCAAAATATTAATTTTCAGATTATAAAATAATGAAATTACCTGTATTCAGTTCATTTTAGAAGAACTCTCCTGAAATAAGAAAAATGCCTGGTATCTTACGCATCTGAACATGCATGTTATCAAAACAGTCAATACGCACTTATAAATAAATACATGAAAATACTTATTTGTATGTATATATTTAAAATTGTATTCATATTGTATATTTATCCATGTAGGCATTTGCTGTAAATACTGGATCAGATGCAGGGAGGTCAGTTGCACTGCAATTGCTTGCAAATGACACTAATTTGTTTGTGCTGTATGAGAAAAGCACAGCCTTCTCCTTGCTTGCTGTGGTTCTGTGATTGACTCACATCTCGTATCTTGAAACACACTGACAATAAACACCAATGAGCAAATAAAATACTCTATAAAATATGCTGCAGGATACTTGTTGCTCAATATAATGACTTTCTGAGCAGTGTCAATACTCTTTGAGGGCTAGTGCTTGACATATCTATATTTGTCTGTTGACAGTGTAAATTTTAATTTAGTGGATTTAATTTGTATTTCAAGCGGCACGAATGTGTGTTATTGGAGTAATTACTGTAAAGCTCTTTAACTATTGATTTCCCCAACATAGCAGTCTTGACAGCTTACCAGATATAATGAAGGAAAAGATACACATTAGCAGGATGGATATAGAACAAACAAGCCTTTTCAATAGAGACAATTCATTTTAATAGATATACAGTAATTACCTAGGAAGTAAGACTGTTTTCTTCATTGTGGCATTAACGATTCAGATGAAGTAACAGAGAGGTGATGTATTGGTATATTGTAACTGCGTTTAAAAGACCACTGTTGGCTTATGGAGG
Source organism: Oriolus oriolus (assembly GCA_013400235.1). Taxonomy (NCBI): domain Eukaryota; kingdom Metazoa; phylum Chordata; class Aves; order Passeriformes; family Corvidae; genus Oriolus; species Oriolus oriolus. The sequence continues at coordinate 169,667 of VXBT01003827.1, forward strand.
ACACCAGGGTTGGCTTTAAAGATGCATAAAACCTTCAGATTTACTCATCTCTTTTCTTTGCTGCTAAATAGAGTTTGGTAATAATACGTATGTATTCCCCCATGCCTCTCATCTTTTAACAATTTCTCCATTTTCATTTTAATTACCCAGGAGAAAAGGAATCAGCATTGCTCCTAGTTAGAGTGTACAGGGCCAAAGGAATGAGATGACACCCCATGCCCTAAAGCACACCCTCTGCAATTTGCTTTTCCTAGAGAGATGAAGGCATGAGGCAGCCCTACCGGGGTTCAGATGTGTGATTTTGGGCGTCCCCAGCCATTTTAAACCTGCTTTGTGGGCTGACAAGTCCTGTATCTCTGGATGTGACCATCCTGGGAGTGTTAACTGAGGCCACCATTATGGAGAACTTGAATTGGTGCAGATGCCACCTTTTCCTGATTTTTTAATATGCTTTTGTTACTTTCCATTCCTTGATGTGCAGTTATAGCAGAGCTAACTTCCCTAGAAGCACAGCCTGGGGCAGCTCCAGTCCCTGGGAAGGAGCTAGTGGCCATGCCCACCATCCCATCATCACCAGCCTGGTCACAAATTCCCACAATCCACTTTTAAAAGCAGCATGAATGTGTTGTTATGGAGAAGTGTTGTACCTGATTTTAACCACGTTATAGACCATAGATAAGAGCACAGAAGGATGTTCCAAGGGCTCATCTATCTAGGATCTGAGAGGTTTTAAGCTCTTAGTGTATGTTCATGTCCAGGGAGAGTAAAAATGCCTGTAAGTGCTGTGACATTTTCTGCACCTGATACTATCATATAAAAGGCATGTACCGGCAAAAAAAAAGCGAAGAGCAGTAACAAGGCAACACCACTTTTGATTATTCCCTGGTTCTAAAATGCAAGTTCCTCCAAGCAAGAAGGGTTATAGGGCTTTCCGACGGATGAACAGCACCTACATGATGTGTGTTTTATGGTCATTGCAAGACTAGGCTTTGAAAGAGTTTGGGTTTTGTGTTGGGAAGCTGTGGATAGTCTGTCTCATTTACCCAAAGCAGGAGCTGGAGGAGCATTACTGAATCAATATCATGCCATACAGTAACAAGTCTTTAAATGGTTTGTTTGACAGAGTCACCTGAAGTTTCAATTCCTTGCTTGAATTTAAGAGCTGTGGAAAGGAAATGAGAGCGTAGAGGCAAAGGAGACAACAGATTGGTGCTATTTCTGACCCACTGCCTGCTATGTGTCTGGTCGATATCAGAGCTCCCTGTGGCAGCTGGCCATGCTGTGGGATGGGGAGTGGGCAGTGGGATGCAGCATCCTTTCAAATACACATGTGCAGTTTCTGGTGGTGTTCATAAGTTAATGTCAGGAAAAGCGTAAAAAGCTTCAGTAGCTTTGCTGGCTGCTGCAGCTCCCGTGGAAGTAAAATGGAAGATTTGATGGTATCTGCAAAGGTTTAAGCCCTGACTGAGGGCAGCTGATAGTGAAAACTGCTATTGTTGTAAAGTGCATGACCTACAGAAAGAAAAGGCCAGATTGTAGCTAGGCAAGTTTTCTTTATTCCTTCAAAGCCAGCTGCCCAGATTGTACGTATTCCCAAGTGAAAGCGCCGACTGAGTGTAGATGCCATGCTGTTTGCAGCTGGGGTTGGAGCCAGCGCTCTGCAGGGAATACCTCAAAGAAGGTCTCTGCTTTTGACAGAAAGCTCACCTTTACAACCAAAGGGAAAACCCATTTGGCCAGCACAACCTCTTGTGACAAACACTTTGCATGCCTAACAGCTGAGAAAGCACATTTTTTTGCCGTGTCTGTCTCATGATGGATCAGTTCCTCGCTGCCATTCGCTGTGCTCATTGTCTGGGCTGGCTGTGGAGAGTGGTGTGGGGCAGGGCTGGGAGGCAGCAGAGGAGACTTGAGGGAACACTGCTACCAACAATAGATCAGCAATAATAAACAACTCTTGGAAGATACAAAGTCAAATAGTTGAGAGACTCACGAAAGGCTGATGCTCATGGCATGGCTGTTTCACAGGCATCAAAGCAGAAACACAGAAACAAGGAGGACAGGGACTCGATGCCATTATGGTGCAAACTGGGGGCCTGTCATGTCCGTGTCTCAGCTTGTTAACAGCAAAGGGATGAACAGACCTGGATACCACATGCACACAGAAAAGCTTTATTCATGTGAATAGTTTCAAACAATTACATTGAAGATTTCACATAATACTTTTACTAATAATGTGATGATGTCATTCTGGGTGTAGTAGTGACAGTGCTAGAATGGGTAACTATAGTCTCTAAACTTAATTAGATGGTGATTTGTTTTCCAGCATAAAAGTGATAATGTAGTAAAAACTGAAGAAACACTGTAAATATTAATTTGTGAGCAAGAAATCCTTAGCTGCTACAAATCTGCCTACAACTGTATCCATACAGACCTGTTGAGAAAAAGGGCTAAGGAAGATATTATAGACCACTGGATTCATGCTCAGCATGTGGCTGTGTGTCAGCTTACAGGACTGGAGATAGCACTTGATTTCCTCTAATTTCTGTGCAACTTAAAAATCTGTAAGATCACAAAAATAAAAAGTGCATATTCATGAAGAAGATAAACGTGAACAAACATTTCTGGTGTAATCTTAGTTTGTATAGTGGAGGAAACGCTAAACCTTTTCATTGCAAAGGACTTGACAGGTAGCATAACAATATTTGGAAATACTTGGAAAAGCTGAGTGTCTTACTCTTTATGAATCCAAGTTTGCAGTACTTAAGATTGCTGAAAAACTAGGAGTCTAAAAGCAAATGTCTTATTTCTTGCCATCTGTGTGAATGCCATTTATTGAGAAATTGTAACCTTTCATTCACTAGGAAAGCTATTTCAGCACCATGGCTGAATTTCAGAGGAGTACTCAAGATAGTACGATCTTGTGGAAAAGTAATTCTGCATTTTTAGGAGGAAAATGTAAACAAATTGCAAAAGTTTCTTCTATTTTGAAACTTTTCAGTAATTTGAGAGCTAATTTTTGCATGTAAAACAAGGGACCCTTGCTGGTCTCATTGGTATTTCCTATAATGGAAGCAGATTTTTTGATGCTGTGGACCTGCTTGTAATATACTGCACACTGAACTTCAGCTGTAGCTCCTGTAAATTATTAACAAGAAATCCATGAGAGAAAACAGATATAAACCATCTGTAAATTAGTATCCTCAGATAGCTTTCAGTTGTTCCTTACCTTACCTTTGACTTGTCTGTGTGTCAGGCATGAAGAGCTGGGTATGCAATTCATTAGTGTGATTGTTTTTATAGGCAAAATTCTTGATTATTTTTTAAAACTAGGGTAGAGACTGCAACTTCTTACAGGTAAATGCATTTATGGCATAAGCAGTACGTATGAAGAAGGAGGGAAAGACATTTCCATACTCATAAAAAAGTGAATTTCTGGGCCTATTTCTTGTGCACTAATGTTTTGGCCTCTCTAATGCACAAAAATTGTCAACAAGAAACATTTGAGCTTTGGAGGTTGAGGCTGGGGCTCCTGCGATTGTGCAATCTGTTCGTACAACAGAATCTCATCCACTTGCTCAGTCTTAGAGATAAATCATTCAAACTTCCTTCCTTCCTTCCTCCCTCAGCAGGCAAGGAAATGTGTACGAAATGATAAACAGTATTCTTTGACGGGGTTTTTTTCCTCAGATGAGACTTGTGATGTTCTTTAAACCCTGCCATTTTCAAGTTGCTTTCACAATTTATTCATTAGAATTTCTGCTTGGTTTTTTTAACTTTTGGTCACCAGACTGTACCAGTTGTCCATTAGATAATTTAAATGTTATTTTTGAACAGAAAACAAAGAGTGTTGAATGGTTTGGGTAGGAAATCTCACAAAGACATAGTGAAATGTGCTTAAGAAACTATGATAATAATTGCTTTAATGAGCAATCAAATGTGCATTCTTAAAGTCTCAAGCAGTTAAAAAAAAAGCCATTTTGAGAGTGACATATCTTCTTTCTGTTTTGACATTCAGCTGCATTAGCGTACACTTGTTACACTTGTGGCTCTAAATCCCACTTGTCAGATATTATGAAATCTACTTACACTTTCACCCAGGGCTCAAGCTCCTTCACCCTCAAACCACTTCACACATTTCAAGTGTCAGCTAAGTGCCAACAAAGTCTTCCCTCCATCACAGAATGTGCTGCTATTATCACTTCCCAAAAATACTTTCAGGTATGCAATGGGTACTTAATAAACTTCAATGCTAATAAGGAAGAAATAATGCTGCTAAAAGCAAAGTAGGGCTGCAAAGGAGTCTTTCATTACAATTCACTTAAAACACTTAAAATCCACTTTGCTTGAAGAAGTCGCCCTAGACAAAATACCCTGGCCATAGAGAATAATGTTTTCAAATGTACTTTGCCATCCTAGACTTTTTTCCCTCTATTTTTGGATTTCTTTCTGCGTTTTTCATCCTTCTGTAGGTTTAAATAATATATACTATACACACACACACACACACACACACACACACACACACACATATATATATATATANAAAATAAATACAACCTGGAGGTTATTAATTTTTCTTTCTTCGTGGGATAAAAAAGGGGATGTACTGTATTCCAAAGTGCTGAATTTGTTTTAAAGGAAGAAGAACAGCTGATATTCAGCCTCAGCACAGCCTTCCGCCTCTCTTCCTTATTGCTGGAGACATAGATTCTAGCTGGTATGTGCACACCCAAACTTTTCAGTCACCTCAGCACCGAGCATTAGCAACTCTCAATATAATGGCAGCTGATGGTGTTTATCTACTGCAAGATTAAGCTGTTTGGACTCAATTCCAAACATAGTTAATTCTGTAATTAAGCATTTGCTTATGGTCCACTGGCTTTAAAGACCCTCAGTGCTTAGCTCAGGGGTTTGCTAAAGTGCTGTCCTGAACAGGAGCCAGAATTTGTACCCAAAACCCCTCGTTCCTCTTGCCCCCAGGTCGTATATAGAAATGTTCTCTGATTGACACCATTTCACTAATATAAATGCATTGCTGAGCAGGTTGTTTCAATGTGCATAGCTGTCAAAAAGTTATGGACACCTGCAGCATGCCATCTCCTTTCCTCCGGGACTAACAGTGCTGCCTGCGAAATGTAAAGGAACTGGTATTGATTGGAATGAATTGTAGAATGAGTGGCATTAGACTTTCACAGTACTTTCAACAGTGATGGGCAGATGAGTTAAACCCTCTTAGGAGCCTGCCAGCACCGGTGATGAGTAGGAGGGATACGTGCAACAGGATAATGAAAGGTTGTTCAAAATATTTGCTTACCACATGAACTCAGTGACCTTAAGATGTGCCTGCTAAATAGGTGATTATTGTTGCTTCCAGTTTGTGCTTAGAGATTGAGTTTTATTCTGTGTTTGCTTTTGTGTTTGCTTTTGTGTTTGGGATGTATCTTATTTTCATTACGTCTAGAAACTCTGTCCATGAAAACACCAGGTTGGACACAGTGTGGAGGGACAAGATGTACGACCCTTTCCCTTATCCATGAATGCAGCATAAATGGGACCTAAACAGACACTCCACTTAAGAAATAAGAGATTTATATGGATGATCCAATTCATTAATCATTCAGACTGTCTGAATATATTTATCACAGAGGAACTAACCCAAGATTTAATGTTTTGTCTTATTTCATTTCATTTTATTATTTTTATTATGTGTTGTGTGTCTCCTTTGGAACATAAATTACTGTCAATAAATTAATAACTCTCCAGATTATGAACCCAGTCTTTCACCAGTACAGCCAGATTAATTTCATTGATAGTGAGCTGATAGGGAACAGAAATGAAGACATACTAAATCTGATTAAAAATTTCTTTATGGAAATCTGTGCTTGTGCCACTAAAACACCCATATGACTGTAAAAATTGTCATAAAAATAGCTTGGAAAATATATTTTGTAAGGACTGCTTATGCATTTAACTGCAAACACCGCTGTTTCTCAGAGTTATTAATTCTTCTATACATTTTTTCCTTAATAGTAACTGCCATATAAGCAGTATATTGTTCATTGAGTGTATTCTTAAGGTCCCACAGTAAACTGTAAATTAGTGGGGAAATTATGAGTTTAAACCAATTCTTATGCTTAGCTTAAGAGTACCCTTTTTTTTACGGTTGATAGAGACCAGGACATTTTAGACATCAGCAACGCCAAATGGGAAGAGAATTGACCATCGATGGTGCTTGTAGCCTCTCTTTTCAAGTAAACAATGTTCCAGAGACATTACTTAGCCTTGGTGGTGCTGGCCCAGCTGTAAGATTATGAGTTTATTTTTTAAAATTGTTTGGTTCAACTTTATTGACTTTTTGGGGTCTTTCGGAATAGTAAAGTTCTGTTCAGCAAAAATACCAAAATGGTGTGTACAGTAATGATTTGCTAGTTCACTTCTAAAGGTTTAATCCAAACTCCATTCTGATGATGAAATTTTTTTCAAGTTATTTACCTGATTGATAGCTAGATGTTCTGTGCAAATGAACTGCAGTGGTTGCTTTTGATTGCAGTGAGACGTTGGCATCATCATTTAGTCTCTGATAGTAATATATTTTGAAAGTCTGAGTTGGGAAGAGTGTAGTTGATGTAGCATAACCTGCTTTTTTCATTCACAGAAGCAATTCAGATGTCATTATAAAGTAGTTGTTGCATTTCCTGAGCTATGCTTTCATGCAGCACTTGTCTCATAGTGGATCTAGAGGCTGCTAAAAGTGGCCTGAGGAGCATATGCAGGGATTCTTTGGGTTATCTTCAAAGCAAATGCTGAAGCTTCAGCCTGATCTTGACCAAACTTTCCTTCCTGTCTGTTCAACCTCAGAACCATGGGGTTGAATTTGGAGCAGAATTTGGTGTTCCCTTTTGAACAAAAAGTAAAATTAATTTTTAAAAATAATCTGACTAGTTTGGGTTTGGGAACAGCAGTGTTCTTTTTAAGTCTTTTTCTTAAACTTAGTAAAGACCAAAAAAAAAGAAAAGCCAAGTGGAAGTGGAAGCTCTTCTGGTTAGGTGTTGTTAATAGATCATATGTGGTCTATTGATCCCTGGGTTGGCCCTTCTGAGAGCAAGCCATGAGAGGAAACTTAAGGATGAGATGGAAAAAGCAGCTTTCCAGAGCCACTGCACCCCAAGTCTCATGCTGCTTCTGTTTACAGCATCACTTTTGGTAGGGATGAGAATGAAGTTTAAGTTCCCGTCTTCCTTCCTGCATCAAATTATTGTTAGATTTTGGCGTATCAGTGTTGTTGCCTGGCAACACAATACTGAATAGAAGTTGTATTTTCAGGTGGCAGTCCCAGACACATGTATTTACTGTTTAAAAATCTACTTAGCTCCTTTGCTGTTCAGTGCGGTGACACAGCAGTGGTGGGGAGGAGGCAGAAGTGGATGGGACTGCTGTTGTTTGAAGGCCAAGTGCAGCCTTCCCTGCATTGTCTGCTCTTCTTACAGCCTGTTGTACAGAATGAAAGCTGTCTGCTGTGAACAAGTTGAACAAATGCTGCATGAATTTAATTCATTCTGAAAAACAGAAATGGTAAAACACATTTGTTTACTTCATCCTGTGGAATGGGGCCTTCAAGTCTGTTTCTAATTCATTCCAAGTTAGAAATATGAGGTAAATGCAGAAATCATGCATTAATAAAGTCTCTTTATGTTCCCAGCTGGCATGAGAAATAACAGTTGTGGTTCACTGAAAATGACTTTGGGCCAACACTTTAAATGTGATTTTAGGTTTTATTTTCAGCCATGCAGGAATTCTCCTGCAATGCTTTTTTTTTAGTGTTTTATGAGCAGTTAGTCTTTTTGTTCGTCCCTGAAGAATGAGTGACACAGTCTTGTGTCAGTGTGCCTCCCCGGATGGGGGAGAAATCCAAGGTCTGTGCCTTGATCTTACAGAAGCAAACAGGACTTCGGAATTCTTCTGCTCAGATAGATGCTTATTAATTCTTATCCTAGAAAAGTACAGCAAGTAACAGCAGGCTAGTAGATGTTACAAGCTCAGAATGCCAAAATGGCCACTTATCAGGTTTGCAGACCATTCTTATAGGTAAATTAACCAATTAAAACTTAAAACGACAGATGTTTTCTTTTTCTAGCCAATGTCCAGCATTATCCCCTGTCACGTCTACAGGAACTGCGGCATTTTGCATCCAATAATCTTAACTTTGCCTTGCTGCAGAAAATGGAGAGGTAGAAGAAGAAGAAGGAAGGGACAGAAACTACAACAATCCTCCATCTTGAAGGTTTTTACTATTATCTATGTACTATGCTAACAAACCCAAAACTGCATAATTTTTCACCCTGTGATAATCTTACATAATATTCTATCACCTAGTTCACATTTGTGAGCATTCTACTGACTCCCAGAGAGTAGGTAGCTTTTTCCATGGATATAGGTCAAAATCTGGATTCTACATACGGGTTTTTTCCTTCCAAACAGATAGAGGAATATCATTCTGTGCATTTTGGATCCCAACCAATGAGTAAAGAAAAAAATATTTTTTTTTCTGTCAGAAAAGAGCGTTGGAAAAGTCAGTGATTATCCAGTGTTTATCACCAGTGGAAGAGCTAGTAGAAGTAAATACATAAAATGAAAGGACACATTTGCAAGTAGTTATTTATGGAGCAGACAGTATTAGAGAATTATTTGGTTCCGCCTAACAGCAAAATTTAGCAGCCAAAAAATAGCTTTTATTTCTGAGATACTTTCTTCTGTACTTGGCATCAGCCTTGTTTCTGATCCCATTCCCCTTCATTCCATCTCTCGATAGAACATGCATCCTTCCACTTCTTGTTTCTCTCCATCTTTTTCTCACTGTGCCATTCCCTGTTTTCTACTGTTGTCTAGCATCTTTATTTCTCCACTTGGCAAATTTTTCCTCTTCTGAATCCTATCTGCTCCATGAACTCCAGAAGTCCTGTGACTACCATATTTGCAAATTGACATTGCCAGAAAGAAAGATCTGCTTTAAGCTGTAACTTAACAGTGCTCATGTATTTGTATTTTCAAGAGAAGCTGTTTTGCCTTGTCAATTTGTACCACATTATGTGAATGAACTTGTTCCTATTGTGGAATATGGAAGAGAAGAGGAGCATGATTAGTATGCCATTTGTCCTCTGAAATATGAAAACGTACTATACCAGAATCTCATTTTCAATAAATTTTCATATTTCCACTGGAAATAGAGAATATTAGCTAGGTAAAGAGACAGTTCCATACTAAAGAGAGGATATCACCTAGTATTTAAAATGTTCAATGATTTTTTACTTCAACCTTATCTACAGAGTGGGGGGTTTTTACGTATAGTAGAGCAAGATAGTTGTTAGAAAGTCTGTTTTGCTTTATCTCATTGCTCCTTAAATAAATGATGTTGCCATTTCCCTCTGCAGTGTTAGAACATGGACATGGGCACCTACTGCATCCCAATCAAAAGCTCCTTAAAGGTACAAGATGAAGTCCATTGATTTAAACAGGTTTGACTTGGTTTTTCCTCCTCTCCTGAAGGAGGAGATTTTCCTGATTGGCATCTTCATTGCCATCCTTATAATGGCTGAGTCTAAACCTGTATGGCTAATGATAGGGTAGTCCTTTCTGAAGCAATTCTCAAACACTGTAATACTCATCTCTGAAGTCAGGACCATGCCAGAGTCAAAGGTTGTTTGGTCCCCCAGCATTTCATTCTGCTGCTGCAGCCATTAATGCCACAGGCAGTTATTTGTCTCCCTGTCAACACTGTTATTTGAAAATATTGTCTGACTTGAGCTGTATGACCTGCAGTATTCTCTTAAAGATCTGTATGCAATTCTTTTGCACTATTTAACTTGAAAGTGCAATCTGAGCATCAAAATATGATTTCTTACAGGGCAATTGGTGAAGCATGCTTTTGTTGTTCTTCAGCATGTCAAAACAGATAACAGAATTATAAGAATAGCTCAGAACTTGTCTACCTTTGCTGTCAGGGAAGTCAGGATCGAAACGCCCTTTTGCTTTTCCAGCACTTCCAGAAATGTCACACAACCGAGCCAACACTGTTAATGAATGCCAGCAAATTCCACCCAGAATCATTATTTCTTGTGCTATTTTATTGCTGAATGCAGTAAGGGATACTTTTTCCCCTGCAAAGGAAATTCCAATATATATAAGTTGAAAACTTCTAGGAAAATTTTTTTCTGGAGAAAAAAACTCCAAAACTTCTCAAATAAATATGCATAGCATTTAGTTATTATTCAGCAAAATGACATGGGTTATTTTTCTTTTTTTCCTATTTTATTGGGTGATACTTGTCTACTTCACAATAATTTAAAAATGCGGCTTGAATTCTGCAAACATTTATTCCTGTTCAATCAGACTGGAACTTTTCCTATGTGTTGATTGCACTTCTCTCTAGCTTTACTCCAGGTTCCTCACACAACCTTGGCAAGTGACTTTAGCATTCTCATAATAAATTTCCCATATGTAAAATGAATAGAATAATTCTTACCCCAGGGGGATCCTTGTGGCTTAGTTCATTAACAGGAGTAAAGGACTAAATAGACAAAGGCACCGTAGAAGTTTGGAATACCACTACTGATACAGCTGTGAGTCTGCAGGCATTCAGTTGTCACAGACCAGAGGATGAGAGAATTCAATTCAAAGCCACAGTGCAAATTTCTATAAATGCAATCTACATCTGGAGTGAGAACCAATTCCTAGATTATGTTCCCCAAAGAAATATTTACTCAGCTGCAGAATATGTGTTGTTTTAGCAAACATCAAAAGTGATGGGAGTTTACAACACTCTACTGGCAGTAACATAATTGACTCACTGTTGATGAAATATTTCAGATGCCAGAAACAAAATAAGTATATCTGCAGTCCCAACTGAGGACAGTATGCTGGAAAATAACATAGGGTCAGTTCTTAGTCTAGTGTTAAATAGCACAGATTTGTTGATTTTGGTGGAGCCACACTGATTAACTGCAGCTGAGGGACTGGTCTGCCCAGTTTCAGTTGGAAGCTAAAAGAGAGTTGGGCTTTCAAAAAACAAGCTCAAGTCTTTAAAGCTGGAAAGGTTATACTTTTCACTGGCACTGAGTTTTGCAGAATAGGCTGTGCTGGAGGAGAAATTTTGGTTCCAAAGTGTGGGTGAAATACTGTGTCTGTTACTTTGTCCCCTGGGTTGATTAAACTAGGAATATATCTAGCAGAGTATGCTGTTAATTATTCTTTCTGTTTATTCACCTTCAATGTATATTGTGGGGCTTAATGCCTTAGTTGCTTGTTTTTCTTTTAACAAATTTAGCATAACACACTATCAATTATTGAGTTCTTTATGTTTATCCTGCAAGATACACTTAATCTAATGCTAAACTATGCCAGAGTATGTTTTGATTGAGAGGGAAAATCTCAAAATCTAGCCAGGACATCTCAGATTCTGATGGAGATCCCTGATGTCTCAGGCTCCTTGGGAGTCAACTTGACCAAACAAAACAGAAGGAGGACAAAAGTCTGGATATACGTCAGGAATTTGTAACAGTTAAATGCTTTTTTAAAAATTGCTCCAAATGACTTTATGTTATGAAATGTTGGATTGGGAGCAATCCCATGGATGATTTAGGAAACTAGTTTGAGAGTGCTCAACATAGATAAAACACTGTAAAAGCTGAGTCATGGCTTTATCACTTCTTTGCTTGCTTAGCATTCAGTGTGAAAGCCTCAAAAGTCAACTCCCAACTTTTAGACCTTCTGGACCATTGTTTGTCAAAACATAAGAACTTCAGAAATAGCAATAGAGTATTTTATTTTGTTGTGTTGGACTTCTATCTCTCATCTCCGCAATTCAGTCCTTGGCTGCTCTGCCTCACTCAGGTGATTGATTTGTTTATGCAGCTGTGATATTTTATAGGATTACTTCACACTATTAGGGAACTTTATATCTCTTGAATATTAAGTGATTTACTTCAAACTCAATCAAATTACTATTATGAGAGTTTGCAGAAAAAAGAGATGGATGCTTAAGTACTGTTTTTCCCAAGAAGGATTTAGTGGCAGAATCCAGGACTCTCCTGGCTATCATGTTTCATTTCCTTTCATCAATTCAAATGCTCCTCATTCAACAATTTTTTGTTGGTTTTTTGTGGGTTTTGTTGTTGTTGTTCTTTGCGGGGGAGGGGGGGGTGTAGTTTTGTTTGTTTATTTGTTTGGGGGGTTTTTATTTTGCACTTCATTATGTATTTGCTGACTAAAACATCTCAGCATTGTCTTATTTTCTGTTATTTTATGATGTTAAAATATTTGCCACACTTCTTCCAGTGGCAGGCTTTTCAGGTGACACATCCTTATGGCTCTCTTTCTTTCTATGGAAGAAAGGACTAGGGACTTTGTAACAGCTATAGAATTAGCCCTTAGACAAAGGTGTTAATAGTGCCTTTTTTCCTTGTGAAGTATACCCAGGAATGTGGACCTGCTAGTAAAATAAACACCTCTTGTGTTCTTTGACTTAGGATGTGATAACATCAAAGGCTCATTTATGGTCCTGTTTGCCAGGTGTCGCTTTGTTCACAGGGCTAATTGAAGTTGTATGGGGATATATGTTGGTTAAACAGTGGAAAGGTCAATTAATTGATTTATTGTAAACCACTGTCAAAAATTTTACTTTTTGCTGCACTTAGCAGGCAGACTCTGTGTGTAGTGGGGCATGAATGGGCACAGAGATTTACACAGGCCAGTCATGCTGCTAATTCTTTCAGTGTTTTGGAAGAGATTGAGCTTTTGATGGGATCTTTTCCTATTTTTCGGCTATCATGTTTCAGATACAGCATAGAAATTGGTAACATGTGGAATGTGGTGTCTTAGGCTCCTGTGCTGTCATTCTCATCGTCTCTGTAGGCTTGGAGAGGAGACTTGATGTGGCTTTTTTGTACTTTGGAGTGCTTCAGTTTTTACTGTTGTTGTGGCAATAGTCACGGGGAAAGGCAAATACGGTATTTCCTTGCTTGTAAGCCTCCCATTCTTTCCCTGTGGCCACAGTGCTGTTCAGCCCTGATGCAAAGGCAGTGGCACAGGCTGTCTATACCTCTGTGTGTGATGAGCATTCAGGAATGGAATTCCTGCCCCATCCACCCAGTTCTGTTGTGTAGAGACCTGCATAGTTGGGTATGATGCTCCAGCGAGAACGATGTAGGACTGAGCTCCCAGTGTCCACCACAGGCCATAGAGTTGTCTGGTAGCATCCCACCGACAGCAGAGGGAATATGGGGCTGATTCCAGAAGCACTGCCAGTCACAGCAATGGGTACACCCTGGCATTTGCTACACAGTCCCAAACTTGGCTGTTCACAGCTGAGTCTTCCTGTGCTGAGCTTGCTTTAGAGTCTCATTTAATATTTAACATGTCAGCATACACAGGCTGGCTGTGAGTATACTTGCAACCAGGGGTGTGAACATGCCAGGCTTTTCCCGGTTTTAGAAATACTTAGATGCACATAAATTACGTATTTATTTTAATTGATGCATCATTTAATACATCTTTTCACTATTTGCTGCGTATTTATCTGTTTTTTTAATGCATTTCCAACCAACATATCTTCTGCTGTTGGTCTCCAGTGGCTACTCTGTGCGTATGCAATTATCACATTTTTCAAAATGAAGAAATTACTGAAATATATTTCTTTCAACGCTTGCCTTTCCCTTCAGCTGCACCAGCAGTAGAATTTGTTACCAGGCAAAACATATTGACCTTCTTGTCACTTTGTTTTTGCATCTCCCTCCCTGATTACACCTAAGCACTACAGCTGGATATCCATATTCATATTGCTCTACCACAGGAAAAACAGTCCATCTGCATAGACTTAGCAATACATTCCCACCTGAAAGAGAGCTTTATCCCATCCATCAAACCTTGGAACACACTTTCCAAACTAGGAGTGATAGATGGTGTTGTTCTGGGTATGTCATTTCAGCATTCAGTGTAAAAAGAAAACTCAGAGAACGGAATCTGGGAGAATAAAGAAAACGGCCTGTAATTCCAAGGAAATGAAGATTCAAAGAGATGAGGCTACACAATGAGCAGAAAGAGAAGTCTGAAATATTACATTACACCAACAGAATTTAATTAATGGTTCAAGGAATTGATCATCCTGATAAGCCGTTCAGGGTGAAAAATAAATAACGAAGTATCATTAAATAAAAACAGTGTTCAAAATTAGTCGCCTTGCATTTCTGATGCATTTCCTACCCACACAGTAAGCAAGACATACTCTTCCTCTGAAATGTGCCTGGTGAAAGCTCTTCATGTGAGGAGAGGAGCTGGGAAAACAAAAACCAGAATGCCCAAGGGAAAGTTCCCATTAACATTTGGGAAGGGGGAGTGTGTTTGCTTCAGCTGGCCAGATAATCTCAAACTGGGGACTTGTCCATTCTTCCTCTAGCAAACTCCTATTTCTGATGTTTTTCCTGATGCAGTGGGGTGAAGCTATCGAGGTGTGGCAACTGCTACTCTGCTGGTTTGAAAAATTGGTGTGGGACATGGGTGGAACAGAAAGCTGCTTCTGCTCCTTCAGAACAAGTCCCATGGAGCTCACAGTGCAAAGCCAGGCAGCCTCTCTTGGTTTACATCTTCAGTAAGATGCAGCTTCAAGTGTATTGGCAAAGTTTTCAGACATCCTCGGGTGATTCAGTGTATTAACCTGCTGAAAGCCGACGGAGCCGAAGGGCAAAGGTTGCTTGGGCTCTTCTGAAGGTGTTATCCTGTAACGTTATTCTCAAAGATCAAAACCCTACATTGGTCACACCAACTTAAATAAAATTACCACTGCATACCAATCTTCTCTCAAGTCACTTTTGCTCTGGGGCATCATCTGTTGTGGTCAGAAGAAATCTTTCTTATTCCTCATGCTGAAAATTGTACAGTAAGGGTCAAAATCTGGTCTGGGGCTCACCCCTGTCATGGTTTCAGCTGAGTTGATTAGTATGTGAATTAATCTTGCTAGCAGCAAAACTGAATCTAACTTTTTCTGAAGCATCTGGCACTGACAAAGATGCTGGACCCTCAGTCTGTTTCAATGTAGCAGCTCCTGTGTTTCAGAGCTGAAATTCACATGCTTTGGATGTGAGCCCACGGTCAGTGGCCATCTATTAGTGAGATTGCTGCTCAGTGGAAAGCTGCCTTAGTTCAAAAACTGGTTTGAACTAAACTCAGGGAAAATAATTTGGAGTTTGGGATTTCTTAGAATCACAGGATGTTTTGGGTTGGAGGGGACCTTAAAGGTCACCTTGTTCCAACCCCTCCTGCCATGGACAGGGACACCTTCCCCTAGACCAGATTGCTCAAAGCCTAGAGAAATGGACAGGGACACCTTCCCCTAGACCAGATTGCTCAAAGCCTAGAGAAGAGAAGTAGAAGGGAAGGAAATCCTTCCCAGATGCCCTTGCACAGAAGGCACAGGCCAGACTGGAACTGCACCCCATCCCAGCCACCAGCTCTGTTCATTAAGTCCCTGTACATCCTTCTCCTCCAGCCAAAGCTCCACTGGATATTATTCAGCACAGAACCATAATCTTCATTTCCTCAAGCATATGCAGTTAAAGAGTGAGAAAAAGAGAGAGAAATTTTATATATATATTATATATATATAATAAAATAGTATATAATATATAATAATATAATAATATATATAATAAATATAAACACTCATATAAAGTATAAATAATACAAAATACAAAAATTATATAGGTAAATATAGATACATAATATTTTATATTTAAAATAAACCTTTACATAATGTATTTACATAAATTATTACATAGGGGGAATAGTAGCTGTCTTTGCAACTCTTGCAGTGATTTTGGTTTAACCACAGGAGACCCCTATTACTAATTATACTCCTTATGGAAAAAGGGGTTTGACTGGATTTTTTGCTACACTGGCCGGTACCACTGCACAGCTATTTCTCAGGTATGGATGTGTGCTCTAACCAAATTAATGTGTTTGCACCCAAATTAATGAAGGATGACTTTACTTACTGTTTCCACAGCAAGTTAGCAAACAGTATTTTCTCCTTTTTCCATTAGTTTTCTACCTGAAAGTGCTGAATCAGAATCTACTACAGTCAGGATAGTTTATAGCAGCAAGGCAGAAATGTCCTATATAAATATAGTTAACAACTGCCTTATATATCTGCAGAGCTTTAGAAGGGTTCAGCTGATGTTTTATTTAGGAATAACATGATGAAAAAGCTTATAGAACATTAATAATGCTGAACACTTGGGCCCTGTGAAATGTCTCAGGCTACTTGTCTTGAAAATTGGATTTTTCAAATCGTTTTTGAGAACAAAAAGCTCCTTTTTTAAATGAAGTTAAAGGGAATACTAAAGGACAGTAAAACATAAGGTACCTGTTGGTGTATAAACCTGTGGTCTCATCTACCTGTGGTGCTGAGCATGGAGAGCTGGGTGCACGTGGGTGCAGGGGCAGGTAGTCACGCAGGGACCTTTGCCATCTTTCATCATTACTCCATAACAAGCAAAGAGGTTTGTTGGTTTGTGCCCAACACCTGACCAAAGATGTCTGCACCACTGCACTTCTGTACGTGCAGAAGCACCACCAGAATAAACTGCACAGACCTTCCATGGTGTTTTATTCACAATATTACAGAGCAGTTAAATGGCTGCCTTTCATAAATATATATTAGATGTGTTTGTGTTTTTCAATTTATTATGTTAGGTAGGGACTATCAGTGCTCCATTTTAAAAGTAGCTATCTCTTTCTCTGTGTATTAGTCTTTAAATCCTCAGAGAAAAAAGACTGTTTTAACTACCTTGCTTCCCGCACAGTGTCAGGGATGTGTTTTAGTGACATTGTTTGATACTTAATTAAAATAAACGTAGAGAGGAGAGATTTCCCTAAGGAAAGAAGTTGACTAATTGTGGCTTCTCCACACTAATTCTGAGCATTAAAGCATTAATGCTTTTATAAAACTTTTTGACCTGCCGAGGTTCAGCTGTGATTAGAAGTTCCTGTCACTGGTTCGGACTTGTCCACATAGAAAAAAATGCAGGTGTTTCTGTAATGCTCCATTTTAAATAGCTTATGATGCTGTGTAATAAGTGGGCCTGAATAAAAGTTAGGGAGCTCTTGTGCTGCCAGTTACTGGTTTACTGACAAATGTCTGGTCTGGGAGGTATGAGTTACTGTGCTCAGATGAGGAGCTGGAAGTTGTTAACTTGCTTTAACTTGATCACCTTTCTTTGCTTCTAACCTAAATTTTAAAATGTAAAATCACAGCCTCAGCAAAAAGCATCACGTTTTATGACTGAAAGGAACTCAGTAGTAAATCACCTCTCACCTGCAGAGGATGCCTTCAGCAGGACGTTGTGACACCCTCCAAGGTCTCCAAATTCTCATAGGACACCTTTCTGCTTCACTTCAACCCCCTGCCAGCTTTTCACATGGTGGCTGTGAACTTTGAGCTATCACTGCTCTGCTAACTGAGGGGAGAGAGCACTTGATGTTCTTAGGGCTGGCATTTGGGATTCCTCCCTTAGCTCTCCCTTCTGACCTTGGCAGGAACCATGATGCAAAAAGCAGGCTAGAGCTAGTCTGCATGTATGTCTAAAAGGGTCTTTATCCACTCTTTATAGCTGTATTTTAATAGCCTCTCAGGTGTGGGCTATAGACAGCGTTCCTTTATCCATTTTAGTTAGGATTTTTGTTGCACTCGTGTTTTTGATTCTCGTGTTTTCTAAATACCCATTTCATTTATTTTTCCTAGACTAATGCATATGCATTTAAGTATTTTTATGTACTATATATTTCCCCAAATGTGAAACTACTTCCCTCATGAAAACTCACCGTAAAATATAAGAAGTAATGGTAATATTTCTGCAGAGGTATTTTTAAAAAAAGAAGGAAAAAGTGTTATGTCCGTGGCATAGAAATTATAAGATGGTTCAAAACTGTATAAAAAGCTTGTCATTCTCTGATAAATTCTTCATCTTCTCAGACTATTTTCCTGTTAGTTTCAGCTAAAGGCACCTAGAGGCATCTTCCTTATAGGAATTGATGGGAGTATTTATCCGGTAATTCCTATGTTGTAATTATACATAATTATTAATTTTTCATGCAGAATGTTTAACTTTTTTTCCTAAAATGCATCTGATATTTTTTTATCATAATCCAACATTTCTGGAAATGACCAATGCAAGTGAGTAGTAATTAAATAGATAGTTTCTGTGGATATTTACTGTATCTGTGCAGTTATTGTCCTGGAAAACAACCACATTTAATAGTGAATAAGGCACTTTCTAAATGCTGTTTTTGTCAGAGGATACTGCATCCCGAAGTATCTGTGGGTCCAATGCTTCCTGCTCTTGGCACATCAGTGTTCCTCATCAATACAGTGTCTGAGAATCATCCTAATAGATTTTGAATGTGTTTCCACTTTTAAAAGTTAAGAAAATATAATTTGGGTTTTCTCCTGTAGGAGCTAGGAAACAGTGATTCCCACCTTCTCTCAAATAATGATCCACAAATACAGATGCTGCTGGGTTTGTGTTTCAGTTTTCTAATATATCCTACTTACAGTAATTGCAGTCCTTCTGGATATTTTAGATGGCTTTTGTCTTCTGTTTTGTATTTCAATAAATTGATGATAAATGACCTTTAGATTCTTTGGCACTGATAAATTCCAGTTCTAATGAGCTGTTAAAAGAATAATAAGTCCAGTAAACTATTCATCATCACTAACGAGGATAGAGAGGGCTGACGTTTGAGAGAAGTTAAACTAATTGAGTTAAAAATTGTAGAATGGCCCCTGTGGGTGGCAGACTACAGGCAATCTGTTTTTTCTTACTGAAGTCAGAACTTTTAATATGTTTGTACTACTGCATGTGCATAATCTGCCCTTTGCATTAATTATTGGTTCTGTAGTGGCTTTAGAAGAGGGTGTTGAAAGTAATGGCAATCTTCCAGTTAGCACCTCTGAGACATGGCTTGATTGGAAGATTAAAGCAACTACATGCCATTGGAATTTCTAATAACTGTTAGCCTATCCAAATACTACTATTTTTGTATGGAAGATGACTGGATTCCAACCTTCATCCCTGTGACTTTAATGGAACTATGCCAATTTAGATCCATTTAAAATCTGTCGCATCCTTTTAGTTTTGCTTTGTCCTTTTGCATTGTGGAAGGAATGCTAATCTGCATATTTTCTGCTCTAGTAAGCTGAAATGCCATATACATTCTTATACCTCGGTGTTTGTAGCAGGGGACAAAAAGGAAGGCAATCTCATTTTTATTTGACTTCTAATCTTACCTGGTTCTCTGTTTACATTTCTGTAACTCAGTTGTCCTCACTGTGTGTTTGTTTATATATTAATAAGATACATGTCTGTTTAGGTTGATGTGACAATTGAAAATGCACTTTGACACCTTCAAACAGAAGTTTCCAGTGTGGTTTAAAGCTCAGAGACCCATTCTCAAAATGAGAAAACTGCACTGTAAATTTTGGAATTGTGCCAAGCCATTGTACCACAAGGATTGTACAAGCCATATCAGTTAAGTAATAAAATAGACTTAATTTGTGCACTTTGTTACATGGAGTCAGAACTGGCTAGGATTTAGCCTGCTTTCTCAGCCTGGAATACCAAGCTACAGGTAGCTCACAAGTTCCACTGCACAACGGTTGGGTTAAAATAGTGCATTTTACATATGAACTAGAGTAAATACCAATAAATATCATTACAGAAATGTTCTGATTTCCTGCATTTAAATACTGAATTTCTGAATGCTAATTTACAGGATGCTGAATGTCATAAAATTTCCAGTAATCCCTGGGTTGCATTTAGTAGTTCACAGCCTGGATGCTGATTTCTTCTTGGAAAACTCAGAGGCAGATTGCCTGTGGTGGCATAGGAATCTGGACACCAAAACAAGGCTAGGAAGATTGAGGATGCTGTTTGTGTGTCATTATCAGGAATTTATTTTGGAATTATTCTGAATCAAAATACCAGAAATTCATTTTAATTGTCAATTGGATGGGGCTCTGATCAACCTGGCCTAGTGGAAGGTGTCCGTCTATGGAAGGGGAGTTGGAACAAGATGTTCTTTAACATCCCTTCCAGCCCAAACCATTTGATTCTGTGTAAAAGCTAGGCAGGCTCTTTTGGCCTATGTGTTTAGAAGTGTAAAATCATAATACTTATTTCTGAGCCAGACGTACAGTTTCCCAAAACACTGCATTTGGCCCACATGGCTCCAGTCAAAGTGGTTCCAGCAGTTCCCTTTCCTTTGCCATGGATCAGTCCAGGGGGGCAGGGGATATGTTTTAGAGGCAGTATGCAGGAGGACCATACACAAGCCTGCTTGCCTTTTAAGCAAATTTAAGTGCATACCTCCCAAGTACCTCTTTGAAATATTACTCTCAATTTAGCTCTTTGCTGCAGGTGTCAAGCAACAAATTTCAGATCCCACTTGTGCTGACATTTGCCCTTGGGGAGAAGGAAATTAGATTTCTACTAGTCTGAAACCAGAAACAAATGTTAGAACTGAGAGCAGTTTGTTTGAGCCGTAATTTGGAAGGATGCAGAAATAAGGATATTGGTAGCTGAAGCTGCTTTTTGCCCTTTCATGCAGGAAAGCAGAAATGATTCCTTCTTTATTCTCAGATTTTCTTTTTTTCTCTAACATGTGAGGTAAAAGGAGGGAATTTTCTGATTGTAAATCCACCCTTCAGAGTTGCCTGGTCTTTTTGCTTTCGCATCTGGCTGACACTGGTGCAGATTTTCCTTCCTTTCTGTGCAGCTCGGCATAGAGGCTGAGGAAGAGGTTTCCCCAGTGTACAGGTAAAAAGTTCCTTACAAGCTGGGGTTGTTTTGGTGCTCGAAGAGAAGCACAGAAACCATTGTTATGCAAAGGCACTACCCTATGAAAAAGGGAAATAGGGGCAGTGCGAGTCACATCAGTGAGCCCCCGGCTCCCAGCTCTTTCAGGGACCACGTGCAACCCGGTGCTTCGTGAACACATCACTGTGTGGGAAGAGAGAGGTTCAAAGTGCCCCAGGACTCCCAGTCTCATGACAGTTTTCTTCTTGCCTACACAGGTAACACCTTAGCTGGTCTAAGAGAAGGAAGCCATGAGCAAGCCAAGCTCCTCACTGGAGCAAGCAAGAACATCTCACAGTTGTCCTGGGCATATGCCAGAGCTGCACTATGTATGCTAGCAAAGAATGGGACCGTACTTCCCTCTTTAAAGAGCAGCTCTTTTCTGTGTTTATTGATGTTCTTAGTTTATTTATCAAGCCATCTGCCAGGTATGACATGAAGATTTTGACATCAATATGTTATGAATTACAAGTTCTTTCCATCACATCCAAGAGAACACTATAACTGCCTAAAACTAGGGGAACTGGAGGAATACATCCTGCTTTTGTTTAAGGGGAAAAATGGAATGAAAAATAATTAGAGAAAACTTTTAAAAAGCCTGTCCATCCTCACATGGGTCCTTTAAAGCAGTGTGAAACTTCATGGTTACTGTTTGTTCTCTGAGAATAATTGTTCCATCCAGCTTGTACATAGAGAAATCAGAGAATGGCTTGGGTTGGAAGGGACCTTAAAGCTCATCTAGTTCCAACCACCCTGCCCCAGGCAGGGACACTTTCCACTAGATCAGATTGCTCAGAGCACTATCCAGCCTGGCCTTGAACACCGCTTGCCAGGTTGGAACTAGTCTACAATTCATTGAATGTTAAAGGACGAGTCTGGTCCCAAGACTAAGGAGTTTGGCATGAGTTATTTGACCCACAGAGGTACATATGTCAGAAATCTTGTTAGCATATAGGTACCGATACTTTCTTCTCATCCTGGGGGCTTATTTTCATAAATCCACATTTCTGCCAGGAGATTTAAATAGCCAATTATTTTTCGCCCACTGAAATTCATTATGGTATATTTTCAGTAAAATACACAGCATAATGTATGTTTTGGATTTTTTAGTAGTTACTGTAATTAGTCCCCAGCCACAGGCTCAGAGCAGGCGATTAGACAGAACAAAGGCAATGGATCTTTAAATGTTCTTTAGTTGTTGGGAAAAGGCAGACAGAGACATTTCTGTGGTACCAAATGATGGCAGAATTTGCTGGACTTAGCCAGTGAACAAATCTGACGTGTCTCTTCAGTGATGCTGCCCTGGATTTTGCCATTTCTGTTTCAGTATCATTTTTTGAAACTGTCAAAAATGAGTGCTTTGACTCTTGAACCTTAATATACTTTTGGAGGTAACTGATCAGTACTGGAGATTTCCTCTTTTTTATTTTTTGGCTAACAAAAGCTAGAACTTAAAAAAATTTTTTAAAAAGCGCAAAACAACAACCACAAACACAAACCAACATCCTTTAACCAGTTTGGATTCGGTACTATGACTCCTTATCAGCACTGGAGGCAGATGTCTACATCCTCACATGGTGACAGGCTTAGCCTTTATGATCCATATGATGACCAGAATTTCCTGGAATATGTTGGACTAACAGGGAAATGCAGTGCCAAGAAGTCATGAGAATTCTTCTCTGCCTAATTAGCATTTATGGACTGAACTTGGTTGTGGAAACTGGTTCATGACTGCCATCCAAACCTCCAGCAGCTTAAGGAAAACTAATCAAAAGCACCAAAGGAAGCAGCTTGTTAGTGGTAGAATTTCTGAAAGCACATCAGAAAGGTGCTTCAAAATAATTCAGACTCTTTTGACTATCAGGTGAAATCACCATAGTCCTCAGAGGTGCTGCAGAAAGAGACAACAGAATTATTTTTTTTTCACAACACATCACGACTTTTTCCCTTGTTATGCTCTAGAAGGGTGATGTATAAATATTTGTTCCCTATTTCTTTGACCTTCTACCAGAGTGACCATCCATAAATAAGGAATTGGTCTTCATTTAATTTAATACCTAACCTTCAGGAGGTATGTTTTCTGGCCCCTTCCAAATGGATATTAAAATATTTTGGCCTCTCAGCCTAGTGCATCCATGTTACCAGCACTGAAAGAGTACAGACATAAAAAATATGTCTGGGTTATTTTTGATGTATTTTCAGAACCTTATAATCATGGCTGACTTCACATCAAATATCACAGACTTTTTCATAAGTGAAATTGAGCAATCTAAGAATCCTCAGAAGAGTGATGTGGGATGCTTTTTAACAGAGACAATAATGTGATGATGACTAAAGAGATGATGAGCCCAGTAGTCCTACCAGCCAATATCAGAGTGAATGAGCTGCAGACAAGGTGAGAGAGATACATACATCCAAAGCTGCAAAAGCACAACTGATCCATAGGCTGAGCATCAAAATAACTGTCGCCCTGAGTTTTGCAGTTCTTCGATGTTTTTAATGCTGTAACTAGAGTTCTCACGCACTTTCTGTAAACATAGCCATGTTTTGCTAACCATTCCTTTTGTTTCCATTCTTTCTCCTAAGGTGGAGACATTTGATGGATTTCTCCTTTGACCAGTGTGATTGAGGGATGGTAACCTCGCCCTCCAATGCACAGTGGTTTCTAAGAACATATAAATAAACGAGTGCGGGTCCTTGCTGGGCCCTTGGCGTCTTGTCCTGACAGAGCTGAGTCTGTGTTGTTCTTTTCATGTCCACGTGCGACAAATAACCCCTCAAGTGACATCACAGCCCTGGCACTGCTGTAAGAAATGTACCGGTGTCCTACTGATTAAACTCCAAGGTTTAATCTTCCTCTGTGTGTTCCTCCAGGCTAATTTTTTTCTTGTCCCCACTGTGGACACCACCACTTGGCTTTCCTGATAGGGATGTGGAGCCACATCTGCTTGTGGTTGATCGTACCAGGCACTAACGAAGCTTAGCAAGCAGAACATCCAAAGTGGGGCATTAAGGTCATCTTAAAACTATCCTATTGTGTCTCCTTGAGAAGAATGGTGGTGGAAAATGTTGTTTAGGCATCTCTCTGGGTGCAGGGAGCTAAAGCACTAGAAAGACAGATGACCAGCTTCAGGAGATTAATGAGTCCTTGGTGGAGAAGGTGGACATAAACCTGTTTATAAGGCAAGTTTGGAGGAAAATTGCAGATGGAAGATGACTGTTAAGCATTTTGAGGTAAATTGATATAATAAGAGTACTTCAGATGATGAAAGTAGCCAACACACTGAGGTCTGACTGCTTCAAATGTCAAGGGAGTCACAAGGCAGTGGCAAGATTACAGCTTGGACAAATGGGGATTGAACAAGATTTCAGGGGATGGAGTAGTGCTGTGAGCAGCTTCCTTGGAAGAGAGAAAGGATTAATCATAGTACAGAGTCAAGGATTTAGGAACAGTATTTCTTCTTCCAAGGAGACTTGGGGGGCTAGAAAGAGTAAGAGGTAGGTAAAAGGTAAAGTTGAATGAGGAAGACCTTGTGCACACGGCAGCCCCATCACACACATGACTGTGCTGTGCTGGAAGGACCACATGCCATTTGTTTCGGGCTTGCGCCAAGGCAAGGAGTTCTTAATCTAGACATATGTGGATCGTATCGACTGTGCATAGCAAGGAGCAGAACGTTACTACTTATAATTAATGCTACTTAACATGTAAATTTATTCACAGAGCCAAAAATGTTGTGAATATGTTTTAAGTTGATACTTCAAATATAGGCAATATGAAGTAAGGAAGAAGTAATGTCATCCTATTTATGCGGGCTCGTTATAGAAACATGTATTTTCATAAAGCATACATCAGAGGCCCAGGAAGAAGGCAGTACCTTAAAAAGATAAACATTCCGTCAGCATGGCGTTCGATCCATGCTTTTACTTCTTTCCCCTCAGCTACTTAAAGCCTGCTAGAAATTGTCCTCATTAGAGTATCACTTGACAACATATCAAGTGGTTGGCTTACAACAATGGTATTTTAGTGGAAGCTAAAGTGTATATCTTTAAATTAAATGAATACTGCAAAGTTGTTAAAATTATTTCTTGACTACTTCTCAGTGAAAGGAGAACACGACTAGGGGGTGGAAATCTTAACACGTAAGTGTTAGTGTCTGGAAACTGTACAGAATTATTTAGCCTATCAGTTTGTTAACCAGGTGCTCCTTGCACTTAACCTTATTTTCTAAACTCAGGCTGTGCCTAATATTTACCTGCAGATAATGAGGTAATGTTGTTAGATGTGGAGGACACCTATTTCTTTCTTGGACATCTTCCATTTTCAGGCTTTAGCATTCTAAAAGCTTGTCAGAGAGAGACATCTGGAATGTGATTGTTATTGGAGATGGCTGAAAATGTCTGCTACAGCATTTTTTGCGCAGAAGATGGGGGATTTGTTCAAAATTCGTGAAATGTGTCTTATTTTCTTAGTTAAAAGCAGAGCTCTTTAGAAGATGCATCCTCCATTTCTCCTCAGTCTTTTTATGCCCATTGTTTGCGGGCAGAGACTAGTTTTTGGGCTGAGAAATTTTAGCTTGAGATTTATAGTGATTTATAGTATGAACCTTTCTTAAAAGCGACACTTTACAAGGAGACACTGGTTAAATGTCTGTCTGCCCACAGTGTACATTTGCCTTCATTACCATATGTAAGCATCTAGGAAACTTTCATGTTTTTCAGGACTTGTAGCCTGAACTTGTTTCATTTTATTTCACCATTTGTAAAATACATCATATTATCATTTAATATAATTCTCATATTTTCCAATCTGTAATTGTGCTCATTGTAGTCAGGGCTGAAAGAAGTCTTAGCACAACATCATAGCTGTTCTTTTCATCAGTCCAGCCCTTCTTCTGGCGCACGGTGCTTCCTTTCCAAAAATACAGCTCTCTTCTGCTCCCCTTATGTGCCTGGAATAGTCTTTTCTTTTGTATGGAGCCTGAGCCCTGTAAACATGGACACAGCAGGAGTTCCTTTAATAAATTAGCTGTTAGCACATTCCAGACTTTCAAACGATGGGGTGTTTTGCTGCAGCAAGGGAGGAACTTTCATCAGATCAGAAGTTGTTATCACACTGGGAGTTACAGCTCAGGAAACTGCCACTAGTGTTATTAGCAGCAGATCCCTGGCATGCCAGGGGAACCCAGAGATCAATGCTTAACCCTTCCACTGCCCTTGTTTACTTAATTGGTCATCCAAATGAACGTGAGAGAAATCCATCCATAGGCACAATGCAGAGAATCAAAGAGTTTTCTCTAATAACTGTGGCCTCCAACCTAGAAATGCAAGCAATCAAAAGCATTATTTTAGTGCAATAACCTTTGGTACTGAGTCAGACCCAGCAGCAGGAGGTCAGCCTGGATAGCCTGTATCTGGTTTTATTTCCTTCCCTATATCATAGTCTTTGCAGAGCAGCTCTAAATAATGTGCCAGTTGCATTGGAGATGGTGTAGTTGTTGGAAATAGATTCCTGCAGGATTAGAGGTGTGATCACACTGCCTGACTCTTGAGACTCCTCTTAATAGCAAGTCCTCTTATTGATTTCCCTTTATGTTGAGAAGAGAGGCGATCACAGGAGATGGATATAGATAAGCACATTTCTACTTAGATGAGGACTGGTTAGAGTCTGCTGAAAATCCCATTGCTTTGGAAGAGAAAAATCCCCTGTTGCTTTCCAAGCTATTAACCTGTTTGTGATTACTTTGGCTGTTCTCGTAGCATTGTCATTTATAGGTTTAACCACATAATCATCTCCTGGTATTTGCTAGGTATTTTTGTTCCCTCTTATTTATTTAAACATTTTGCCATGAAAGACTTAAGTGATGCATTTAGATAATGGCCACAGGTAATTGCTTTAACAAGAGAGTCACCAGAGAAACTGCTGTTTTAATACCAGCCTGGAATGACCATTCCCTGTCAGACTGTAGGAAAATCAGTGTCGTGTTAGGGTAAACCTCACCACTTTCAGGGGAAATAATGTAAATACCAAGCAGACAGGAGTTTAGCAGCAGAAGACAGGAAAAACCCACAACTATTTCTTTGTAGACTATCCAGCTGTGTATTACGTATAATATTCCTAGGAGTGGTCACCTCTGTAAATGGAAACAGACAGGGAAAATGCTGTATGCCTGCCTAACCTCTGCTCATGCTAATGAGAAAATCCTTGGCCTGGGTTCAGTCAGTGTTGCTGTTTTTCTTGGACAGCTCGCTGGGCATCTTACATGGTATATAACGCACAATGTCTGCCTAAATATGCTTTACGAAGTGTTTTGTGTATTTCTGTTCTTAGAGATTTGGCATTGTCTGTTGGGCTTTTATAGCATAGGCCTTGAAAAACAGACCTCTTCCAAAAAAAGCCCACCAGAAAGCAGAGACCCAAACAGCCTCTCAACACACCAGCTTTGGAAATTCAATACCACTACCCATTCCTTTGCTGTTAAATTGATACCTTTTGGCCCCTAAAATCATGAGCTAGACGAAAGAAGTAGCAAGGACCCCACAGCTTGAAAGCTAAAGCTATTTTGGCCTCTAACAAAAGCCTTTGCTTTGAAAAAGAAAAGATATTTGTTAAACTACTTAAGGAGTTAATTTTCAGGCACTGAAGGCAGTTGGGATACCAAAAAAGAAAAAAAATATATATTAAAACAAGCATGGCAAGACATATTTTTCTGTCAGGAAATTAAAACAGTAGTTTGTAGATGCTGATTCTGATACAGATTCAGCACTGAAGAAGAATGTGGCCCAAGGGGCAAATGCTCCACCCTGCACATCAGGGATGATCTTCCAATTTAATGTGTGGTTCTGCCCTTTCCTGTTTCCAACCTTATGTGAAGAGAATCGGGTCGGGGGATGGGGAGGAGGGGGAATGTGGGGTGTGTGTTCTGCTACCTTTTATTATTGATTTCCCAAAATTAGAAGTGTCTTTCTAATAGAGAGGAGGCTTAAAAGCAATCAATAGTGTTTATATTACAAGATGGTAGTTCAAAATGCAGCAGAAAGTGCTGTAATTCACCCTTTCCCTTGTTGCTGATCATCTCGTTTAGTGCAGTGCTGCACAACAGCTCCGAGTTTTAATGCTGTAAATCCCTTAATTATGCACTCCCCAAATGTGTTAAAGTGTTAGTCAGGCATTTCTGGCATTATCTCCTTCCTCCAGTACTCATATTCTGTTTGCAACTCACTGCAACTTAGCTATGTGATTTGTATTGGAAAGATTTTTTTTTTTGTTCATTTCACTTTATTATATTTCAGCAGAGCTGTGACATCCATTTAGATATCTTTAGTGCAATTGTTTCATCATGAGATCAGATTGCCCGCTGTAGATACATCACAACAACAACTAAGAGAAAATTCAGGCCACCTTGCTTCCTTTTGATGAGCTGCTGTAGCCTGGCTTCACAGGAGACAAAAAAGAAAAAGAAAAAGAAAAAGAAAAAAAGAAAAGAAAAGAAAAGAAAAGAAAAGAAAAGAAAAGAAAA
This sequence comes from Oriolus oriolus, assembly GCA_013400235.1. Taxonomy (NCBI): domain Eukaryota; kingdom Metazoa; phylum Chordata; class Aves; order Passeriformes; family Corvidae; genus Oriolus; species Oriolus oriolus. Next base: position 198,090 of record VXBT01003827.1, read on the forward strand.
GAAAAGAAAAGAAAAGAAAAGAAAAGAAAAGAAAAGAAAAGAAAAGAAAAGAAAAGAAAAGAAAAGAAAAGAAAAAAGAAAATATTTTAAAAATTCAATCAAAATAGCTCTGAATTAGGACAGAGTGAACTTTTTAGATAAACACAACGTGAACATAAAGGAAGTAGATGATTCTGAAAATTATGATGGGGTAAAACCCCCATAAAAACTCCTAAAAATTGTGATTTGTGTATTTGTCTTATTTCAACAGAGATCACATTTTGGTTCTTCTGATTGAAAACATTTTTAAAGGCTACTTTCTGCAGCTTTCAGGCTTCAAAATCTGTCTGTGGCTGTACTATTTATTCAAAACAACCCTTCCTTTTCAAGTTGTACTGATGTTCACTGAAGGAATCCTGTCTGCAACACCTCCCAACTCACCGGCTTGCATCGTGGACCCTCAGATCAACCAACTCACATTCACAGGAGCTGGCAACAGGCAATATGATTTAAGTGATTGACTTTCCAGATAAACGCTGATAACTGGTCAGGTTGAAATCTTATATACAGGAAGCCCAACAAAGGCTTCCAAGGCCTTCCAAGGCAAGATCCTCTCAAGATTATTTTTGAGTTTTCTTGAGCCTTTCTTCTTAGTGAAGGAAAGGTTAGGATAGTGAGAGCTTCGTGGCTGGGAGCTCCAGCTGACTGCAGCTCCTTGGCTTGCTCCATGCCTGGCAGCATTGCAGCAGCAGGTCCTTAATTTCACTGGGATTATTCCCCAGTGCAGCATTTCAGGCTCCTGTGAAAGAGTTCTGCAGGGAAATGAAGCCTAGAAACACAGATCCGACTGGCAGTACATCCTGCAGTACATGGCAAGAAAAGTGCAGCAGGAAAAAAGCTTGTTTCCAGAGCTATTCCTTCTGCTGCTGCTTCAAATCATCAGAGCCACTTCTTTGATGTTCCAGGAGAAAATGACCCATTCTACAAAAAAAGATGCTGCCTCCCTTTTCAGCACAGTAGAGGGAAAATATCCATTCAGAGATGCTTATATACAGCTAATGGCAGGAGAGATGTGACCGCTCTTCCATGGAGGCAGAAGTGTGCAATGGTCATCACAGGTGAGCCTGGCCCAAGTCCCCTCACAATTAAAGAAGCCCAACTGAACTCAGTGCGAACAGGTCAGAACCAGAGCAACCTTGCAAATCGTATCAGGGCATTTCAACCAGGTTACCTGCCTCTGGTTTGGTGTTTTTCTGGTATTCTTCAACCTCTGAAGAATGGGTAGTGCAGTCTTGCTGTTGCCAGCTCTTGTGATATTTGATGTTTCTCTGAAAGCCTGAGCTTTGAAGGTTTACAAGACAGAGGTTTTTTTAAGCTATTTTATGTGTACTTTTAATGTGTTCTAGTCTTTTATAGTTGGAAAACGCAGGTGAAAGCTGCTGAGTTCCTAAAAGCTCAGAACTGACAAGGCAGAAGAGATGCCCACATTTATTAGTTTATGAAATGCTGAGATTTTTAAAGCTGTCATCATTATTTAGGTTGTAAATATGGTGTTTACAGCCACAGTATGTTTTTAGTTCTGCAGGCAGCATGAGGCAGTATGAACAGAATGCTGTGTTAGTCCCACAGAAGTTCAATCACTCCAGCGGAATTTCTTAGTAGAGCAGAGTTGCCTTCTAAGGAGGAAGATGTCATCTTCATCCTGCACAGTAACTGAAAAATAATGAAAGTCTTCCTCCCCCAGGATAGCATCATCTTGCCATTGATCAAGAGGCAGTTCGAACCATCCAATGACATCCCTTGAAAACTGGCATTTTTAGAGATGTCATATTTGAAATGTTACAGTTATAGGACTTCTATTATATGTATTATAAATCCACATTTTAGAGAGTCGTAATTTAACCATATACAGTCATTGTGCTTTGAAACTTGGCATCAAAATCACAGCCCTGGAGCAGATATTTTTATAAGAGAAGATATTTGAGAAAATTGATTTGACTTTTCAGAGATTTAGACATGTTCAAGTTATCTCTCAGCACATTAGACTTACAGAAGTGAAATTTGAGTGAGCTACCAGACACAAGAATGTGGAGCTTTGGGTGGGTGTGATGTGATCCACAGCAAGTAATAATTTGGTTTTGATAATGATGAATAATGTCAGTGCAGGGACATGCTGTGTGGGTTTTAACATGGGGTTACTGAACGTTGGAGTCAGAAGCTAAATCAGTTGGAGTTGTCTCCATGATCAGCTTTGTGAATGCTCCATGCATACTTGCTGGTGAAATCAGAAGTAACGAATCTGGAAGGAGCTGCTTGATTCCACAGGTGTTGCAGTCATGTCCTCACTGTGATGTGGAAAAGGGCCACAAATTACCCTTTCTGTGAGATCAAGAACTCCCTGTCCTCTCACTGCTCGAGGTTGCAGAGAACTGTGAGTAGATTGGAGTTATTGAAAAGGTGCCAGGTAGACTCGCGTCTGTTCTGGGAATTGGTTTTTGGAATTGAAATGGTTTATCTACTGCATTTGCATGAGATATGCTTTTATTCTTTCTTTTGTTCCCCCTCCACCTGCAGCAGATTCATAGCCAGTGTAGAGTGTTACATAAGTCTGTAGCTTATTATTATTGAATAATGTATATATCTGGAATCCTGACAGTGCCATATGGATTTTTTAACACCACGTATTACTGAACCTTTGGAGCAACTGCATGAAAGCAAGGTGCCAGGCTAGAGGCTTTGCTGTAGGAAATTGCTGTAGTCCTCCAGAAGCCACACTGACATGCACCAGCCCAGCCCACTGTCACAGCAGCTGACTCTCCTCTGCCTTCCCTGCTCTTTCCCTCTTTCTGTCTAGCTAAAATGAGATAAAGATGTTGCTTTGTGAGTGGGAAAGACTGAGAGCTCACCACAGAACCAGGCAGAATTAGAGCAGGAGCTGAGCAATGTTTTGAGAGGCTCAGGGCACCTGTCACTTTGAGCATGGGACCCCCCAAAGCTCAGCTTGGCCATGCAAGTCCTGCACAGCCACATGATGCTGGGAGCTAGTGTGGGATCTCGCTGTGTTTACCTTATGGATAAGATATGCAGCATAGCTGCCCCCAGAAAGGTTTGTAAGTTGACACTGTAAACCCTGTAAAAGGTTTCATCTGTTCAAAGCCAGTCAGTTCAAATATCCTTCTTTTCTTTCTTTTTAAAAATCTCTGAATGAATTTCTCTGTTTCAAGTGGAGAAAATAGGTCCAAACTTTTTAGAGCAATGTTGACCACGTCACACATTTCCCACTCTTGTTTTCCTTTCTCCATTAATTGGAGAATAAAAAATGATACTGAATTAATATACCTCTCAGTTGTCAAGGGTATAGTAGGGGAGTTGTTAATAGCAGTGTGTTACAGACAAGGGTCTTTAAAACTTTTAAATCTGAACATCCGGAAAGATTTTTACCAGATAAATTCTTGGCTAGGTTAATACCACACAGACTAATTTATATTATGGCATATGTGTTCAAACAAATACAAGGCATGCATAAAATACCTCCTGATTTGGGAGCTATAACAAGGACAAGAGTGTATTACCACCAGGTCAGCCAGGAAGCTGGAAACGTGGGGCTGACCTGTTCACAGGTGATACTCAGGCCAGCTGTAAGTCATCACTGTTCCTGTTACCTAATCAGGAGAATGATCTAGTTTTATTGGTTTCTGGTTATTTTGGAGTTTCCCCTGTGAGTGTGATCATGGAGAAGCAATTTTGTGCAAGGCAGGGATAGCCAGGCTTATTTTTTTCAAGAGAGATGCAACAGATGTACCTGTAGGTACAAAACATGACCCTTGTGAAAGCTCCCTGAGCTCTCATTTGGGAAGGATAACTCATGGTCATAGCATCTCCTCAGTCACACAGGATGGAGTGGGGAAAAACAAAGCCCAGTTAGAGGGGGATTAGAGGGAAGCAAATCACAGCAATGACAGGGATAGATAATGATGATACCATCAAGTTCTTACATAATGCTTTTCACCAGGAGATCAGAAAATAATCTGAGATCTACAGATCTCACAAAGATGAAAGGGAATCCCAGTCCTGTGTTATATCTATTATACCTGTTGCATCTTGTACAGGTTAAAGAGAAGGAGTTAAATCATGGCTAACACTAGTGAGCCACTCTTCAAAAATATTTTGTGCAAATGAGGAGAATTCAATAAAGTGTTTGCAATCTCTCTATACGATGTTAATTACAGAGTTTTGAAGGCACTGTATACCTGGTATATATTGTGAAGGACTCACTAATGAATACGTTGCAGAAAATTTCCAGCTGGAATCCAAACAGGACCATTTAAAGATGTTTTACTGAAACAGAAGTGCCAAATCTCTAGGTTAGGTTTTGGCAGTGGACCAAAAATACTTTCCACAAGAAGTGATTGTTATGTATGATTCATACAGTGTGTCCACATGAGTGAAAATAATACTGCTTAGCTCTCAGTGCTCGAAGTGCTCTTACATTTTTAAAGTGCTGTGCACACATTAGTTAATTAATAGAATAAAACAAGTTACATTTTTGTGCATTTAGCCTTGACATTTTGACAATAAATGGCTTTGGAGACTTTATATGCATCAGTGCATTTGAGCAGCTTGTATAAATTGTGCTGATGTTCTCAATTGTATTTGAGCAGCATCTTAGTAATTTAGATGCATTTTACCTTATGATGAGCAGATAGATAGAGCAAAGGTTATCTGTAGATAGCAACGTACCATAAATAAGGCAAATTCTTGTCCTTTCTAATAAATCATAAATCTGCTCACTTGCTCATGCTCTGCAATCCATGGCAGAACTAAACACACTGGTGGAAGTCAAAACCCACTAAGAGCCATCATTAGTATTCTAACTGCAGAAACAGAGCTCCATCCAGAAGATGGATTTTGTGGAACTGGTATACCCAATGTTAGGCACAGGGACTTGGTAAAGTGCTGGAACATCTGCTGGCTATTTTCAGAGGACTGTCATCCTATTACCATCTATTAAAATTAATTTAAAAGTGATCCCATAGAGATGAATCTCGTTTTTCTCTTTTCGATCCTTATTAAAAGTGTTGGCAGGCTGTTGACATTTATATCCCATTGGTTGGTTTTTTTTCTAAACAACCTATATTAGATTTGCAATATCCTCTGTGGAAGGCATCTGTCAATCGTATCAGGCTGGCTTAATGACTTTTCACATGAGGACATTTTGGCTGGATTGCTGTCCCAGCTCACAATGCCAAATCTATAATCGTATCTGCTCTCAAGCACAGATCTTCCTGATTGGTCCCAGCCTCTCACAGCTACAGACATCCCAAAAGCAGGCTCTGAAATGCAGCCATTCCACAAGTTGACCCAGTCACCAGCTCAAGTTCTTGAGTTTTTGGGAATAAGTATTTTACATCCAATTTGCCTGACTTGTTGCTCATTGTTCCTCCTGACCTCCCTTCTGATCAGGAAGAAACATGGAGAGGTTGCATTTAGGTCATGCAGACTACTGGCATGGATTCTTTCAGGATGCTGGGAATCAAGCATTGTAAAATCTTACAAAAATAGCTCATCAGTCTACAGTCAACAAAAATGGCATTTTTTTCTTGATGAGTGTACCCAAATAGGGTATACCTCTAGACATGCAGTAAGCAAATGATCCTGAGTTGATCTCGTTTTAGGAAGAGACACTGGAGTGAATATCCTGGGAACGGAAGTGTTTTTTAACAGCATCCTCTTTTGTCTGTGTCATAGTTTGAACCTGAGTTGAGTGACAAAGTTCTGGGCCAATCGCTTCTCGCAATTTTTGCATATAAAAAGCAGCACACGCACAGGAAATTCAGGCTTCTCTTCCGGTTATTTTGCCAGAGGGGTGGAAGAGCCAGCCCGACCGGGCCCCCTGCCGGGTCGGGCCGGGCCAGGGCCCCTGCGGCTCTCTCCCTTCCTGGTGCCGAGGCGCTGCGGGAGAACCCCCTCAAAGCTGTGGGCAGCTAAGAAACACCAAAACTGCTGCATGGCCGAGACCACCCGGAGCGGTTTCTTCTTTAAAGAGCTGGTGAGCTCCCCTGGAGGCACCGCTCCCCTCCCCGTTCCCACACAGAGACCTGGCGGGAGCCGATAGCCGGAGAAATCAAACCAGCTAGCAGCATGAAGGAAATGAAGTTTTTCTCCAACGTAAAAGCCCAAGAAGAAAGTCAGCTCTTCAAACATGGAGGCTTCAAGGTCAGATAGAAAGAGAAACTGCATCACGTGAGATAGAGCTAAAGATGGTGACTGGAAAAAAGGGTGCAGCGTGTTGTTCTTCGCGCGTAGCTTAAAAAGATTTCTTGCATGCCGTGGTAAAGACTGTAATGTCACAGGCTGTTCTACATCTCTCTAAGACATGGGGGGAAGGAAATTCTGTATGCAGCCTGCAGAAAAAGAAAGGTGGCCACGCCAGGCCACCTGGAAGCTGTAAAAGGCTTTTAAAAATTTTGTGGAGCCGTTGCTTTTCAGGCTGGAATTTGCTTATCCTTAAATAGAAATTACCCCATGTGTGACTCGTGATGGCAGTGTGGGAAGACTGCAATGTTCAAGAGAGAGAGAGAGATTTTTACACAGCAGCAGATTATTTTTCTCCAGGTGGAATTTTGTTGCTGGTAGCAGTTTGGAAACCACGAAAGCAGAAGAGACCTCCTTTCCTTCAAATATGAAAGAGACTTTTAAGACTGCATCTGATCTAGATCATATGTTGTTATCCTTTGTGTAAATTGAGTAAAGTAGGAGACACTGGAGGGAGAAAAAGGGGGTTTTTGCTTTAATTTCTTATTATCTTTTTTTACTTTTAATTCTGTTAGTAATAAACTTCTTTATATTCTTTACGGTTTGAGCCTGCTTTCCCCTACTTCTAATTCTTATCTCACAAAGGGTCAAAAGATGTGAACAAAACCACTATACTAATTGGTGTTTCCGCCCGGTTAAGGAACTGAACCCACGACAGTCTGGTTCTGTCTTTTTCTGGTGGCAGAAAGATTATCTCCAGCATTAGAATGAGACACATACAGTATTTAAGAAAATCAGCCTTTGTCCTCGGAAAATGGTCTTTAATAGCTTGCATTAATTAGTTTAATTTGATCTCTAAATGACAACTTAATCATAAAACATTTTCTTCAAGGAGAAAGATAAGGTAATATTTACATAAATGGGATTCAGTACAGGTTTTTCTAGTAAGAGCAATGGTTTCAGAGCTGTTTCAAGTTATGCCATGTGGCCTTTATTCTTGGGAAAGCAGGTCTGTTACCCCTTCACTTTGCTTCCACAACAGGAGTTTCAATCACCTCATTGGGTAGGAATTAACAACTTTCTAGACTAGTGTTATGTCTACCCATGCTATTCCTCAAACAGAGGCTGTATTGAGGTGCTGGGAGGAGAATTTGCAGTATGCTGCATCTAATAAAGGTTAGGTGATCACTTTTCATCCTCTAAAAGTGCAGCTTTTATGACATCTGTTGAATTTTTGGAAACCTAGATGTAGTCAGACAAAATTGGTGTCCAAGTGCTGCTGTCATCTTCTCAGCAGGGTGGGAAACATTTGGCTGCACTCATTCAGAACCCTTGTGCAATCATCAGCCTTTGGATAAAGAGTGACACATGTGAACATTAATGGAAGATGAAGGTGAGAAAGATAAAAGAAGTGATAGCAAACAGGGCAAATACTCAGTGGGAGTTTTCTTCTGGACTGCTCATTTACATTAGGTTTGAGGGACTTCGTCAAACCAGGTATTTTGAAAAGCTTTCTGAGGTGAAACTTTCTGGGTTTTAGATGCTTATATAATTTTGTATGTGGGAGTCATCTGTCCTCTTTTGATGAAAATACTTTAAAGAGTTAAATTTTAAACCAACTTCATAAGATCCAGCCAGACTTTTTTCCTTTGTCAATAATTTAGAAAATAACATGAAAACAGCTGGGAAGTACCCCAGCCCCTGAGGTGAGGTGAAACCTTTGCTCAACCTCAGTGAAAAAATTGTTGCCAAGTTTAGCATGACTGCCATTTTACCCTGCCTGTAACAGTGCACTTAAAAAGTTGTTTAAGCCATCATCATCTTCCAGGAATCGTTTCTCCTGCCCTTTCTCTGCAGTTCCAACTATGGTGCACCCTTCAGGAACCTCAGCAACCACGGTAAGGAGCTTTGCTTTCCAGGACAATGGATCCCCATTGTTCTTCCTGCTGGTTCCCAGCGTCGTGTGGTTCTGCCTCCTCCTGACACTAGCTCTAGCATCCAAATTTAAATTACTCATCATTTAGGCACTGGAACAGTTTGCCCAGAGAAATTGTGAATGTCCCATTCCTGGAAGTCTTCAAAGAAAGACTGGATGGGGCCCTCAGCAACCTGATCTAATGGGAGAAATCCCTGTCCATGGCAGGGGGATTTGAACTAGATGATTTTTAAGGTCCGTTCTGACCCAAACCTGTGATTTTTTTGATTCTCATACCTGTCTGAAGGGTAGGAAGTACCGTTACTTGGTCTCTCTGTGTGGTTTTAAGTCTTGGTGCTGTTTTGTATTCAGAATCTTCCAGCAGCCACTAGGATAATGGCAAGGAGGTGATCACGCTTCTGTGTTCAAGCATATTTTGGTTTTTGAGTGGTGGAGTCTGAGCAAGTAGTGCTGATTCTCCTGCTGGCCCTGGGAAGAAGTGAGAATTTTATCAGTAGATATTATGAGGTACTACAACAAAACTGGTAAAAAAACCCGTCAAAAACGTAAGAATGACACTTTAATCCAGCAAAGAGCTGGAGCACGACACTCCTGGGAATTAGTCTACCACAGGTTCAATGCACAGACAAGTTTAGGATGCTCCTAATCATAGGGAACTTTGGGGTATTTAAGTCCAAGTTGTACTAAAAAGATAGTGAAAAGCTGATGTTGCAAGGTAAAATGTGATGCAGAAACTTGGCTTATGGGATCACAACGTCCTGCTTGATTGTATGCCACAATTCCATCTTATTCAGCGGAGCTCCACAATGAGGATATAATGATAGCTCTAAGTGAGCTCATGATTTCTCTCCTCCAAAAGGCATGGTTGTTGTAAAACTGCCTATCAGATATATTCGGAGTACTATCCTTCACAAGCCCTTATTTAACGCAGTTATATTTGCATGCACACCCTCTCTTCCCATTTGCCATTTGTCACTGAGATAGCAAATTACATTCATCAGAATCCATTCATTCCCCTGGTTTTGCTGAATACAGGATTATCTTGGCTGTGTCAGCGGCCCTGTGACTGGGAACTGTGAAAAATGGAGGTCGCCTCCAGATATTCCAAACATGTATCTTCAAAGGACAGTCAGTATTAAGCTGGAGAAGATTAATGGGCTTTATGTCATCGTGTTTGTGTGGCATAAAAGTGAATTGTGCAGATTGATGGATATCTTGGTAAAAACAAATGCATTCTTAAACTACTCTCCTGGCCCTTACCTGACAAGTTTTAGTGACCATCAAAAGAAATATACTATGACGTTCCCTTAAATCCTAGGCTGGTTTTACAGGTTTTTTGACCTTTAGGAAAATGAAAATTTTTTTGTAGTTGAGAACAAAACCACATGTGGACCATTAAGGACTGGCTATTTTATAGCCTGTCTGTGTTTATGTTAGCACTACAGGACTGTCACATCTTTTTTATCATGTAATCTTCTAATATATAAGTAACTGGAACATACACAAATGGCCAACAACAAAATTGTGAATTCCTCTAAAAATGCTGTTATAATTTCCTGTTTGAGATGCAGGCTGGTTCTTAAGGATAACCATTCTGCTTGTCAGGGAGATGCTTTGTTCACACACAAAAAAGTAACAGGTCAGCACAAAGAAGGCCAAAAGGGAAAGCTCTACCTACCCTTGAATAATACACTGTATTTACAAAGTATTGAAGGTATTCACAGAGTGAATTCTCTCACAAAAAATAAGTAACTTTAAAACAACAATCAGTGTATAAGGGAAAAAGAGTTATCAGCATTGATTCACACAATATATGGATACATTGAGAAGGTATTTCCACCAGAGGAAAAGCAGTGGTGTGCAGTGAAGCTTGTGAACTTTGCATGTGACCATTGATGGGATTTTTTGGGGTTTTTTATCTGTAGCATCTTTGGTCAAAAGGAAACAGGAGAAAAAAACCCAGGGTCCTAGTCTACTTCTGCTGTTCCTGTTTCTCTGTGACCTTGGGCACATCAAATCTTTACTTGGTGGCAGGGATCTATCAGAACTATCACAAAACTGGAATACTGACCTGTGCTTGAGAACTGTGGGTAAAAGTGGTTCTCTACTGGGAAGTTTTATGGGTTTTAATACGTTTCAGTTATGTGGAGAAAGGCTTAGGCCATAGTGCTAACTGCACTGGTGTGTCTGGTACCCGTGTGATACTGGGAGTATCAACAGCTCTCAGCTGTTGAATATGAGCAGACCTGTAGAAACAGGCACAAAGGACAGGGACATTCTGGCCATATTTTGAGTTTTTACTGAGTTTCGCTGTTAAGTGTGTTGCTACTTCATTTTGGTTTAGAGGCAGAGACTGCTGCAAAGCCTTATGTACTAGGATGTTGTTTGCATTAATATTTTAAACTGGTAATAAATGTCTGGTGGGGTTTTTGTTGGTTTTGTTTTGTTTTGTGGGGTTTTTAAATTGTCAGTGGACTTTTAATTATCTTTCACTCCAAGCTGTGTTCCATCATGAAGCAGGATATTAAAGCACTAATAATAACTTTCTGGTTTTTAACTACAGTAGGACCACCATAGAAACCATTCCACTCTCTGATAAGCATAAATAATTTTATAATTCATATGGTTTGTATTATTCTTTTCGTCCATGGCTAACTAAGTAATGTGATGGTTTAAGTAAGAGTTGCTTCCTCACAGCTAGTCCTCCACAGGTATTTGCTCTTGATGTGATGTCATAACGCTCCATGAATGCCAATACTTGCAAGAGGTTTGCAGTAATGTGGATTTTTATTTAGGCTTTTGCTTTGGATTCCAAAGAATCTCAAAATTCAAATCCATGAAAACCAGAGAGCAGTGTCCTGAGAGAGTACATTTCTCCCTGGATTGAAGGATAATCCAGAGATTTGTCCTGTTTGCCTGAAGCTGGGCTCATTTGGATGATTGCAAGGTCAAGTAAGCACAGGGTGTTTTGGCTCAAGTCTGAAGTGGATTTGAAGCTGCGCCAAGAGAAAAGCTCTTAAGGCTGGGTGAATAGCTTTGTGAACATCATCACACAGTTCGTTGATTGTCAAATTCACCGTATCACCAGTCTGACACCTCTGCCCTGCTTAAATCTTGTTCCGAGGGTGGAGGCAGCACCAAAGCTTTCTATTTGCCATAAATACATGACTGAAGTTCTTTTTGAAAGTAATTCTGCAATCATAGACCATGATGTCATGCCAAAAGGAGCAGACAGTCAGCTAGGCTTTATGCTCTAATGGTTTCTGTGAAATTAGTAATAATACCAGGAGGCTGACTTTTAATTTACAGTGCCATGAAATGAGTAGTTTTTATAGGGCCTGAAGCATTTAACTTCAGAAAGTGTGTGAAAACTTCCAACCTCAACCCCGCTGGTTTCCAAGGGGAAATGCAGTCCGCTCTGCTCTGTTTGGTCAGATAGGCTGCTATCTGGACCGGTGTCCAGATGTTCATTGTGTTCAGGAAAGGTAGCATCTCTAGCAAAGTGGATTACAGCTTCTGGGAGGTACATGGCAGATGCCTGTGTTATTCTACAAAGCTGGTATTTCCATCTGTTGGTTGCAATAGGATTACCAGAGGATCAGATCAGGCAGAGAGTAGGCTGAAGGGGAGACTGTCAGCATCAAGGGAGAGCATCATCTACCAGTTCTTCAGCAGGGCAGAAAGAGATGTTGGTCTCTGTATTTCTGTATGTAGTCAGTTCAGTGCATCAGCTCAGTTACATGCAGAGAGGAGTTCTGTCAGAAAAACAGAAAAGAAAGAGATGGCAAATATGGTCCCTGAAGATAAGCGAGAGAGAGATATGGACTTCAGAACAGAAAACTGAGCCCTTGTCACAGAAATAGAAGGGATTTTACATCATGTGCAGGGACCAGCTAGAGCACTCCTACTCTGGTCTTAGAGTCCATTAAAAATCTCTTGCTCCTTACAGCTGAGATTTTGATTCTGTGAGAGCATGCTGTGGAAACCTGACTTAGGTTGCTTTGTTCCTACAAGGGAAGTTTTGCCAGGCAGTGAAAGCTAACGTGGCTGCCCATGCAGTCATGTTCCAAACAAAGGAAAATGTTCAGCATTGCTGAATCATAGAACAGTTTGGGTTGGGAGGAGCCTTACAGACCATCTTGTTCCAACCCCCCTGCCATGGGCAAGGACATCTTACACTAGACCAGGTTGCTCAAAGCCCCATACAACTTTGAAGGTTCAAGGCTCCTTTCTTACAGGCAATGTAGTCAAGGCATATTGATGGGTTCAGGCAGCTCTGAACTATAACTGTTAAGGATATCTTTGAGAAAGTATGTAACATTTAGGGTAATTAAATGTCTCTATCAGAAGAACTTGAATTCTTGAGGACACAAATGTTCTATCTCATGCTGCAGAGTATAGGTGCCGATCCAAGCATACTGAAGTCAACAAAAAAATCTCTGGTTTGCTTCACTGAGTTTTGAATTAAATCCATGGAATTTTGATAAACTATAAATGTTTCAGCAAGCTTCTGGTGTTCACTGTTGCCTTATGACAGTAGGTCCTGATGGGATCAGGCAGGGGTGTTTCATGAAAGGGATTTGCTACACCTACAAAAAGCAAACAGCTACTTCCTTCTCTTTGTTGTTTATTATCATTCATTTGATTTGGGATTGGGAAAGAATTTTTGCAAGTTCTCATTGTATTTCTGTTGTGTATTTTCTGGTATGATTTAAGTGATGATGAAACTTATTGTCACATATATAAAGCAGTCACTTCCTGCGAGGTAAATGTCCTGGTACTGGAGACATGCATGAAATAATTGGGAGTACTGAAACACAGTCGGGTTTGTTTTCATTGCAAGCTGTTATTTTGTTAGGACACAGGGTGGCAATGACATGGAAACACTCACTATATGAAATAGTCTAGAATGCCTTTTGATCAGTGTTTTTCTTCGGATCCATGTTTGACATATCCAGCTTGGCACTTGGGTATGCATACAGCTATACCTGTGACAGCATTTGACATGTCCTGTGGATTGTGCTTGGCAATAAATCTTTGAAGCAATGCGTAGGTGCACAGCTAGGTATTCCTGTCCCCTAGACAGATACGGAAATGTGCCAGAGGAATCACACAACCTGCCCAAGGCCACAACAAAAGAGCTGAGATAAAAGCATAGATAATTTTGATGCTAAAGTATATAGAGAATCACGGACGGGCTTGGGTTGGAAGTGACCTTAAAGTTCATCTCATTCCAACCCCACTGCCATGGCCAGGGACACCTTCCACCAGACCAAGTTGCTCAGAGCCCCCATCCAATCTGGCCATAAACACTTCCAGGGATGGGACATCCCCAGCTTCTCTGGGCAACCTGTGCCAGGGCCTCACCACCCTCATAGTAAGGAATTTATTTCTAACGTCTAATCTTAATCTCTTCTCTTTTAATTTTAAACCATTCCCCCTTGTCCTATCTCTATATGCCCATGTAAGAAGTCACTCTGTCTTTTTTATATAGATACAGCTGTAGAATATAAATTCCTACTATAACAGCAGCTGCATGCAGAGATGTGCATGTGAATGTGCAGCAGGGTCCTTTAGTATGAGTTTAAGGGACCCTCAGCAGCTTTCCATCATTCCTGTGCGTGTCCCTGAGCACCCACCCACCCATCCTTCCATGGAGCTCTCACAAGACTGTCAGTGGTCTGTGAGTGAACTCACCCAAGGTGCAGCAACTCACCAATAAATTGAAAACTCACAACATGTAAAGTGTTCTCAAAGTCACCAACTAGCAAAACCCCAAAGATCAAAAACCAGGAGGAAATATTTTTGCCACTTTCTTCACACTAAGGTCAGTGCTGCTGCTATTAGACGAACTGTGCTTTTATACCCTGTGGAGGGGTTTTCAGTTCATGAGATATGGCTGTATCCTTCTAAAACTCTGGTGTTAGGGTCCATTCTACTGCAAAACGTGCGTTCAAGACCAGTCTGAATGGTGCTTGGAGGAATCAGATCTAGTGTTCTTGTCCATGATGGGGGGATTGGAACTGGATAATCTTTAAGGTCCCTTCCAACCCAAACCATTCTGTGATTCTAAAAAAATAGCCTGAATCCTGTAAGCCTTGCAGAAGTTTACTAATTCTTATCAAATGCTCCTAACAAAACCACCTGGAAGGTATCCCCATCAAAATTAAATAAAGCCCACCAAGGAGAGCAAGGTAAAAAAAAAAACCAATCAAATGTACTCACAGCCTTGAGCTGTGAAGGTGCCTACTAAGTGAACAGCTCATGCATTTTAACTCCCTTCTTCCTGTGCTGCAGTACTCTTGATTTTGGAGTTCTTTGATCCACCTATTCATAGCTGCAAAGTGAGCAGAATTTAATCAGGCTCTGACAGGGCATGGTTGATTTTAATACCAGCCTTCAAAAAAGAGCTGTCAATCAGGAACAAGCTTTAATACCTTCAACCTGGAGCTCCTTTACACTTCTGCTGCAGTTGAGTGGTGCTTAGTCAGCAGTGGAGAAGCTGGGCATCTACAAAAGGCCCTGGGGGTTATCCCGGCACTACTGGGGGTGTCCGTGGGGGCTATTCCTTGCCCTCTCTAAAGGGGTGGTGTGACACTCTAATGAAGCTGGCATTTCCAGGCCACGTGAGAGGAGAGATTTCCTTGTTGAATAAGGAGTGGTTGTCCTAACTGCACATCCCAAAAATCCTGCTGAGCTTTTGTGGGCCAGCAGGCAAAGTAGGTTGATAGTCACTTGGATTAAACCTTCCCTTACTGTAGCTGGAATGGGCATAGTGAGGACAAGGGTTACTTTGCCTACCTAATCTCAAGTTATTTTAGCTGGAGATGTTAGATAAAATAGTCAGTGACTGGCAGAACGATAGAATAGGGTTTAATTTCAGATTTACTATCTGCCAACACATGCCATTCAATCAGATAAACACAGGATTTCAGCTGTCATCACAGTATCTTATGCATACTTAGAAATAGAGCAGTTTTTCTCACACCAAGAAGAAATGGAACAGGTTTATATATAGGATGTGTACAGTCAGGAGGCTAGAAATTTTGAAATAGTCTGCCATTTCTAGAAAGATTGCCTATTTTTAAATTAAGGAATGATATTAGACGTAGTAGAAATTGTCATGGAGAAGTTTTATCATTGTCAGCTGCACTGAATAAATAAATGTAAAGGGAACACCTTGAGAAGCTGGATTATATAGAACAAGCGAAATGTCTGTAGGATTTTCAGCAGAGAATATGAGACTATGTAGAGACTCGGAAACTTCTCTGTGTGGGAATTTCCTTCCTCCTCTGCTTTATACATTGCCGTCCTTGCTCTTTTGTCTCTTCTGGTTCATTGGGCCTATCACTTTTAATGCTTGAAAGTCTGCAAGGCAGAGATGGAAGATTACAATCTAGCAACGCCCCAGCAATATCTTAATCCAATTTTCACAAGAAATGTACTTTAAGCACTTGCTGATTAAAGCCTCCCTCCTGAAAACACCCAACTTAGGCAGAATCATAGAATGGTTTGGGTAAAATGTAACACTTCTTGGCAATGATACTTTATGTTATGAATTTGTGAGTATGGAGATGAGTATGGGTTTTTGGCTTGAGCACATAACTAGTATTTGAGGGTTTTATCATATCCCTTTTGAAGAGTAGCTGATGCCATGGTCCAGCATATTTTTAAGGTCCAGCTTGGTTTGTTTACAAGGCATGCACAGAACAGCTTGGCTCTGTAAGCATCATATGAGCAGACAGCAGCAGGCAGTTTTCTTGCTGACAAATCTGCCAATAGGCTTCCCTGCTCTGCCCTGCTGCCTTCTCTCCTACTCACAAGCCTCTCTCTTCCTTAACACTGATGTAGCTTGTACCTTCAGTCTCATAGAGTGTCATAGAATCAGTAAGGTTGGAGAAGATATCCAAGGTCTTCAAGTTCAACCTTTGAGTGAACTCCACCTTTCCCACTAAACCATATTGCAAAGTGCCACATCTACTCTTTTTTTGATCATTTCCAGGGATGGGAGCTCCATCACATCCCTGGGGAACCTGTTCTCGTGCTTAACCATTCTTTCAATGAAGAAATTTTCCAGCTATCGAACCTGAACCTCCGCT
Organism: Oriolus oriolus; assembly: GCA_013400235.1. Taxonomy (NCBI): domain Eukaryota; kingdom Metazoa; phylum Chordata; class Aves; order Passeriformes; family Corvidae; genus Oriolus; species Oriolus oriolus. The sequence continues at coordinate 214,359 of VXBT01003827.1, forward strand.
GGTGCAACTTGAGGCCATTACCCCTTGTACTATTGCTAGTTGTGATACTACCTACCTAGTCATCATTAAGGTTTTGTCGGAACCTTTGGTTCCGAGATGTCCTTGTTAGCAGCTGCTGGTATTTTCCAGCATAAACAGTGTTTGCCTGCTCTCATCCCCTTCTTTATTCTACTGGGCTGCTCCAAAGTGAGCTCAAAAATTATGTCCTGAGCTGTTCAGCATAACAGTGTCTTTGAAGCCACGGCTTGGACTTCACTTCTAAGACCAGCTGCAGCAAAAAGACAGCATTTTCTACTGAAGATAAGGGAAAGAAGTTACATCTTGAGAGCATTCCTCTCACCATTTCCGTGAACGGGGAGGCTTATGATTTTTCTAGCACATGCAAAGGCACTCTTGAGGAGTTCTGCTATGACAGCTTGTCTTACTGCCCATGGAGACACCAGGACAGCATAAGATGCCAAATTTCCTATTGCTTGGGCTTCATCCCTTTGTGGTTAGGCTCTTATGCACTTTAGAGAAAAATATGATTACTGTGTTGCAGATCCCTCAGCTCAGCTATGAGAGGGTCTTTTTGCTTCCCACAGACCCCTCTAAGCTGGGTTTTGGATAGAGGCATTTTGTGCTGGGCAATGCAAACAAATAACATAAAGAAATTGCAAGGCTGAAGTCTGGTGTGGGTGTTTTTCAGCCTTAAAGGCTTTAGATTTCTGGGTTTTGTTTAGCTTTTTTATTATTATTATTTTTGGTCTGTTTCAGAAAAGCTTTTCACATACAGTGATCTCCTAAAGAATTCGTTTGAACTCATTGGTGGGTGGTGCATACATTATGGGCTGTGGTTTCATTGATATGCTCAGCCTCGCTAAGTAGATGGCATATTAAATGTTTTATTTACCCTGTGTGCTACCTGTCATCTAATCAGCTTTTGTGTTTCTGCTGCATTCTGTTTGCATTATAGTGAGAATAAGTGGTTTCATGTAAATTAAAACCACATGAAACCTTTTAAAGCCATTCTAAAATACTAAATGGGTTTGCAAATAGGTTTGTCGGACAAGGATTGGAAAAAGAGCTATTTGCTTACACATTTACTCTTCTGTATGCTTATTAGAAGTCCCCATGTGACTTTTTCATCAAACATTGCATCCCAGCTCTCATCTGGAATGCCAGAGTCATTTATACTGTGCTCAAGAGCAGTTTGCCTAAACAGGAGGCAGTTAACAAAGAATACAGTTGTGAACTGCAATTGCAAAGGTTATTTTATAAATTACAACACAGATGCAGATGTACAATAAAGTCAAGACATGCAGCCCTGTTTTCTTGTTTCCCTGGAGCATAAAATCATGTTGGTTTAAAAGTTTCTTTGCCTTTATTGACTATTGTTGCCAATATGGACGATTTCGATGTGAATCACTGTGAATAATTTTGTTTCTTACAGGTGGATCGTATCATCTTCTGCGTCTTTTTGGAGGTTGACTACAAAATTTTCAAGAAGAAAATGGGCGAGTTTTTCCCTCTAGGTAGGTATAGTAATTGAGTACCATTTGACTTTAAAAAAGGATGCAGCAAAAATGCAACAGTTGGCATCTTTTCTTCTTTCCAAAGCCAAATATTGAAATGTGAACTTCCTTTAAAGATCAGTTGCACATAGAGGCTCTGATCCTGGACAAATGCAGACATTTAAAATGTGTGAACCATTAAAACTACTTCTAACACTGCTTTTGTATGCTCAGTATGGCTAATCTCTTCATTCCATGCTGTATCTGTATCTTTTCCAAAACTTGGTGCATGGCACTGGCTCTCTTGACTCTTGAGAAGGAAATTATTTGCACTAATGTATATAGCTCCTAGTGTATATTCATTTTCCGTGCACTTTGTACATGCTTTGGTCTTTCATTAACAATGCTGGTAGGGTTTCTCCGGGTCTGAAAAGATACCGCAGGGATTAGAGCCCAACTGTGTCTGAATGAGGACTTTAAACTTGAGCTGGCCCTGTGCAAGAATGAATGGGAGAAAGATGGCTCTCACTGGAGCACTTGGGAAATGTTAGCCATTCATCTTGGATTTCACACAGGAGGTTGCTTTCCAGATTTAAGGAAACCTGGTGGATAGTAAGTTTGCTAATCTCCCTCCTCTTATAAGCCTGTGATTTATTTTGATCATACATCATTAGAAATCTGCTCTCCATAATTTTATCAACCCTAAAACTCCTCCCATTTTATTTTGTCTCGTGCTGACATAAGTCCGACTGTGTGTGAAAAGATCCACATTTTAGTATTTTGTTTTATCTCCCAATACTCCCCATGCTGTCTGTCTAGTGGAAACAGCCATGGAGTAATAGGAAGCACAGCTGTAGTGTGTTCAGGGTCCTGTTAATTTCACAGGACTGTGTTTTCACTGTAGCCACAGTAGTTTTTTCCTTTTACTTTGTCTAGTAGCATGGAAATTGTGATATTTTTGTCTCATCTCAGTAGAATAAAGCTTTTTTGTAGATGACTTTGTAATTGCCAGTTTGCAGTGATTGGCAGCTGCAACTTAAGAACCTACTGAATTATTCAGGTAGCATCAAATGATGTCTAACCACTTAATATTTCTGTCTGGAGCATGCATTTAAAAAAGCTGCATTCATGTCTAATCCATTCATTGTATGGTTTTATTTTTTTGTCAGTGTACCCAACCCAAAAGATAAAGTGGCAGTACCCTGACTATTGTTGCTGGCTCTGTTTCTGCCCTTCAGATTAAGTGAGAGGAGAATTTAGCATCAATTTGTAAACAAATCAAGAATATTAATGCTCACTTTCATCACTAAGGCCTTTGAAATCGTGGTGTAAAGCCCGGTACTGTTTCTATAAAAGTAAAACACACTTGGGTTTGAAAGTTTGAGAGACAAGAAGATGATTCAGAGCTGTATCATGACAAGCCCAAAGGCAGAAAGAGAGCAAAGAAGATTTCTTTTGTTTGGTTTTTTTCTTAAAACCTGGCATTGTTGAACTCCTGTCTACAAAGAACCTGTGCGGCTGGGTCTCACATTATAGAAAAATATATAATTGCATTACACCACATTATGTAGATGATCTGCCATACCATAGCTTTAAAAGTATGTTTATTCTCATGTATGTAAAGGTTTAATGATTTTTTTTGCTCAAACTAAAATTAGGATTCTGATATGTGACCATAGAGAGGTGGTCATGGAAGGAACCCTCTAAATCCAGTGTTTTGCATATGTGGCTATACAAAAGATTCCTCCAAAGTTTGTAGCTGTCCAGAGAAAGTTTAGTTCTCAGTATCTATAATTTAGGTAGATTATTATGGGATTAGGTATAGATTATTAAAATACCTTAGGACCCATTTTCATAGACTCCTCATTGCAATTTTCTCATAAATAATGATTCGGGTTTTGATATGCCTTAATGTTACTAGGCATTTACTGTCTCGTGAGCCAGAGCCTTAAAAGGAACCAGTTTAGCATCTAAAGCTTTATTCCTGATCAGTGAAGGATTTCCTGTGGGTATATCCAGTAGCCAGGGATTCAGGAGGTTTTTATTTTAGTGTTTTATTTTTTGTGTCTTTAGATCTTCAGCTTGTAAGGAGACAGGGAGAGGCAGGACGAATACATGCTTCCCAAATGACTCTCCTGTAGTGTCACTGGAGAAATGGTCAGTACCTGGGTCTCTCTTCTGGAGTGCCCTAGCCATTAAGGTACAGTCTCAGGCTTTCTTTGCCAACTTGAACTGACACTTTTCCACAGGGTACCACCACTTCAACAGATGTCAGCTGAAGTCAGCCCCATGCTAAACTGCCTCCTGGTGAGAACATCAGCTAGAGGTCTGGATGGAGATCACCAAATGACCATCATGTCTGCCATTTGTTCCTTTTATCAGGTGTCTTGTGAATTGCTATCTACATTTAACATAGCAGACTTGGACAAGTTATCAGCAGACTATCCTACTGTAGAGATATCCCATATCTCTGCAGGACTGGTTTCCTGCGCAGAAGACTTAGCTAACATGGTTCTGTGGCAAGGAGTTAGCAAGTGCCTCTACCTTTGGCAGTAAATTCCTGATATTTCTACTGTGGAAGAAATTAATGAAACTGGTGGTTTTGTTTTGGTTTAAAGGAAATCTATTAATTTAGTGAAATTAAAGTCTTTAAGGATAGACTTGCCCTAAATTTAAATTGATAGGACACTATCTAAACACTCACAGGAGAGAATAACACTGAGGTAGTGCTTTAAGCTTAGAGAAAAAACATCCAGGCCTTTTAAAAGTGTCTTGCATTCAGAAACATTGTGAAATATATCTACTTTAATAGATGTGGACAAAAATGCTTAGAAAGAAGAATATATTCATGGAGTTATATACATAAATAGTTATTACCTTAAACCCACTGCATTTATAAATCCAAAAAGACATGCAAGTGCTTGAGCTAGTCAAGTGATAATGAAATAAAGCTAGAATTACACCTCAGTGCATTAGAGTAAGTGGAATATAGATATAGGGAAATTGTTCCATTAGTTGAACATATCATTAAGCCTATTTTGCAAGTGGAATGCCAAAGAAATTAGTCAAGTAATAATATTGATATTAAGACAACTGCCAAGAGCCTTGTCATTTTAAAACTTTAAATATATAGGGGAAAGAAATAGACTTCGAAGTAATGTCATGTCTTAGCAGTGTAGCAAAGTTGTGCAGTAACTGAGCAATTGTAACTGTCTCAGCATTTCTGATTCAGTCTCAGTAATTACACTTTACAAAACCCAAGCCAGAGCCAGCATGCTCCAAGGGGGAGCAGAGTACCACTTCTCTTTAACTCGGACATAGGTTCTCACGCCAGTGTTGTCCAGAAGAGTCCTGCTTTGGTTAAGTAAAGGGTCCTAGTCCAGGCAGAATTTTCTGTTGATCCTCTGGGGTCTTGCTGAGAAGATTTTGTATTTCTAGTAGGAAAAGAGCAGCAGAAAGAACAACTTTATTTGTTTAAGATGGTTCAGTGTTTTAATATATTAGACAGTGATGGTTTTTTCTTTTTATGAATTGAGTCCTATCTCCTTGTGCAATGAGATAGCCCAGCTATTCTCCCTTCACCTGTGTTGGAACATTTTCTCTACGTAAACTGAGAGAATGTCTTTCAAGCAAATAAAATATCTTTGCCTGCAGTTCTGGCTCATATGTGTAGTTCTTACATTGCTGGATTCATTGCTACTAGTAGTATGAGTGAGTTTTCTGGGAAAGGAACCACTACTTAGACCATTTTTTCTTTTTGAATGCATTGCTTCTTCTAATAGAACTCTCTATGGAGTCCAGACATTAGGCATTACTTCTATGGCTAAGTATGCGTATTTATAAGACTTACCAGAAGATGGAATTCCCCTTGAAAAGCTGGATTTGCCAACATTTACTTTGAAGTGATACCTACTTGTAGGATTCTATACATAGGAGGAAAATTAAGAATATTTGTAAACAGTTGCCAGCTGGAGGTGATGATAGCTTTTTTTCTTTTCCTCCTATACTCTGTACACAAAGCTACTTAATATGTCAGACAGATAATCTTGTAAGGACCTTTGGCAAATGCTTATTTTTCATGTTGGCTGTCGTATATTATAAACAGTTTATCTTCACTTGTAATGCTTCAAGTATTTCTAAATCTAACACCTGTTATCAGTGGCTTGGAGAAACATTTTTTTCTGAAAAAGTTTTTTAGACAAAAATGATGCTATGAGAGGGATGTCGTGCGAAGCTGCAGCACCCAAGGTTATATTACTTCTTGCTACTTTAAACACAGTAACAAAATTACTTCACTGAAACATTGCAAAAATTTTTGGAGAAAGGGCGTTTGCACTTTCATTAGGCCAGTTGATAAATGGAAGGTGCATGCTTTTAGACTTGTGTCCTTTTAGAGCTAATGAAAGGATGCTGAGCCTAAAAGCTTTTCCTTTCTTTTTTCTTCCTTTTTTTCTTTTTTTCTCTTTTTTTATTTTTTAGCCATTATCTGTTGGTGTTAGGAAAAAGGGTGAGATATTGCTTCATCTTGAGAAAACTTTCCTTTCCCTCTGTTACAGGTTATGATATTTAATGCATTTTCTGCTTTCACCCTGGTTGATGAAAACACTATTTCCCCTACCCAAACCATATGGATAAGAGCTACTGCCTTATAATAATTCTCCTATTACTTCAGGAGGATGCACAGCATCCCGCTTGTGCATAAAATGTGCAAATATATTACATTTGCAGAGGAAATTCATTGGTAAGAGATCTCCCAGGCTTGGAATCAAATTGGAAACTGTCTAAATGGCTGAATGAAGGGCTTTGTATTAAAAAGGCCAATCCCTGCGCTAATACATGAGCGAACTCCTAAGCAGGGACTGTAATTTCTGTACTAGTATTGAGAGGCATCGCTCTCTGCTTACTATGGCAGACTGCACTGAGGCTGGAGCAGTCCTCTGCATGAGCAAAGGAGTCGTAAGTTAGCCCTTAGCAAGTAATCCAGTATCAAATGGGTAATTCATCTGATAAATTTAGCCTCTCTATTTGCATTTGCAGTGTTCATGAGCCAATTTGTTTCTGTAATTCATCACCTGAATGTATTCCACAAAATATTTTTCATGGGCTTTACTTTACTCTGTGGAGAGGTGCCAAGCAGTTTACTGGAAGTGCCCAATATCCTTTATGGGAGGTTTCACCTGGGCAGTGATTTGCCTCATAAGTCACAAGGCTCTGTTTTTCTGACTGGTTGAGGCTGGAGTACAAAGGCCACTGGGGGTTGGGGTCCCGCAGAAATGTCCCTTAGGGAGTAAGATTTGGGGGAGTTTATCTCTTTGGCTTTCTTCTCCTGATCAGTAAGGGCCATCCTGAAGGTTTTGGTTGCAGCTGCTTTTCCTGTCTCGGTGCAGGTTTTCCAAGTTGTTGTCTTCACAGCCTGTGATCTCACAGGGTGAAAGTGGAAGCAGTCAGATCATTGTATTACTCTTTGCTGCTTTCCCTCACAAAGCTTTCAAGGGGTGCTGTTTGCTGTCTTGCTTCCCCAACCCCATAGTTCCAAAGGAGCTGTTGTATTGGGTTGCTAAGGGACTCTGGTTTCTCTGCCTCATGAAATTTTTGTCTTGTCCCTTGGAGATCCTGCTTGGCTTTTCAGATGGTGACTTTGCCATGACTATGCATCCTTCTCCTTTTTAGAGCTGTGTGTCAAGCCACTGAGAGCATACCAGGGTACCCCTCAGTATTTATGCTGTCATAGCCATCCAGCCTGCTCTGAATTCCATGCCAGCATTTAAGATTCCCCTCAGGTTTCCAGTCTTGTGTTGAGGCGGGGATGAGTGAGGATTTTTTGGTGGGTGGAAGGTGGAAGGCAGCAGTGGGTTTGGAGAAGCTGTGGCACACTGATGTTTTCATGAAGGTTAAAAATGCTCTCTGTATCCCTTTGATCTGTCTTTATACTGGAAGATATCATACTCAGATGGCTCCTGCAAGGCCCCTTGTTGAAGAATTTGTTCAAAACAGCTGGGAAGAAGCACAGCCCACTGTTTCCCCTGATGGTTCCTTGGTCCTTAGCAGTGGAAGCTTCCAAGGAAGCACTGCCCATCTGGTGGAGCTGGAGGAGCTTATGAACTAAAATAGGGTGTTGGCTTTGTTCTAGTTCTCTCCCACAGCACCTACGGATCCTGATAAAGTACCCTCCAGTGTAAATAGGTTGCTGTAAAAATTGTTCTCAATCCAAAAGTTTAAAATAGCCACAATGTTTAAAATACCTGCCCATTTTGAAATGTGTCTGAAAACAACTTACCCCAGAAAATCTCAAGGTCACTTAAAGCTAAATGTGTTCATAAAAGCGTAAACCAAAATTTTTCTATGACTTTCTGTCTTTATTTGCCATGGTAAAGACTGTGCCAGTCCTACCACTCATTTGGGTTGTCTGTTTTGCCCGTTTTGCCACTGTCTCAGTGTAGTGCAGGAGGGTGATCAAGCAGCAGGTCAGGAGTGGTGTTTGGGGGACAGAGTATATAGTTGATGGTTCAGATACTGTTTTCAGCATCTCAGGAGATAGGCAGATCAAGAAAGGGTTTCCAGCACCTTTTAACATGGCAGTGGGTTTCCAGTACCTGAAAAAAGTTAATGGGTAGCTTCCTGCTTCCTTTTGAATAATAGTAAAACTTGCCGGTATGATCCCATCAGAATTATTTTCTGGCCAATTGCTGAATTGCTCTAGACTTTGTGTGTTGCAGTTACTGGTCACCTAAAAACATGGTTTGATAGAGTCTTGTGATACTGTCTGCCCTATAGTCTGGAAAACGATTTGCCTCCTCAATCCTGATGGCAGCAGTGTCACAGCTTGGAGCAGAGCATAGATCAGCAATGGGACCATAACCTATAAAAGTGCTGTTGTCAGGAGCTTTTGTTTTTGCTTTGCTAAATGGACCCTCATCTTCTTTGCTTCTTGGTATCTTGTAGAGATTTTTCTTGTCTCCTTTTGTGAGACTGACCACAGAGCCTGCAGTCAATCCAGAAGTCTGAGAAAATGGCTATTTCTGTGTATTTGTCCACTCACTCCAAATCCCTGAGCTTTCCAGTTCCTGGGAGACACTTGGATAGGAGCTGCATTGAAACAGCAAAGTGGCAGGTGGATGAGGATGCCCTTGAAGGCACAGGGGTCATTTAGATGCAAGGATCAGGTTGTTGTGCATGATAACAGCATGGGGGGGAGTACAGGAAGATGATGAGTTTGGTAATTAGAAAGGTGAATATGGAGCAGATATTTACCACCTCTTGTACCACAAGGAGCGCAAGGTGTCACAGGAAATTATTAATCAGGATGAAAACAAGCAAAATGAAGTAGTTTGTCACCCAGCACACAGCTAGGATCTAAGAGTACTTGGTATGAGGTGCTGCAGAGCCCGTAGGTCTTAAATACAGTTTAAAAAAGGATTAGCTCAACCAGCAGAGGACTGGTGCAATGACAGCTATTAATCTTCATGGACTACGTGTAACCTTAGGCTCAGGGAGTGACTGGGATACGGAAGTGTGTTGCTGTTCTCTTCTGTACTCAGCCCTTCACACATGGATGCCTGGCACCAGAAAACAAACAAGCAGCTTTTTCTGTTTAATATGTTATGTAAATACATCTTTGATCAGGGATCTTTTTTTTCCTACTCTGTTGGGTATTATGGCATCTCATTAAAGCATTCCAAATGCATTTTGTGTCATCATCAAAAATATCCTGTCCTCTCTGGCCACAGACTCCAAATGACTTCATGTGCTCAATTGTTTCTTATTTCCAAGGATGCAGTTAAATTTGGGTTTGTCTCATTTGATTGCCTCTGCCATGGGTTACTGATGTGATATTGTTGGACGCTTGTATTTGCAAATGCATGGCCACATACAAAACATGCCATTTTATGTGTGACTACTAGATTAACAACCAATTTAGCACTTGTGTGAACAAAACTTTGTTATTTTCAGTATTTTAGGGCAGAGAGGAAATAAGGAATAGGTTATTTTTTAAAACCTGAAACCTGTTTCCCCAAGGAGTGCCTTGTTCCTTTTATATAAGGTAGAAGCATCTGGAAAACAGAAATCTAAATCTGATCCTGGTGTGAGTACCATTTCCTTCACTGGAATAAGGTTGTCCTGTCCCCTCACTGTGGGAACAGCAGTTCCTGTGTAGTCTTTGTATGCAGATGAGGTTCATATGGTTTGTATGGTATGTATTTTACAGCAGATCAAGTGATATGGTTCATAAAAGAGGTCATCGATGTGACCAAAAAAAAGCCCCAGTGCCTAACTTCTTGGGAGACTGGTACTAAGGATTTCTGTGTGATGTGGCTTCAAAAGCTACAAACACGTTCTACATTCTGTGAGGCTCCAGTGTTGTGGGACTGGTGTAGCTAAACAATACAGGAAGGAAACCGGTGTTACTGCTGCAGTATGGCCAGGATGTACAGAGTATATCCGTGGAAGTTTCTTTATAATCAGACAAAAAAAAATCTAATGAAACTTGCTCAGTGTCAGGTGGAGGTTTACATAGTGCCTGCTGCTCTGTATGCAGGATTGCAGGATTAAAGGATAGAAATGTTCAGAACAAAAAGAAGTCCTATTTTTACCTCTAAAGCAGAAGAATACACTTTTTTTGTTAAGGATCTTTTGTTTTACCTTTTTCTTTCTTTTTTTTCCTTCATCTTAGGAGCACTGAGGATGAGGGTAAGTTTTATAGAAAATACAACTTTTTACTAGGAGAGGAGAAAAGAGACAGGCCTGTTGCAGTTGATCTCATCTGCCAGAGATTTCCAAACCTGCTTTTCCTCAAAGGAAATATTGCCCTTTTTTGTGCTGTTTTCTGTCACATTTCCCTAGTGAAGAACTGAGTTGGAGGAATCAAAACAACCAAAAGAGCTTGGGAGATCCTGGGTTATTGCAAGCCTCATATGTATGTTTGGGCTTCAAGAAACCTTCCTGTGTGGCTCACTGTGCTACGACAGCATTGACTCTTATGCTGAGGTGGACATAAAGCCTGTCCACTGTTGCGAAGCTCCTTTTGGGTATCAGCAGTGGGTGTAAGCCACCAAAAGAAGGGATTTTTCAGTTACTAGGGATTGTAAATAGATATGAGATACGATTATAAATCTCCCTAAGGCTGTGAAGGTGATCATGCAGTTGGGTGGTTGACGCTTTGGGATAAAATTTTGGAAAGACAGGTGTGGGAGAGAGAAATATGGAGAGTGAGAACCTGCTTGGTCTTTTCAGCTGCTGGAAACCTGATGTTATCACGGTTTAGATGGTTTGCCTCAAGCAGGTACCCTCGCCCACACTGCTGGCTGCTCCGAGACTGGACACATAAAGTTTTTCAAGACTGACCCAAAATGGGATCCATTTTCCTCAAAGGCGTGAGACTGCTGTGCTGCTCCTCCTCTGTTATCTCAGTGGAAACTGTACAGGCAGATCATGGAATACATGCTAGGGAAATGGTTGGCAGTAGGAACTTTTCGAGCCAGAACCCTATGTTTGCACTGCAAATAAGCTCAAGAGGATGGCTGCAGCTCACAGTGCTGAAATTTTGGGGGGGTTCTTTTGGTTTGAGTTTTTATTTTAAGACATCAGCAGTATGATCACCAGCTTGTCATTTCAGCCTGCTGTACAGCTCTGCCCATCTCATTGCTCTGTTTGCCAGAGCATGTCCATACAAGCTGCAGAGGGGATTTTTGGTCCATTCCCACAGTGCCTTCCCAGTTTTCCCCTGGTTTTGGCCACGCTTGCAGGGAGGAGCAGACCGAGACATGTAGATTGACTGGAAACAGGGAAACATCTGGAAATCAGGAAACTGCAGAAAATGCTGGGAAAAGATAAAAATCCTGAAGGATGCAATTAGGCAGCTGAGGAAAGGTTAGAGGGAGGCAGGGAGGAGCCAGCAGCAGGCAGTGCTGTTGGGGAGTGCCAGCAGCCCGGGATGCAGGACCTGAATGCAGATGAAGCAGCAGCCGCCTGCAGCATGGAGCTGGCTCTCATGTAAGGGCTTCTCAATGCACACACAGTTAAAAATAGAAAGTGTTTGTACAGTGCTGGCTCTCCGCATGCTAACTTGAAGAAGAATGCAAATGGAAGCATGAGCAACAAGGAGGAGGTGGTTTAATGGCTTTGGGGACTAGCAGCAATATTTAGAGCCTTTCACCTCTCTGTTCCTAACATATATCTTAACTCAGATTGATGGCTGTAGCCATCTGGCTTGTGTCTGCTTGTATGCCACAACTAGGGAGACAGGGAAACAACCTGACCAGCAAGGCAAAAGGCAAAACAAAAGGAACTGACAGAAGAAGGCACCCTCTTCTCCAGTGTCGGTAAGAGCAGATACGGTGTAATTATTCCATTTCCCAAAGCTTGGCAGATAACAAGGGAGAGGGCAATGAAAGAGCCACAGGCATCACTTAGTGCATGACCCCACCAGGGAACCTGTGGCTTACACAAAAGCTTATGCTCTGAGCAACTTGCTAACAAATGTAAAGCTCTCTGATCTTTAGAGATACAGTTACCCCAGGTAGCCTGGGAGTTAGAGGGAGACTTTCAATCATAGATTGACTTTCAACTGTAAATTATTTTGTACTTGAGTGGAAACTGTTCTCCCACACATCACCCATCTAATACCTTAATTCTATGTAGTATACCTCAGCTTACACACTGGAAAATTTTGTGCTCTCAACGATATGACACATTTTGGATTGGAAGGTTTTCTTGTCTCCTAAGCCTTCTAAATACTGGCGTGACTTTTCCTGGAGATGGGCTGACCCTTTCTGGTAGTCAGTGTCAGTTTTCCTCTCTCTCCAGACTGCAAGATCAGTCATTCCTTTTCTAGCAAGGTCATCTCGGTAGAACTTCCCAAAATCCAGGGCTTTAGTGGGGAAGCGATGTGAAAGGTCATTGTTCTACTTCTCCGGCCAGAGGAGTAACCAAGTGTGGGTAGACGTGTGCACACACTAGAGCGTGGTTTGCTAGTCAATTATTTTTCAACAGCTCTAAAGTGAGGGTGAGAGGTACAGAGGATCTCACCTCTGGTCTTTCCAGGGGGGGAGTTTGGACAACAAATATTGACAATATGTATTTAAGGAAATTTTTGCTGCTGTCAAAGATTCACTCCTAGGTTATTCTGTGGTTTTATCCAGTTTTGCTTTGGGATTGACTGACTGTGGTGCATGTTTCAAACCAAAACAAACCTTTCAAAGGCTTCCTGTAGATGGGGTAAGAAAATGTATAGGGAATATAAAATTTTTTTAAAAAAAACCAAAAACCCATCAAACAAAACTAGGTAAAACAAATCTAATTATGGTAATCTTGGCACTGATTTTGCTTTATATTAGGCATGTAGAGCTTCAGTAAAAAAATATTTTTACTTCTTCAGAACCAGTAACCAAGAAACTGCCCTTAGTATCATTTTTTTCAGGGGCTAAGTGAATGCATTTTGCATACAGACTTCTAAACCACTGTTTTTTATCTCAAATAACTAGTTTTGGCATAGAGCTCTGTCAGCTAAACATGGTGTTTATCACTTAAGCCAGCCACACCAAGGTTAGTGAAAGAGAATGTTTTATATTTGACAGGGAAATGCTTCCACCAGATGGATTAATAGTGTGAGAGTAATAATTATAGACACATGAAGCGGCTGGGGATTGGGCTGTGCCAAAGTGAAACTCAGATTCATATCTAAATTAGGGGAAATTTTTCAAAGGCACCACAGTGAGTCAGAGATCATGTCACCAAGTTATTTGGAGCCAAACTTCCGTTTTCAGAAATTATGTGGGGACTTCGCTGTCTTTCAACAAGCCTTAGGTACCTTTTCCCAGAAAAAAAACCAGCCTTTAATTCACAATTAGTTCACAAAAGCAGTTTTTGCCTCTTCATAATTATATTGCATAATGACTTCCCTACTTTTCAATAATATCAGATTTCTTGTCTGTGTCCATTATCACCAGCTTAGAAGCTATTTTGTTGCTTTGGGAATTTCATTATCCAAGTCACTTACAGAACTATAAGAACTTCCACAGAAGAGCAGGTGATATATGTATGTTAAGATACATTCTGCTGATTTAGTGTCATATCTTAGATTAATTTGAAACTTTATCACACTGTTTTCATTATAAATGCTTCCATGGAAAGAACATGTTATTGGAAACTGAATAATTAATAATCTCTATGTTACCAAATGTTTTCTGAGCAGTTTGTTGAAGAACAGCAGAACTCCAGTTGAAAATCCTGGCTCTGTTGAAGCCAATGACAGAATTTCCATGGGCTTTAACAATATTTTTCGTTTTCTTATCTTAAAAATTACTTGTCAAGTTTCCTTAAGGTTGTGCGTGTGTTGGGAGTTAAGATTTTGCCTTTTGTTTTCTTTCTCTTAGGGAATTTTTTCCCATTTGTTGCTGAGATTACAATAATGACCAGTACTTAAGGGAGACAAGCCATGGAGGATGGGGATGAGTGCAGCTGGCTGCTACTCTCTTACCTGAGGGGTTTTGTCGCACGCGGACACGAAGGAACACACAGAGCCAGTTCAGGTGAAAGAGAAAAATGAGCAGAGCTCTGGCCCCAAAGGGCCGCTTCTTTATTTTATACACTTTTAGAAAGCCTCATGGATTGGAGGGTGACATTACCACCCCTCAACCACATAGGTCAAAGGAGAAATCCATCAAATTTCTCCGCCTTAGGAGAAAGAATGAAAACATCTTAGGTCGGTTAGAATAACATGGCTTATGTTTACAGAAAGTGCGTGAGAACTCTAACTACAGAATTAAAAACATTGAAGAACTGTGAAAAGCAAGGCAACAGGGTTTTCTCTTGGGAAGGGCAGAGTTACTTCGAGATTTTGGGCTGTGGGGAAGGGGCTGGGCACAGCCTCTTGCTTGCTCTCACTCTCGACACTGGAGGGGAGACAGGCTGCGGTCATTGTGGGGAGAATTCGCCACCACTGAGGGGTTCTGTCACCTGCTGTCTTCTCCTACCTTAAGTGAAGCTCTGCTCATAAGAGCAGCCAATTCACTGGGACCTTATTAACACCCGACCTCACTAGAAAGGACCCTCAGCATCTACTCGGGTGCCTCAAGGGAAACCTGAGACTCCAAGCCATGAGCCCCTCCGAGGGAGCCTCTCCTGGCCCTGTTAGGGAGCCAGGTTGCCACTGCCCAGCCCTACCATTTCTCTGCCACTGCTCTGGGTTTTTTGCTACACTGTAACACCGCACCGGGACACCCTGAGGCTCCTGCTACAGCTCTGGAGTTTCTGGTACATTGTGTTTGCTGCTCCAGGACCTGCTTGTCCCTGCTTCCAAGGTTCCTGCTACAGCTCCATTTTGCTATCCAGAGGGGCACTGCGATCAGCTGCCCCTGGGGGTTTGCAAAGGAAGCCCCTTTTCCATCCCTTCCACCGGCTGCGCCCGCCATTGTTCACGTGACGGAGACGCAGCTGAGCTCGCGCCACAGCGCCCCCNCGCCACAGCCCCCCCGGCAGCCGCGGGGGAACCATCGCCCCCGCCCTGCCCGGCCGGGAGCCACCAGCGCCCCCTGCCGGCTGTGAGTGGAACTGCACCAAGGGGAAAGGGCCTGGGGCCGGGAGAGGCCGGCACTGGGCTTCTGGTTCTGTTTGTTGTTACTGCTGCTGTGGTTGTTTGTTTGCCTTGTTATACATACACATACTAGTAAAGAACTGTTATTCCTTTTCCCATATCTCTGCCTGAAAGCCCCTAATTTCAAACTTATAATAATCTGGAGGGAAGGAGGTCATAGTCTCCACTCTAAGGGAGGTTCCCGCCTTCCTTGGCAGACACTTGTCTTTCAAACCAAGACAGTGTACAAATTTATATTTGAACAGTATATGTCTATGTGCCTTTTTCACCTCCAAAGCAATTGTTTGAAGAATAAGGAAAAAGGAAGTAAATTGTGCACTGACTTTTTTCTGTCCTTTCGGCCAGACTAAAATGTAATCAAGAGAAATGTAATGTGCTGTTGTTTAGTGCCTTCTGAAAGTTCTGCCCTCCAGATCATGTCTGAATGAGAGGGAAAGGGGAGATGCAGATCCATATATTGAAGATTCAGATCATGAAAATTCTCACAGTCCTGACTTTAATGCTTATAATGAACTATAATTCCCAGTGGAGGCTTCTATTATTAACCAATTTTTCTGCTCTCATGCTACTTAGAATACTAAGTTTCAGGCTCCAAATCTTGATGAGAGCAGCACCTAATCCTCACAGCCAGTCACAGCATTTGGATCTCAGCAGAGTTTCTGGTATAAAGTTCTAACCCTGTAAATTTGGACCTAAATACTGCTGTTAGTTTCCATTAGCATTGCTTATTATATTGCAAAGCTCCTTTGGCAGTCATAATATGCATATATTCCAGTTTGGAAGATATTAAGCCTCCGACAGAAGTTGCGGGCTTGCTACAGAATTTGCACATGTGCAGAAATCATAGAATGATTGGTTGGAAGGGACCTTAAAGATCATCTGATTCCAACCCACCCTGCCATGGGCTGGGAGACCTTCCACTAGACCAGGTTCTCCAAGCCCTGTGCAGACTGGCCTTGAGCACTTCCAGGGATGGGGTAACCACAGCATCCCTGTCAACTTGTTCTACTGCCTCAACACACTCACAATTAAGAATTTCTTCCCAATATCTGAATTAAACCAGCCCTCTGTTAGTTTAAAGCCATTCTCTCTTGTCCTGTCACTACAGGCTCTGGTAAAAAGTCCCTCAGCAATTCCATTTAAAAGGATATAAACAGAGTCTGTAGGAATCCGGAACGTAATTGACATAAACTTCTGTGATCAGTGAGCTCTCCATTAGATGATTAAGGCTCTGGGACATTGAATTACCAAGATGTTAACTGAAGCTAATAATTTCTTTTTTTAACTCAGCAAAACAACTTGTAAGAAATTCCTTTTTTATCAAAATGGAACTTTTTGCAAAAGGACTCTGCTTTCCTTGTCTCTCATCTTAAGCTTAAAAATATTTTGTTCCTAGCTAGCCCAAGTTCAGTCTTCACAGAATCATTTTGTTCTTAAACCAATTTGTCTGTCTGGCAAATATTTTGTAACTTCCTTATGTGGTTTTCTAGTAGGGTAGCTAGTTCTCTTAGCATAGCCAGCTGTTCCAAGGAAACAAAGCAAACTGAAAGTTGTCAAGTAAGCCAAAAGCTGTGCAGGAAAGAGAATGGAATTTCATATTATATCTGTCTTACTTTGCAGAATTGTGTAAATGGTGCTGAATTTTATTCCCTGTCTTTATTACCTGCATTTCCTGTATCTGGTAGTAACCAGTATCAAAACTTCCTTTCCTATCCAGCTCCAGATTTCACTGCAAAATGTTAAACAGGAGATAAGATATGGGCAATTTGAAACATGGATTATTTCATTTTAGATGTTTGCTGGTGTTCCTAGTAACCTTTTTCTTTCAATTTTTTTGACAGATGATGCTAATGAAGAAGGGGCTCAGCTGAGTGAAGAGAGAGGTGAGTAAAGAATAGTTTATGCTAAAATGTATCACTTCTCTGAAGCATAAACCAAACTGAAAAAATTCTAGAAATTAATTGCCTTAGTCAAGATAAGCAGTGCTAATCATTATTGCCAATGTTATACAACAGTCATCTCTGGTTTTTAACACAAAATTAGGGTGAACCATCCCTGATAATAAATAGTGCATGATAAGACTGGCTGAGACTACTTTTTTAATGTCATTATCTGTTATGAGCCTCTGGGTGATACTTCATTGCTTTTTATCGATAGCTAGTTTTAACATGAAAGGGAAATAATAACAATTCTTCAGTGTCTTTTTCTGTAAAAAAGTATGAATAGAGCAATTCTTAAGTCATTTGCCATTCTGAATAGTGGTAGTGATTTGTTCGCAATGAAAACAGTAGCAAAACTCTTCCACAAACTCTTAAATACACTGAGCTTGATCAGACAGTGGTTCAGAGGATCTTTCACTGGTCCTCATAGTTTGCTCTTCAAAACAAATGTCACTGTTTAGCGTTTGTGGATGACATGAAATGGAAATGATGGATAGGTATAAATGGAAGAAAGGCCAGAGGAACAAGAAAAGGAGAGGACAGAGGATCAGATAACTCCCATAAGGACAAAAACTTCCCTTCAGGAGACTCCCACTAGTTTTTTCTAGAAAGCTTCATCCACTTAATCTTAATCAGGTTTTTTGTAACAGGCTTCCACGACAGGACCTTCTGATACTTTCCCTGTTGACTTCACCTGGAGGTCCTCAATGAACATCTCCTGTTCCATATGGATTTCTGTGCAGTGAAGGTCTTCCTTTTATGTGCAGTGTAGCTCCATAGACTCTTCTGCCTCTCCTTCCAAGCCAGCTAATACCCCTAGGTCTCTGTGACCCTGATGGCATCATGGTCCAGTGACTGTGCAGGAATATCCAGTTCTCTTTATGAAAACATACAGGATCTCATGTGGAGAAAGGCAGGGATATACCAACCACAAAACAGATGTAAAAGCTTTGGAAGCAGTATGTTGGCTACTTAAATTGGCAAGATTGTCCTAAAGACAAATGGATTATGATATTTATGCAACCACCTAATTACCTTAGAAATTAGAAATACTTGAAGAATGGTGCATATGCATAGGTGTGAAAACACAGATATACACAGATAGATATGTGTTATACTGATGGATTAGTATATTCTTTTATGGCTGTTCTGGCCTGTTGATTTTATTACATATAATTGTAATTACATTTTGGTGTCAAGATTACTGGATAGGAACTTTTAGTAATTTTAATACAGTTAGTGTGATTGATATAGTTGTACAAACATACATAAAAGTAGAAAAAAAAGAGCCCATCATTATATAAGAAACATTTGCCAAAGATAATCCTACAGTTAAATTTGCAGTGTTCATCTAAGATTTCAAATTTAATTTTTTATATTTAGTGTAATGTGTATTTTTATAAGCCAAATTATTTTGCATTTTTTGTCTTCTTGTTTTTATGGAGATTATGCAAATTAAATTGGTGTGTGTTTTTTTAAAAAGCATTTTAAATTAGAATTAAAAGGAACTGCAATTCTACTTAATGGCCAATCTCTTCTTATTTGTGTTGTATCCTTCACAGCTTCATTACTTTAGGTAAAGCTACATAGCTATTCTGAGAAATTATCACTGAAGTTATTTCCCTACCTGTCTCTTTCTTTTGTGCATGTGAGATAGATCAGATCAGAGCTGCCCTCACAGGTCTAGGATGCTATTAGCTTCAAGAGCACATCCTTGGTTATTTCTTTATCAGTTGGAGATATTTTGGGAATCAGTGCATTGGCTGTCAGCAATCAATAACCTACAGGGCTAAAAATTAATATCTTTTGTATATCCACCCCAGCAGCATAGCAGATATACAAAAGTTATTCCCTTTTGACCTATTTCTGTATGGATTTTTTAATGATTATAAGATATGTTTACTGGAATTATAAATACAAACATAATTTTGGCATTGAGGGGAGTTTTCATTTTTATACTCAGATTTTTTTCAGTTTGGAGGATATCTGCTTTTTACTCTTCAAAGAGGAAAATAGAGAAGTAACTTCTAGTTACCACTTCAAGATATTAATTGAATAATCATTCTTCATTCCACTTGACTTCATGGGTCATGACTGCAGCAGATGGAGTCAACAGTTGGCACCAATATTGATAACCCTTTGTCCTTGAGCTGTCCATATCCAACGTTTCCTCCAATTCTTTTGCTTAAAGTGAAAAAGAAATGTTGGATTCCTAGAGAGCACATGTTGCAGACTACAGACATGTATAGGACCTTTGGCAGAGATTGCAATCTAAATTTTTCCTAAATTCCTGTGCCTCAGCTTCCTTTTTACTAGGTGTTTCTGAGGCCAATATCAGACCAAGAGAAAGCACAGAGAAACACAAGGACGCAAATGAGCTGTAGGCTCATTGTGTCTGTACCAATCACACCTTGAAGAATGTGGCAGGATGATGAGGTGGAGGTTACAGAATCCGTCCTAGTTTAAATCTGGTGGCAAAAATTAAAGGAAAAAAAACCTCTGATCCTGGTTTGGTGTCTGCTGAAGGCAGTGGGAATATGTCCACTGGCTTCAGTGCACACCAGATTAGGCTTTAGGAATAGATAAAAAATTAACTGGGAATAAGAATTAACAGATTACCAAATGGGTGTATTACTGAGTGATGGATAGATCACAAAAGTCATCTACATCTTGTGTTTCTACCATCCTGAAGTGCAAATATCTCATTAAATGCAGAATGACCTTTTTTCTTTGATTAATCTTCAAAATAAATAAGATAATATCCTAATTACATCTGTGTCCTGGTTTAAAGGACAGGTGTCTGCCAAGGAAGGCGGGAACCTCCCTTGGAATGGAAAACATGACCCCCTCCCCTCCAAATTATTGTAACTTTGAAATTAAGGAGCTTTCAGGCAAAGATATGGGAAAAGGAATAACAGTTATTTACTAGTATGTATATTTATAACAAGGCAAACAAACAACCACAGCAGCAGTAACAACAAACAGAACCAGGAACCCAGTGCCAGCCTCTCCCGGCCCCAGGCCCTTTTCCCTTGGGGCAGTTCCGCTCACAGCCGGCAGGGGGCGCTGGTGGCTCCCGGCCGGGCAGGGCGGGTGCGATGGTTCCCCCACGGCTGCAGGGGGCGCTGTGGCGCGAACTCAGCCGCATCTCCCTCATGGGGTAATGGCAGGCGCAGACAGCAAAAGAGAGAGGGAAGAGGCTTTCCTTTGCAAAGTCACGGGAAGCAGCCGGTCTCAGTGCCACTCGGGAAACTGAATGGACTGCAGCAGGAAACCTCAGAAGCAACAATCTGGAATAACAGAGGCACACACACCCAGGGTTGGCAAACAAAATGTAGGAGAAACTCTGGGGCCCCACCCAAAGCCCCAGGGTGTTCGGGTGTCTGGAACAGTGTAGCAAGCAACCCTGAAGCAGCTGCAAAGAACACCAGGGCTGGGTGGAGAGCAGCTCCCCTGGGTAGCTCACCGGTGATGGCTGTTCCCGGGGTTCGGCTGCGCAGAGGGGGCAGCTCCAGCAGGGGGCGGGGTGCTCCCGGGTCCCAGTGATGCACACACTGGCTCTGGGCTCCCAAGTGGAGAAGCAAACCAGTAAGCTCCAGTGACAGTGCCAAAGGAAAAGAAAAAAAACGGGCAAAAACACACAGCAACAAGTATCTCTCTTCAGAGGGATCGCGCAGCGTGGCCATGGAGACAAAATTGCCCCACTGGAAGGAAGCAACCATCCTTCTCCCTGACTCCCACAGGAAATCCCAAGCTAGCTCTCGCCCATCGCGATACTACCAGAGCTGGTGGGGGGACTGGGCAGCAACCACCCTGGACACAAAAAAAAACAGAAACAAAAATTATTATGGGAATAAAAAACCATCCCCAAGATAATCTGCCACGTAACATCCATTAATATCTACGTTAATACTATAAAATCACCAAGCAGGAATGACCATTTTGGCAAGTTTATCACATAACATCACTGCATATATTGGACATACTAGAATTAGAAAGACATTTAAAAATAAAAATAATCCACTCTTATTAAATATACACACTCAAATCCACTCTTCTAATGGCATTTGACTCACAGGATTTTAACCCATCAATCTGTTATTCTGAATGCTGAGTTTTGTAGTGGTTGCTGGCTTAACGGCACCATTTAATTTGAAGTGCTTTGAGGTTATCATGTGTCGTGCAGTAGGTGTTAGAAGGGTTTGAGTAGAAAGAGCAGATGTAGTTATAGCAGGTCCAGGCCTGTGCAGGTCTACATCTCAGCTCTGCTTTGTGAATGATTTCCTACATAACCCAAGACAAGGACCAGATGACCCAGTAGTCAGTGTTTCCTGAGTGTTTTCATTTCCTTTTTTTCTTTTTCTTTTTTTTTCAAATGGCAAGAGAATTGACTTATGTCAGCACATAATAATGTTATTATGCGCTGACATAAGTCAATTCTCTTACCATTACCATTAAAAAAGAAACCAAAAAAAAAAAACAAAAACCACTCAGGAAAACCTTTCAATTCTGAATCTTTATTCTCCCTCAACCTGTTCAGCTTCAGTCTCTGCCAGGTACGGAAGCCTTTTGACCTCATCTCTATGTCTGTTGCCACACTACTGTCATTTCCCATCAAGTAGTTGTTCCTAATAAAAGTCCTGCTGGTTATCCTATTTCTATCCCAAGTGTCCTAATTAATCACCTATTCATTACTTAGAATCCACAGGCAGTTAAAACAGCAAGATGAAGGATCTCATTCTGACTAACAAGGCCTAAGACCTAATAACACCCTATTACAATCAAGATACATAAATACAGAATTTTTTTACATGTTCCACTCTATGCAAACCCTTGCACTTGAAGATTTTTTTTGGAGGGAGACTTTGTCTTTTTTCCTGGGATGAAAGTAGCAATCCATTGCAACAAGGTAAATTTGGAAGTTGTGAAGGATTTTGGAAATAGGTTACTTGGAGACAGACTGTGAGACTTAAATGACTTGTTGACCCTCTGAATTAGCCTATAAAGAATATTTCTCCCAGTAGCAGAGCTCAGAAACCTTTTTTCACAAATGATCACAATTAGAAAAGCTTTTAATATGATCCATTCAGACACCTGTCCAGGTGTGCTCTTTTTAAAAAGCAATTTGCAGACAAAATTTCTGTAATATTTGGCTAACTGTCTGGAAGGACATACACACTGCTGGAGAGCAGAAAGGGTTAAGAGTTGTATTTTGATCATGGTAAACATAGATCCTTTTCTGTCTCTGGAATAAGGGATATCCGCTAAAAAATAGTGAAATTGTGATTGAAATCTTGTTCTCCTGGGGCATTGCCTTTACATCCTTTTGTGAGCATTTTGAAGGTTCTTTATGGAGTGCAAAAAGATTGTTTCTTCTAAGATAGTAACAGTTCTGACTTCTCTGAATGTACACCTCCTCCCTCTCCATCTTTGGGCTGTCAGTTAAGATGTTGGTTATATTATCTAATGTATTCTAATAGTCCTGGAAGACCTGGCTGGACATTTGCACTTTAACTTGATTGACATTAGACGTGTGGGACTGAAGGAAACTTCACAGATTGGTTAGATGATAAAATTAATCAGTAGAGGGGCAAGTGTTGATTGAAGCATTCCTATTGATTCAGTCCCCTAATGTGAATTATTCTCAACCAAAAAAGAGAACATAGCAGGTAGTTCAGAGTGGCATTTGAGCCAAAGAAGCCACTGATAAAGTCCACTATAAATATTCAAGTTATCTTTTAAAAGAAAGTGAAAGCATTGACATGAATAAGTCTTCACAAGTCTGGTTATTTTCAGGATCTCTCTTTTGTATTAAAGTTCTTGTTGAACTCTATCAGCATTGCTCCTGAGCCCTTTAAAGGGTTGACAAAGCATGTCTTTTATTTGGCAGGTTTTCCCTTTATTTTTCCCCACGGATTTTCTTGTGGTTACTCCTGCATTCTTCACTCCAGAAGGAAATTCATCTTAGCACTTGAACACTCTTGTTTTCCTCTAAATACAGTGTTTGAATTTCAAATTCAGATGGGCAAACGTGATGACATGACACGACATGTCCTGTATTAAGTGCACTCAAGAAGTCTACCACCTGGTACCAAGTCAAACCTCAAGGCTTGTTCTGCTTTGCAGTAACCGGCTTTGTTTACTGATTACTAAGGACCCTTCAGGCTCTGAGCTGTATGTAGTTCTAGGAAGAAACAGAAATTCCCATCTAGTGGAAATGTATAAGAGCAATTTTCAGTTCAGCCTTTTTTTTTTTCATAATGCTCTTTCATTAAAATTAAGCAAGTGAGATAGAATTTAATTATTCACATACAGATCTCCATTTTGGAATTTTTGTTGACATTTTGAGCTGTCCTGCCACCTTCCCAGTCCATGGCTCTTCTGGGTTTTTTTAGGCATAAGTGTGGTAGAATAACCAGTTTTCCAAGAGGGCATGCAGAGGATGTTTCTGTGTTCTCTGGGCTCCATGCAAAGCCAATGATTCACTCCCTTTTTGTCTTTTGAGTGAACACAATATTCTTAGAGTTATAGAATATCCTGAATTGAAGGGACCCATAAGGATCATTGAGCCCAACTATACCTTGAATCTGCAAGTTCCCTTTTCACATCCTAACTACTTTCATACCTCCTATTTTGAAATTTTCAGCATTTTGGTTCTAGATATAGGTAATTGCAGAAGGGTAGAAGATGAAAGGGGAGAATCTACGGCTCTTAGCAGAGCCAAGTCTTCTATGAGAGCTGGGCATCTGATTGTCAAGAGCTTTTTAAAAAACTCCAGCAACATAAAGAATAGAAGATTGTGTGGCATGTATGTGACAGCAGAAGAGACCCTGGGAGTTTTTGAAACACTTAAGCAATTTATAAAACATGTGTAGATAGTTTTTTCCCGGTTGTTAATTAGCTAATTAGTTTGAAGTAAAACCATGATTCTTATTTTCTAATGGCAACAGCAGTAAGGGTGAATCAAGTGAGGTCATATGTCTTCCTAAATTTCCTAGTTACAAGTGGTCAAGGTTTATTTCCAGCACACACAAAAGTATGCTTTCTTTAGGCTTCTCCTGCACCCAAGCCCTCAGTTAGCCACAAGGAATCAGGAGGTTTGACAGAAAGTCAAATGACAAAAAGTCATTTTCCCATCACGGTTGAATACATTCAGTAGGCGCAATGAATTGAGTTTTAATTGTCTGTCAGTCGCTGCTTTTGTGGTTAACCAACGATGTTTAAAGAATGTTTTAATTAGAGAACCTGCTTGCATGAAATGTCTTAATTTATTAATACCTTTTAAGCCTAATTTCTAGCTTGGCTTCCCTTTTTACGAACAGGCTTTCTCTGCTACCAGTTTGTGCCTTGATGTGTGTCATAGCAAACAAACAGTAATGCCATCATTTATGTTATGATGACAGGATGTTTTGAAAATATTGTAGAAAAAGTTCATAATTTTTGAAGTTTAACCAACTGAGATTAAACACTGTGTACTTCAGTCCCTAAAAGTAAGGGAGATCTCCCATTTAATTGGCCTCAATTACTTTTTGCCTTTCCTCCAACTTGATATTGCCTACTGTCTGAAAGGCTGGAATGGATTTTTTTCAACCCAAACATTTCTATCTTGTGACGCTTTCATTTCCTTAACTTCAATATCAAATTTGTTTCCCTACCTTTCATTTAACTATTAATTTCAGTCTATATGCATTTGTTGTGTTAAAACAGTGACTGGAGAACTGAGCTGAGAGAAAAAAATCGAATAACTAAATAGTTCAGATTATTTCTCCACAGTTCTGTAATGCAGTATAATAAATATTATGTTTAGAAGTACAAATTAAAACATTATTTGATTGGGGTTTTTAATTGTTGTTTCTGTAGCTTGTGAAGAGCTTGTGAAGCAGTATGTTATTTCAGTATGAGTTTTCTTTACTTCTGTCCTGTGAAAGTCAGAGAAATTCCAGTCCAGGCTGAAAGACACATATGTACTATAAATTTCATAAGAGATGATGCAATAATTAATTTTAATAACAGAAAGATAGGCATTGAGTACTGAATAGAGTGCTGAGATAAAACATAGAGTTGTGGTATCACACATGGTAATATCTGATACAATGAAACCATTTCCAAATAATATATGTAATTTATAATTTTTTATTTTTAAAGAAGGCCAGCCTCCATCTCCCACAAAGAGCAAAGAAGAGGAGGCTGAGGACCTGCAGGATGATGCTGAAGGTAGGTGGTCTAACAGCTTCTCAGGGCTATTAATCAATTCACATTTGGAGGAAAAGTTTATTTTGAAGTCTTGGGAAAGAACTGGAAAAACTTTCCGTTTGTTTGCAAGTATGTTTGCACACACTTGGAGAGTCCTTTTTGGCCTAGATAAAGAGATTATAAGTCTTCTGAAATATATTTCATCCTAAGATATATTCACAATTACAAATCCTATTTTTATGTGATGGGCTACTGATTATTGCTGATACATCTTAATAAATTGCTGCTGTTTTATCTCTAACCCGTTCTGACTTTATGTAATTTAAAAACCCAAGTGCAATCCATGTTGTGCAGGGCTTGGGTCATAGTCTGGTTGGTTAAGTTGGTCAAGTACCTGCTGCTAAACATAGAACAATATAACCATCACTTTCCTTTTCGACAAGAAATTTTTGCTGTTTTTCTTTTTACAGTGTTTATGTTTCTAGATCTTACACGGTGTAATACATCTATCTGCAGTTAGAAGTCACAGGTGATTAACATTATGCCTGTAGTGTTGTTCCTCTAAGGATACTTTCCTCAGCTTGAGTGTGCTCAGGGAAGCTTGTCCATGTGTATGGATGTAAACGTGGTCTACGCTGTTGTAAAACTGGATCAAAGTATATTTTCCTAATCTCTATCTCATTGGGAGAGTTGTTTAAAAGATGTTAACATCAAAGGCTTATTTTCAGAGTGCACAGTTTCACACTCCTTTCAGAGATGTGGAAGAGCAGAACACCCAATGCTGAAGAAATTCCCCTTCTGTGAAATAGCTAAAAGGAAGAACCTTAATCTTTAATCCACGACAGTTCCTTATCATGCATTCTTTTTGACCTAATATTCTTCAAATGACACGTCTCATTTTGCACCTCAACCAGTGGCTCCACAATCTTCAGCATTCTGACTGAGCACCATGCATTCAGCTCCTAAAATAGTCTGACTAAGGTATAGTGTGAGTCACAAAGAACAGAAAAGGGTTAACATCTATCATTTTAAGTAACTGCTAGTAACATCCTGTCACTAACGTTGTGACTGGTTGTTACTTGTTTAAGTAGTTAAAGCAATAGCTGTCATCACCTGGAAGGTGTGGAGGGACCCAAGAAATTTCATCATACCTGAAAGTGTCTTTCCTTTCATGCTACACTGAACCCAGATTAAATTAAAATACCAATTTTATGTTTGGATTAGAGAATTCAGCGATGATAAAGCACATGTCCATTTGTGTGCAGGCTAACCCACGGGTGGGATTGTGGTGACACTTTCAATGTTCCTCAACAGGCAGAACAATAGTTGTTTTAGTTTATATTCTTACATGGAGTGTGGCTAAAAGTTTTCCTTGTATCAGGGTCTTGAAAAAAAGCAGAACAAAACAAAAGGAAGAGAGAAAGTATTGTCAAAGTGTAAGCTTTTTCCTTCCCTATAAAAATTAGCTGATGATGTTGTTTCACTCTTTCTGTGGCTCTCTAGTTACTGTTTCCTGTTCCTCTGTGCCTACCCACGTTTCCCGGTGACCTACAGTTCACTTTGTGAAGCACAAATAAATGCATCGGAAGGGCAAAGTAAACAGTATGGCAATAGAATTATTGCATTACTCCTGAACTGTAAAATGCCTGAACTCCTTGAATTTGATACATATAGTATCAAATACATACAGTAGGTTTTGCTGATGCAGAATCAAAGTCTGTAAAACATAATCACTGCTGCAAGATTTAATATAGCCGGTGGCAGAGCCCCCATTTCCTAGGCAGGAACCAAACCTGTTATGTTTGGGATTTAAAGTCTAAATTTAACCTTGAGAGCTGTTGTGATGGAGGAAAGAATAGGTGATTAAAATATTTGCTGAGGGGCCTGTGGAGAAACCTGGATCGGATTTCTTTGGCATTACCTGTGCCTCTGGAAAAGGAGACAAGAAGTTGGGCTCCAGACACTGAATTCCTATCAAGTTGCCAAGTGGCTGGAGTCTAATGCATCACACCTGTGAGCCATTTTCATTGAAGTAAAATGGGATTTGCACATATTTGTCTGAGAAGAGGATTTAGTTTCTCCTGGTCCAGTTATTAGCTGTTGGTTTTAACTAATTAAAAGAACTTTTAATGGGGCGCCTTGAAGATTATGAAAGTTCTGAATATGTGACATGTACCATAACTACATGTCTGAGTAATTTTATATAGGTAGGGGTTTGTCTTCACTTCCAAAAAGCTACTTTTTTTTTCTTTAGAACAGAAAAGCTGAGTAGCAAATGCATATAAACAGTCTTGAATAAAACACCACAAAGCCAAACTCTGCCTGAGTTTAACTTGGTTGAATTTCCCTTAGGGTGAAACTGAAGTGCTTTGTGGTGTGTTTAAACTTTGGGATAGTTCACTTTAAGTACCCCAAGCTTTTTGTTTAAAAAAAAAAAAACACACCCAAAATCACACACAAAAAAGTAAACAAATATAAAAATCAAATGAACGAAAACCCCGAAAAGCCCAACCCCTACCTTTTAGCAATAAAAGCAAGTCCAAATTTAACACAGGATATTCTTTTCCCCTTGGTGACGTGACCAGCTATAAAATATTTAACAAATATACACTGAGACATGGGAAGAAACAAATGTATTTTCCTCTGCTTGGTTGTGAGTGTCTTTTTAGACTGAAGATGGAAGTACAACTTGCAATGATAGCAGCCTTGTGTCTGCCCTCATGGCAGTCTCTGAAACCTATTCCACTGAGTTCAGCAATATTTCTGCTGTAATATTTTTCTTCAGCTCGCCGGGCTAGTTCATTGGCTAGAGGCAGTGGAGCAATATCTTTTCAGTGCATGTAAAAACCTCCACAGAAGATTGGGTACAGTAAGTTCCTTTATTATTACCCTCTTTGCAATCAAAGAAAGGCAAGTAAGTGGCTGTATGTAAGGAGCTTGTATTGCAGTAAACTAAAATAAATATTTGACATGCTAATGAAAGGAGTCTTATACCAAACTGCTAAAGTATTAATGGTGTCTGTTATTATATATATATATTAGATATATTGTTCTCTGCCTCCAGACTGTTGGTAGAGAAAAGTGTGAACTGCACAGTAGATTCTTATGTCAGTGGCTGTATTCCGTAGATTTTCACTGCAGAGGTATTGTCTGTGAAAGTGGATAGACTGGGAAACATCTTTTACTCACAGGTTCCCTGCAGTATTTCAGGTTTGACATGTGCAAACATGCCATATCATTTTCTGCTTTTTTGTTCTTTTTTTTTCTCCCACCACTTTCCCGCATCTTGGAAGAGTAAATGCAGCCAGGGATAATTATGCCTTTTCGTCAGTCAGGTGCATTCATTGACTGAGTGATTGTAAAGTGTCAGGTGAGCAAAATATGTTTGGTACTAAACAAAACATACGCACATCTTACTTCAGTAGCTTCATAACGCAATCTTAAAGTGGTTACATAGGTAAAATGGCAGTACTTGTCACAGCATAGCAGCCATGAATTGGCACAAATGCCACAGTCACCCATTCTCATCCTACTTATTGTCACCAAGCTAAGGCAAACCATTTATACAAAAGCCTAACAAAACAAAAATTTTAAATGCTCCTTGTTTCTCTTACCTACCTCCCCATGTGTCCTCTCATATCTAGTGAACAGCATGGTGTGTGCAATAATTTTTTCCAGTAGTGGGAGAAGCAAAACTGTTTGCCCTTTCCTTCTTTATGGGATTTCTCAGATATAAAGCAGAGCCTGCCCAAGAGCTGCCCCATCCATTCCCTCCATGGTCTGTGTGAGATCAATATTGTATCAAAGATGAGTAACACATCTAGTAAGAGCAGCACAACTGCCTGCTTTTTCTCTTCCTCCAGCAGAAAAATAATCAATCCATGCAGCAAAAGCCATTTCCTTGCCCTCCTTCAAGGGATGCAAAGACAGAACTCAGGTTCTGAAAGTTGTTTTACTCCAGCTTCTCTCATAAGCTGCTCCCCAGATGAATGATCAGATTCTTCCTGATAGACTGATAGGGTGTGGGTCTCCCAGGATCACCTGTGCAAGGAGCAGGTCTGTTGGAGTTATTTGTCCAGGATGAACTTTGTCTGTTTTCCATTCACATGGTGGGAAGGAGAACAGGTTGATGAATAAGCCAAACCACAAAAGTCAAAATGAACACAAATCACCTTTAACAGAGTTGACAGTGCTAGTTCCTTTGCCTGATGGGGTCATTGTGAGGGAGATAAAAGGGAGTTAGGCTGCAGGCTGTGAGATGTGCCTGCAGAAGCACAAAGAAGCACATGGCAGCACAAAAGAAGCACGTGCTAGCACAAAGAAGCTTGT
Source organism: Oriolus oriolus (assembly GCA_013400235.1). NCBI lineage: Eukaryota > Metazoa > Chordata > Aves > Passeriformes > Corvidae > Oriolus > Oriolus oriolus. The sequence goes on from VXBT01003827.1 coordinate 243,905, forward strand.
CTGCCCCAGACCCTGGGGGAGGAGACTGCCAAGAACTGACAGGCGAGTCACCCAATACACAGACATTCAGAGGGTGTGCTGCTGACATGGCAGTGTGTGATAGGTCATGTGAGTGTATAAAACCAGCTTGTTCTTCCAATAAAGAGGATTCAGTTTTCCCTGCCGGGCTGGGTCCGTGAAGATTGCCGACAGGTCATCACAATTTGGCCTCTTGGCTTTCAAAGGTAACATCACATGTCTGAATGTCGTGTCAGAAATCCAGGCTCACCAGCTGGCACCTGCCTGACTTGGTGGATGCTCTGTCCATGAGAGATGTCAATCTGGTGATTGAAATACATAGCAGAAATAAGGCAAAATAAAACTGCATCTTATTTCGACAACTCTTTGGTCCGTGGCCAGGTCATGGCCATTCAGTAGGATTTTCACCAAGAGGGAGACACCCAAAAAGTTTTTGTGAAATGGTAAAAAGCGCATAGTCTTGGGACTAGAAAATAAACCTTTGTTTATGGCTTAATCCTCTTAATTGTGAGATTAACATAAGGCTTCCCATTCCTGCTTCTCATTGATACGCTATGAATTTTGCAGCTGTGCTGCTCACTCCCTAGCTTCATGGAGAGGGATCTAGTGTATGCACCCACCATAGTCCATGGCACTTGGCTTGTGCTACATTCCTCCAAGGTGTGCCCAATCCTCTCTGGAGCTGGTGGGATGCACAGAGTAGCTGCTCTTTCTTGCCATTACACAGATGTTCTAAGCATCTCTTCTAAGGTTCTTCTAACAGTGTGCAGGCCTGATTGTCTCTCTCTTTAAGGTATGAATTAATATTATCTAGATTTGACTTCTGACTAGTTTTAATACATTCTGCAGTTTATAGTAAGTGTTTCTTTTATCCCTTGATAAATGGTAGCTATATTCCTAGTTTGCATCCCATGGGGCAGTCATATTCTTCAGTAAATTTCTGGTCCAATCATAATCTACTAAAAATGAACATCAAGATACATAATTATACTTCAAAAAACACACAGTCAATTACCCAGTCTCAAGAGTGCTCCTTTTTATTACGATAGCTTAGAACTGGCTGTCTTTTTTTTGCCACCAAGCCTAATCCTTTAATAAAATGTTAAATGAAGATAAAATACTACAGAAGAAATTCCCTGGGAAGGATGTGTATCACACATGTCTGTGAGACATTTCACCTTAATGCAGATGCGTTATATTTAAAAATTGGCAATTAACCTCCATCCACTGTGGTTGATAGCTTCTCTTTTTGCTTCTGTTTATAAGTCTACCATCTGTCTTGACTGATTACAGCTTTCAGAATATTAGGTGATCACCTTGCACGTAGCTGGGGTAAAATAGGATGTTGTCTGAGTTTTATTTTCTCTCTGAGCAAACATTTCTTAGAAGATTCTTTTCATCGATGAAGTGGCTTCTGCTGTTCCATTAAATTGGCATGCAGTGGCTGTGCAAAACTTTGAAAATGCAGCCATTTTGGCCTCTACAGGTGATGTGCAGTTGTGTTGGCCATTGTTGTTGGCCATTTACCCATTTGGGTTTCTTTTAGCAGCTGAATGTACATCTGTGTAACAGCACCAGGAAGACACTTGCAATTCCTGTTTTCACCCTTTAATGCTTTGGAGTAGATTGTCTTCCTTCTGAGGTGAGCTAGGGTGCTAAAGACTAAGTTACTGGGGTGACTAATGCAGTGTTGTCAGAGGAGAATTCTACACAGTGGCACACCCTGAGGCACCTGCAGGGGACTCATCTGTCAAGGAATTCATTGCTCATTTCTAAGCATGATGTGAATAATAGTAAACCATCACGATTTTTTGGGTCCAGTGCAGGAGATGGGGCTAGTCCTTTCATTACGAAATACTAATACTAATGCCAAAATACTAATACTAATACTAATGCCAAATAGTTCATTATTTTGTTTGCATTTTGCGTGGGTTTTTTATGAGTGTAGTCTTCTCTGTGGCTTCTCTGTCTGTTTCTTCAATTTGTGGAAAATCAAAATAGGTCTCAAGTTTTATTTTGACTGGGGCTTGGAAAAGAAGCCATGTGGCTGTCTGTTGTGGTATGTAGTTACTCAGACCTTAGGCAAACTGTAGAAGTATGAACAAAGAATAAATTTATATAGAAATGATAAAATTTGTGGGTTTATTTTGCACTTGCCATCATGGGGTCATTTTGTTTCACAGTCTCTTGGATAAGACTAATTGTAGGGCTAGGAGTCAGGGCTTCTCTATACTGCTGTGAGCTCTGCATCAAGTCACAGGAGCAATTTCTGTCCACTTCTATACACTACGAGAGCAGTAGTAATGCTGTGCAGCACAGTGTGTGTATTTTTTTGCATCAAAATGCCAATTCTATCTTTGTCCTCTGCACAGACTGCCTGTGAGATCTAGGGTGTGGTATCCATCCATATTCTGGTTGTGTTGGTCAGTTCAAGCTTCCAGGGCATGTCTCCCTTCATTTGTTTTGAAGCATCCCAGGAAAAGTGATGCTCAGCATCTTTGTCGATGAAATGTTCCACACCCCTTGCCCAGCACGTGTATTGCACAATCTGAGTCAATGGAGAGTTACACCCAGTGAAAAGCCAGGTGAGCACAATGTTGCCAGCAGTGAGTTGAGACAAACCGGCGTGCTCCTGTCTTCCCAGGACTTAATTTGATGCCGTAGCTGTTGTCCCCTGGTTCTTCCCTAGCCAGGAGAGGAATGATGAAGCTGAGTTAGTCGTCTTGTGACCCACAGAAGAGTGAGGCAAGGGGAACATGCATGGTGACTTCAGCGGGTTTTAGCCAAGACTCTTGTATTTCTCAGGATGTTAAACAGGTGAAATACAATAGTTTCATTTTTAACCTCTGAGATAAGCCACTTAAGCTACAGTTTTCTCATTCTTTTCCCACACTCCTGGACAAAATGCTGCATGGAAATGAAACCCTGTTATTTATTGGGCTGACAAGCTTCATTGGGCTGGGTGCATTCACAGTAGCACGTTCAGGGCTGCATCTGCAGTGCGGTGATTTGTTGAAGCAGCACAGAGGGAAAAAGTCTCATCACTCCATTAAACAATTATTGCAGATAACTCGTTACTAACCTTTCTTAAAATTTACCCCAAAGGGGTTATATGCAAGTAGTGATTAAAAGTGACCTAAATCATAATTTAATTAAAAGAAATTAAAATGCAGACTGAAAATGTTCAGCAACCTCAGGCCACCACCCTAATGATTCACTTTAATGTGTTTGTAGTTCTGCAATAATGGCCTTTTTATGTGTGTGCTTCTTGGTTTATGTCTGATACTATTTTGCCACTGGAATAGTTTGAAAATAGTTGCAGGCTGTATGATCTCAAGTGTCTATATGGATGTACATGTGCTTTTGTCGTGGTTTAGCACTACAAAAGTAGTGCTTTCTTCTCACATGTGAAGCTTTCTTCTCACATATTAGGGGTTTCACTGACGCCAGCCTATCTACTAGTGTGCAGAATGCAGATCAAGGCCTATGTTTTTAATTTTTTAGTTAATTCGTTTCTCTGCTATACAATAAGAACCTTCATGTCATTACTATGATTACCATGGCAGTATTTTTGTGCTGTAAAAAAAATAGTTCAAAACTGGCATCCCTTGTTTGCCAGATCTTGGTTGCACTTGCATTTGTTAAACAAGAAAGAAGCACAGGTCAGACCAACAGAGAGATGCCACAGTCACGGGCCATGCCGAGAAGCAGAAGATGCTCCTGGACTTGCATGGCAGAGCCATGCAGAGATGTAACAGGATCAAACCTAGTGTTCCAGGATGTAGTACCTGCACAAATTAAGATGAAAGCCTCAGGTGTTGGCCCTTTGTCACTTTTATTTCTACCCCAGGAAGGAGGAGGAGGTTTGAAGAAACCTTATTCTGGGTGTTGACACCCTATGGATGATATAAATACAGCTTTCTCAGTAGCAAAACCAATTTTATTATTGATAGCCTCTGTGTTCATGAGTTGGACTTGATAATCCTTGTGGATCCTTTCCAGATTAGGATATTCTGTGGTTCTGTGTTGGAGGGGTAGAAATGGACTGGTTTGTACTGGTTATGCAGAATTTCTTCCTTTAAATAGAAAAATACAGTATCTGCAATGCTGTTTTCTTCTGAAAAAGTCTTTTTGCACCTGTTTTTGGGGCACTGACTTTAGCCTCGTCTCTAAGTATGTTGCCAGCTGCTTGTGAGGAAAGATGCTGCTGAAGTGGAGTAGGTGTGCGAGCAGACTTAGCACTTCCTCGGCTCTGAAATGGGAAGACCCAAGAGGCCAGCAGGCTGTTAATATTTTTGACTTGCCATGTTTGTCACAAGAACAGTGGAAGATGTAAGAAGCCACATGCTTGCAGGCTCTTGTGGAGAAAATGAGAAGAATACTAAAACCTGCTCCAAGGGTTTGTCCCGTGACCTTTCATCAGGATCTTGTCCCAGCCCTCTCCTGTCTGACGGCTGGCTTATTATTTATCATATTATCTGCTTCATTTGGGGGCTGCCACTGCAGCTGGCACCTCACTGTGCATGCTAAATGCCTCTCCATAACAGAAAGTGGGCAGGCACTCCTGGGGAATCCTCTTTTCTGGTGGAGTTAGAAGTGCCACTTGCTCGGCCAGCTTGCTGAGCATGCTGATTGATCCTTGTTTAGCCTCTTTTCTACTAAACATATCATGTGGGGAAGGGGCATGGGTTTCTTGATGACCTCAAAGAAAATGCCAAGAGGAGACAGCAAGAACCTATCAGGCAGTAGTCAGCTTGGCAAGAGAAAGCAGAATATATGGACAGAAATAGATCTTTTAGTGTCTGATGTGCTTATTTTGTTTGTATGGTGCTACTGTAATCCTCAAACTTCTATTTTTTCCAACTGACGGTTATGCCAGGGAGAAAGAAACAGATGTTCCAATTTGTCTTGTGATATGGCTCAAAATCATTTACATTTTGTGGCCTAAAATGACATGACATGTCATTTGCTACTTTTTGTATCTCCTTTGGAGTGAGTGACAGACTGCCATTCAATTACCAGTGTAATAGAAAAGCAAATATTGTGAGGACAGCTTTCACCTAAAGAAATGCAACCACTGATTGCTGCAGTAGTGGGAAGAGAAGCTTGGCAGATACTGTAGAAGCCATCCAGTGGAAAATACATTTTTATTATAAATAATGTCATGGAGAAGACTCAAGGAAAATGCACTGGCTCTGGCTTTTCTGCCTGGAGAAAAAGAGAGCCAGGGGTGAATAAAAATATGGTGGAAAAATTGTCTCACTACTCTTCTAAAATATATTTCCAGCTCTTTGCCTTGAGGATGTGCTCCTTAAAGCCTTTCCATTTGTTCTGCACCCAGTTCCAGTGGAGAGCAAAAACTGCAGGAAGACTCTTCATCAGTCAAAGACATTCAGTGAGAGACTCATTAGAAGGGTTTTTTAACAGTGGAAAAACCTGTTTGTCAAAGACTTAGGGATTAGTTACTTCTCCACTCCATAGTTTGCTTACTTCATGCTCTGCTTCCTCCCTTTCTAGTGAGATAAATAGATACTCCAGGCCAAGCAGAGTTTAACCATTCCTTTTGCAAGTCATTTACTTGAGCATCACTTGTCCAGCCTTAATTTTTAGCATTTCCTTTTCTCCATTTCTGCCAAAGTTGCTTGCCAGGTACAATGCTTATTTTCAGTACACTGATCAAGATGAATTTTCATGTCATGATCCAGACATTCTATTGGACTGGGTCAGAGTACAAGAGGGGAAGTTTATGTTTAAATTCTTCTACAATTTTCTTTCTAAAGGGACAAAATGAAGTGAAAACATGTTGAGAATCCTGTAATTTATGTTCTATCAGACCAGTTATAAACAGTGAATGTCCAGTGAAGTAATACTGGATTGAGATTTAGGATTGAGATAATGTGGTTTATTTGATAATCTGCTGAACCACATGATCATTTAGACTTTCTCTTGTAGATTAAGTTTTCTCTGAGTGACTTAAGCAAGAGATACAGTATCTTGGCAATAAATATGAACAAACTCTTGAAATACCTGGGTATTTGTCAATATCTGGTTTTAGTCAAGTCAGTTGTGGCTATGGTCATAATAATGGATGTAGAAACAAGTATCATTTGGAAATAGAGTTTTAAATTGTGAATTCAGTAAGGTAATGGCTGAAATTAATTTCAGTGATATATCAGTAGTTACCATTTATGCCTGACATGCTTTTTCTAGTTGTAGTCTTTCTGCACAGTGTGAAACATGTTACACTTGACCATAATTAAATCCTTGAAGCTTTGGCACTGCTCATTTCACAATGATGCAATAATTTCTTTGGATCTGACCTGTCGGTAAAGATCTTTCCAGTGCCACTGCACTGGTGTGTTACAGGATTGTCTTTATTTATTAATTGCCTGCTGCATAGCTTGATGACACCAAACCTGTGTTTTAAGAGAAAAGGGGTGGGGGAGAGAAAAGTTTATCCTCTAGTATAGCTAACTTTCTATTTTGCACAGGGTCCTTCTATTGTGTGTGAACAGGCAGAACAGTGACTTTGAAAACATACCCTTTGATTTCCAGTCAGGGAAACTAAAACCCCACAGGTTTTGTCATGCCATTTTGGCCATCCACATAACACAATTTTTTACAGGTTAGAGCTCAGTAATGTGCTAAGAAATCACTATAGCAAGTCATCCATTAAGGTTAGAATTCATACAAAGAGTTACCAGGAGGGCAGGAAGCCCAAGTCCCTGCTGATGGCCATCAGCTGCACCCTGCCCACCTCTCTTCTCTCAGGTGAGGGGTGTCAAGTTCCTGCTCCATCTCCTCTCCTCCTGAGAGCAGCTCTGTGCAGGGCTGGCCTTGGAAATAATTCTCCACTAGTCCCATCTACTGGATGCCAGGAAGAATTGCCTGCTGGAAAGAGGGAAAGCATCATACCTCAGCCTTTAAATATCAGCTGGGTGCACTGTGCCACCAGATGTACATCTGCCTGTGGAAAACACATGCTTTCTCTGTTTTCCTTCCATCCACCTAGTCATACTTGGACCACTGCTGTTCCCTTCACCAGGTTCCATACATTAAGTAAAAGCAGCGTGGCCGACGCAAGGAACTTTAGCCATGTTGCTTTAGAGAAGCTGTAATCAGAAAACCCAGCAGCCAGCAAAGATCACAGCAAAAAAACTGTGTATCATTATCAAGACATTTTCAGGCCTGGGGATGAATTTCCTTTCTCGCAATGTATACGCTCAGCAGTCAGATTTTCAAATGCCTCATTAAGGCTGGTACTCAGCTGTTGTTCTGGTGCTGCAAAGAAGGGAGTTATGGCCATGGCATCTGATCCCGCATGCAAGCACTGCAGCCTCTCATGTTATTTTGAAGCTAAAAGAGCCTTTTCCATCCCTGAAAATAGAGAATTCCTGACATATTTCTAATCAGGACAAGCAAAGTTTAAGAGACCCATACACAGTTTTCAGGGTATTGCGCGTTCTCAGTGGTTATTTGCTGTTTGGTATCTGCCTTCCAAAAGGGAGCTGGAGGGTAGAAAATGGATAATGAATGTGAAGTAGTGGAGAAAATTGGGAATGAATGTGAATGTTAAAAGGGTAAAACTTCATTCAGTCCTAGCAATCTTACTTTGGTTTGATGTGCTCTCTTCATTACAGCCATTTGTGATGCATTTTTATACTTTACAATAAGTAGCATTGTGGTTTCTGCTTTAAAATTCAATTCAGTTGATTCTTACCTTCCATAGGCATTGAAGTAAGTTCTGCAGGTCAGAAACACAGCCACTTGAAAGATCCTGTTGAAATGTTACCAGAGGAAAATAATCTTGGGAAAAATACTCTATAAAATACATAGAAGTTCAAGCAACAATTTCATTTATTGCAGACTGTGCTCAGGGAAATATCCCTTTATTTGGTATTGTTATTTCCAGTGAGCCTATTGAGATAAAATCTATAATCCTCATCTTGAGATATAAAAATATGACTGGTTTAAATGGAACTGGTCCTGTTGGCAGTTTTTTCAGCTTACCTTTACATCTCTCCTTTTTTATCACAGTGCTTTGCTGTAAATTAGCAGTTTGTGCTAAATTGGTTACAATTTGTATCCAGTTACCAATAAAAAGATGTATCATAAATAATTTGTATGTGTTTTTCTCAATAGGTGGTAATGGCACAGTGGATGAGCAAAACACTGATGAAAGTAAGACCCAGAGCCAAGAAGCAGGTTTGTGCCCAGCTCCTTAAAGGCCTGTCTTAGGTTTTATACACTTTGGTGAACAATAACCTTAGTCAGTGCTTTTGAAGGGGAATGTTTGTACATTTTCACCAGATTAGCTCAGGTCTTGAGCAATTTTCCCATTAGAGACCAAATCTTCATTCATTATGAATGAATGTGTTGCAGTGCAGAAATGCAGACCCCTCTCCAGCTTACCAGCTCTACATTCTCCCTTTAAGGTGCCTAATCTAGCTAATCCTCTCATAAGAAATAAATAATTTTTCCCCTCTGCATAGAATAGAAATGAGGTTAAAGATATTTGGGGAAGGGGGAAACAAGCAGCAGGCTCCTTCTGATGAAAACCCAACTCCTGATGAATTTTAAGGGTATTTTCAAATTTTAAAAAATTGTCTACACAAGTCACAGTGGTTATGAAGATTTAAATCCATGGAGAAAAACATTGCATGTTCTGTGAGTGAATGTCAGAGTTCACAAGCAGTGGGTCACTGCAAAGGTGACATGCTTATAAGTTATAGTGAGTTCAGTATGTTGGAATACAGTGTCACTGTTCTCACAACAGATTTTTTCTCTGTTTAATTTTTAATGCTACACAACTCCGTTCCTTGCAAGAGGCAGCTAGAATGAATTAGCTACAAAAAGACCTGAAGTGGCAATCAAAATGTCTATCTATCCCCTTATTTCTTAAGTATTTCTTTTAGTGTAGTATTGCATGTAGCACTCTGCTTTTCTCATTTGATCAGGATTTTTTCCCCATTGTAGTGCAGAATGTTCCCTAAGCATATTTAAACCAGAGGGAATGAAAGGGTTTTCTTTGGAATTTCTTGAGCTGAAGTTGGCCAGTCAGCAAACACGGCAGCTAAATTTAGAATGCCTGGATTCCTGACTTACCTGATTTGCTTCCTGCATTGTGGTAATGAGAAATCCATTGGATGAGGGTCTTCTTTTCGTCCTGTGCATTGGCCACTGTGTAGGTGGAAGGGCAGCTTTTCTCCCTGCCCTCCACAGGTCACTCTTCTGCAACTGAGTGTTAACATCTGATGTTGTCTGTCCATGCTTGAAGTCCTTCCATGTTTCATATCCTTTTCATCACCTCTTCTCTATGTCCTGATGCGGGGCAGGCAGTGGGAGGTGAAGCCAGAGGCACACAGTATTACAGAATAAAATAGATTCCTGTGGACCTCAGCAGACTTTATCCTCCCTAAGCTAAGTGCATGGTGGTGTTCTGTAAATGCTGGAGGGCAACCACATATCCTTCCCTGGGTTCTTCAGTGTCACGCTAGTTGTATTTCAAACAGACAAAGGGGACCAGGGAGAAGTATGAGTTATTCCGTGTGAATTGAGATTCTGTTTTGAATCTCTGACTAGACTGGGGCATGTATTTTTCCAAGCAATTTTCAGCTTTTAACTATACCAAGTACTGCTTGACTGCTAGCTCACTTAAGAGCTAATACTGCCTGGAGCTCCTGGCTCCAGTTGCAGAGGTTCCTGTTAAACCTGATTATAGCATCTGCAGATGCCCAAATACAGCCCACTGTGCCTGTCACTGATAGTCATTCTGATGGGGTAAGTATTTCAGTTTGATTGAATAAAATACCCTTTTTTTCCCAAGACAATTAAGGAATATTTACCTCTTGAAACTACTACTTTGCTACTGTATGTGTTTGAAATGCACTGTGCTTTTCCCAAAACTGCTTGTTATGACTTGCTGCAATACAAGCTGTCAGAGCTGGTTTATCAGAGCCATGATGTACATTCTTTTGCTATCTTGTATTGGTACTCATGTTTCATGAGGAGTGTCAAAGAAGAATCCAGACATCTGAGGTCCCAGATCCAGAAAATGTCATACTTTAGGAACGCGGTTTAGGTACATGCCTAAAGATAATGTCATGCCCACTTCATTAGTCACCTCCTTGGCCACAGGCAGATGGTGTTACAGGAAAAATTACTTGGCTTAACAATTTCCCCTCCTGATTTACATAGCGACAGGAACAGAGAGGGCCACAATTACCTTGAGTTGGTTACATCCACCTAGTGAGTCTCTGCTGCTTTCTGCTCTATGCATTGCGGAGACAGAGCATCACCAGGAACTTTGAGGTTGCTGCTTTTGCTCCCTTTCTTGGCAGTAGAAGATTACCTGATGTTCCACGGTGCGCAGTTGTATGCCTGGAAGATTATTCTAAACGCTACAAGTGACCGCTGTTAGGAACAATCCTGTCTAATGTTAAAGTTCTTATTTGTATTATCTAAACCAAAAGGCATAAACTTCTCTGAGTGTGACAAATCATATACTTCGATATTGTGAAAGAAAATGTAGGACAAAAAATTTATGCTCTATTCTTACTTGGTCATTATATAAAGATTTACATATTCTCATTATAGTGAAAAATACCATGATATTATAGAGAAAAGTATATATTGTAAAGAAAACTATAGTAGTGGAGAAAACAACAATAGTCTGAAAAAACTGAAAATTGTCAACTGTGTGGGGTTTTTTTTAAGTCTTGCCTCCAGTCTGTCATCAATGAGCTTCACAGTTAACACATGGAAAAACAACATGGCAGGCGGTTCTGAGCTCTAGTTTCCATCTTGTTAAAAGTCCTAGATGGCTATAAAAGGAAAAAAATATGTCAGAATCATCAACAAAAAGTCATTTGAAAGAAATGAAAGTCTAGAAAAGAAAACAAAAGCTTATGAAGATTTTAGAACTTAAAAAAGCAGCAAGAAAAGGCAACAATGAAAGTGAAAACATTCTGTTAAGTTCATATGCCAGTTGTATCTATTAACTACAATAGGTTTACCCATGTGCTCTACCATTAAAAAACTGCAGATTTTTAGGAACTTTCTATTTTCAGGCCTGATTCATGAAAACTTCTATTTTCAGGAAGGCATTTGCATCTAGTCATTTGAATTCCAGTGGGATTCATGGACATGATTCAAGTTAAGAATGACTTCACTGTTTTTTCTCAAAATATATGGACTAAATGAAAAAAAAAAAGAGCAAATAGAACACCAGCCTACCCATGAAACCAATAGCTGTTCCTCTCTCTGTATTATGAGAAACTGAAATACAGATTTGATCTGGCTGTATTGGAATGTTAGTTTACATCTTGCTTAGGGAAGACAATCAGACCAGTAATAGCCAGTAAATGGATGGAAGCCCAGTAAATGAAATTCAGCTCTAATGCCTTGTCTCAATAAGGTGTAACACTTTTTTTTTTCAGTAAAGTGGTTCATCAGTTTTCTGTTTAATGGATAACTTCTCTTTCATTTCCTTTGTTCTTATAGATGAAACAAAACCTTCAGCTGTACCCAGCCTGTCACCAGAAGACACTGAGCTGAGTGAGAATAAAGGTACAGATTGGAAATTGTGTTTTGAAACATCCCGTCCCAAGAGGACATTTCATGAAACTGTTTTTTCCTTTGTCTGGGAATTGCCAAAATCTCGGTTAAACAACACAGAAATAGGTAAACGCTTGGATTTTCATTTACAAAAGTCTTCGTAATTAAGTACTTGGCATCAATTGTTGTGCTGGTAGGAGAAATGCCGCAAATTCCTAAGTCCCCCTTGTTATGGAGTTAATACTAAAATACCATACATGACGTATCCGAAATAAGCCCAAAGCTTGGGCTCACTGGGGTGACTAACAGGCATATCGCTAGGCATGCATATCTATCTCAGCAATATCAGCTCCCTGTTCAGTGCTCTCCTGATGCGGGAAGAGAAAAACACAATAGCTATAAACACATCAGGAGGAGATGAAGTCATAATAGAGAGGCAAAAAGTAATGTTTATCTTGTGCAGACTGTGCTGGGCACTCAGATCATTTAGTTTATGATAAATATTTAAGTGTCACAGGGCCAAATGACAGGGAGTTTAGGCAACAAGAGAGATGACCTGATTTAAATGTTTCAAGCTGAGATTTTTCCTGTGAAGTTGTTGGTTTACCAACAGGTAGGAACCAGTGCACAGCTGTATTGGTTTTGATATTCCTGTGATAATCATGCTATTAATTGCTTGTGCTGGTCTACATTTTTTAGCATTTTTGTGGGGGTACATCAGGAAAAAGTCTGGGTGATATACAAAATGTTTGCTACTGCTAATCCAAAACAGGAGTTATGCTATCTATAATAAATACAATCCATCAGTACAGCCTTTAAGAAAGACTAAGTGAAAATTATCATGCATTTTACTGAGATAACATAATTATTAACATCCATTAACTTACTTATTTTTAAAGTTTTAATGTTTAATTCAGCATTGCTACTTGACTCTCTTCTCATTTTTCTAGATAAGTGTGACAGGGTGTGAGATCCTGTCCTTTTGTTCCAAAGCTACATGCTGGACAGCCCACATACTTACCTGATTATGAGTTCAAAGCCTTGTGCAGGTTGATTTAAGTGCTCTTGTAACTGATTTATTGATCCTTCAAAGAAAAGAAAGAACCACAAACATTTGCTGGACCATTGGCTTTTGCTTTTGATACACCACAAATTGAAGTCCTGGCAAGGGTAGTGGAAGGCAGAAATAGTGATGGATTCAATCCCAGCTCGGTTGGTGATTGCCTGTCATTAATTTTTCTTGTTTTGATGACATTTGGCCTGTTTATATGTTCTGTATCTTGAAGACTCCTGATTAGATAGGACTTATGTGAGGGTCACAATGAGGCTTTGGGTTTGGATTTTTCTTTTCTGTCTGCAGTCAACAGAAGATCCCAACAAATTGGTATTGTTTTGAGTGCTTGTTCCTAACTAAGAAGATGACTGTCTTCTGATATGCTTCTCAGGGTGTAACCCCTCCAGGTTTTTATGGCATTGTATTAGCAGTCTCTTCTCCGGAAAGAAATCGTCTTTGTGTGTTAAAGTCTCACTTTTCATATAATATATTAGGAGTATACATAGTGTTTTCACCTCTTCTCTTGAGAGGCTGATGGAAGAGATAGTGCCCTTAGAGGTCCAAAGTGCATTATCTCTTTGATGTCCTACCTCTCCTCATAAGTAAGATGGAAAGCATCTGGTAGGGAAAAAGGAGCAAGACAAACTCTCCTCCATAGATTTTGTTTGTAAAACTGTACAAGTTTAAAAAAAAAAAAAAAAAGAAAAGGGAAGACCATGGTTTTGGATTTGCTTGCTAGTTTTTTTAATGGAAACAAGAATTTTGAACAGCGAGGCCACTGTGGACCAAGCCATGGTTTTAATCCTTATTTCCATTGGTAGATTTTCAGCTTTGCAGATTTTTACTGTGAAAGTGCTGAAGCATTGGCAGAGATTGCCCAGAGAAGCTGTGGATGCCCCATCCCTGGAAGTGTTCAAGGCCAGGTTGGACAGGGCTTTGAGCACCCTGGTCTAGTGGAAGGTGTCCCTGCTGGAGGGTTGGAATGAAATTATTTTCAAGATCCCTTCCAACCCAAACTACTCTGTGATTCTTCAATGATCCTATGATTTTAGATTTTGAGGTTTTTAAAAATAAATACTAGTGTTACAAAAAAGGCGCTACTTCTTGGGAAACTGCACTTTTACAAAATCCTGCTATTTCTGAAAACGCCTGATGCTCCTGAAATAAATTCCAGGTTTCAAATTGTTTGCCCACTGAGTTAACACAGCTAAAACCTCCAGGTTCTGGAACACACTCATTTCTCTAGTTCATCTTCAACTAAATGAACAGGACGTAAAGCATTTAGAGAAATTATGTTTTCCCAGTCCTTCCACCTAATTACTGTGGAAGATTTATGGCAAATAAGTCTAGCTGCATATTCCCAAAATGCATAATTTAAACCATTCAGAATGGGAAGTTCCCTGCTATGAAAGTATAAGTCTTTTGAATGTCAGCTCACTTGTGAGTGCACCAAAAAAAGTATTTTGTGTCCAGCTAGAGTTGACTAGCAGTTTTTCTGCTTTTTTTCCCCTCATATTTCTGGGATTAGAATATAGCAAACACATTGACATAGCTATTTATTGCTGTAAAATGTGATGATATTCAAAACAGATCACATCCCTCTCTGCTACTATGAAGATTTAGTATTTTTTGTTTTGAGTCCTCTTTATCATTTTTTTAAAGGAAAAGGGGGAGGATGGGAACATGAAAGGGATTTTCATGATAAGAGTGGGGGACAGTGCAGGAATTATGTTTATAGGGGCTTCGATTAAAATGAAAACCTGCTGCGAGACTGCAAATCTCAATTAATGTAAAAGTATATGTCTTCTGTTACCATAAAAGATACACTGTCCAGGAAAAAAGTCCACACAAACCCAGTTTTGCACATGGCCTTTGAGCAAACTGAATTTTTTAAGTGTTCATCTGTCTACAGAAAAAAAAAAAAGGGGGCGGGGGGAGTAGAACAGTCATATTTCAAGAATATCAGTAGTTTTAATGCAACACTGTAGAGGTATCCTCTTATTCCAGTCTATGCCAAGTTTCTCTTTCCACTGTCTGCAAAGAACTGTTGCAATTTTACCCTTAAAAACTTGCATGCTTAACTATGATCTCTTGAGGGGGGAACTGACATCTCCAGGCAGCACCTTCGGAAGTGCTTCATTACTATGCATATGGAAGTAGATCCTTTATACATGGCATATTTCAAGTGATAGATGCTTCTTTCTATGAAGTGTAAGGGCAGAACAAAATTATTAAAGTAATTAATGTTTATGCAACAGATAAAGGATGTACCAGGCAGGCTGCACTCAGTCTGGTATGTCTGTCTGTACAAGATTGTGCTGGGGCTACAAAGTCATTTTAAATTGACCATGTAGTATGTATAGATTGGATTGAACCTGTGATTATTTTTTGTTAAAGACAGTATGTGTGCATGCACACGTGTATGTGCGTGTGTGTATGTGTGTGACAGAGAGTATTCTGCATCTTCATCTCAGTTGCCTCTTCTACCAATTACTATTTAACCCAATTTAATTATTAGACTTTCTAGCAGGAAAATGTGAAAATGAACTGGATTTAGTACAGGTGAAGCATAACTCCCTATTATGCAAAGTTTCTGTGCACAACACATTGATTATAATTCATTAGCACTTAATAAGAACTGAATTTTCATTTGAAGGTCAACTAAATTAAATCATATACTAATCAATTTTAAAAATAAAGTCGTGATTAATTATTTCGAGGTGTTCACCAAAGTCTGGACTTCTGTGGGAGTGCCGTTGAAAGCAAATCACTGTTTTTCTGCATTCTTTGAAATGAAGTCAGATTCAGCTGGCTGGAGGGCTTGTGTTTTCAGAAACAGAATTAGGTGTATGACTTGGCTAGGGGTTAGCCCTAAAAATTCTCTTTGGGCAACCCAGAAGCCAGTAAGTATCTTGCCTGTAAAATGTAATGGGTATAAATTCCTCTTTGGCCAGCTGTAGCTCTCAGTATAGAAAAACCCTAAAGACATAAATGATTAAGAAGGGATAAACTGAAAGATAGGGCATTTCAAATGCAGGGGAGCTGTGCAAATCGACATAAATTAGTCATTGGGAAGTGCGTGAAAACGACTGACTGAGAGGCCAATATGTTCAGAAATAGGTGTTTAAAATCAGCTCTTAGGTATATATTAAGACATCTAAATGGCTGACCTGATTTTCAGAAGTGCTGAGCACTCAGCAGCTACCAATGAAATGTTTTTACTTCACCCTTGGGCTATGATTAGACCTAAAATTTCAGCCTGAAAAAATTCAGTTATTGGTAACTGAAAAAGAAACTTTTTTGATGGAAGAATTTCAACACCCTCAGCCATAGCTGTGGCTTTGCATGCCTACTACACTGGTAACATTCTTCTATTCCTTGGTTAGAAGGATTTCTGTGAAAGCAAACTGGCTAACACAAGCTAATTTGTGGGGTTTGGGGTTTTTTAACCAGGGACATCAGCACCACCATCCAATCAGCCACTTATTCTCTTAACAACTTCCACAAGATTCTCGAGGAAGCTCGTAATAGTTTTGAGCTGTTCGTAATGTGGGTTACTCACTTCTTCACATTTAATCTGACCTGAGTTGGGCATCTAGATGGGGTCCAGCCCCTGAACTACTCAAGAGGTATTTCTGCTCTACACTTCACCAGTACTGGCATCTGCAACAGTGAACGCTAATCTACTTAGCTGGTTTATTTAAATCCTCCTTACTTTTGAATATTAGCTGAGCTGGAGCCATCCAGCTGTGCTCCTGTCAGTCCATCGTGAGATCCTGCTCTTTCATCTTGTCCCTCCAGTCCTTTCTCCTGGATAGGCTCTAACCAAGACAGTCAGGTTTTTCTCAGCTTTTTCCTTTCCCAGAGCCCTGTACAACAGGTCCTGCCCCTTATGGCAGGTGAAGGGTGCCCATAGTTTTTATACCAGCTGCAGCTGGAATTTCTCAGGTGGACAGAAGGTGAGATGCCCTTCTGTCAGCTTGAAGCACAAATGGGTGGGAGAAGTATTTGGTGGATCCCACCTGCAGAGATGAACTGCTTGGTCTATTACCTAAAAACTTGCTAAAATATCTCTACAAGGTGTTGCACCTAAAAAGATCTGGTTTACCAAGCCATTTAAGCTTGGGCTCCAATAAATCTAATTCGTTATAAAGATAGATTAAAATGAAGTCTTGGTGGATATAAAAATAACATTTTAAAGTCAAAGCTTAAGAATATCTTCCTGACTTCTCATAAATCACCATTATATAGTACTTAATTTTAACATGTTTTCCTTGTTTTATGAGGTGAAAGAATACTCTAATCATGTGGCAGCCTCCGTGCACACTATTACCTGTAATTTTAGGTGTCTGCTTGATTACTTTCACTCTGGAAATATTCCAGTCATTTATCACAGTATCATGCTTAAAAAATAAAATGCACTGAACCTATTTCTTTCCTAATGACCAGCTTTTTCCCGCTTTAATCTTCTTACAGCTCTCTAAAACATGGTGATTTATCTGTGCTGTGTACAGGACCCGGGTGTTTTGCACAGTAGAAACTACTCAGCAAATAAGCCATACAGAGAGTAGCTGGGGAAGTGAATTTTAAAAGATCATTAAAACCACTTAACATCCAGTTCTTACCGTCTCCCTTTTTCCTTAGCTTTTGCAAAATCATGTTAGAGCAGTGTTGCCTTATACAGCCAAAGGAAATAATGAATGGTATGGAGAAGCATGGAGATTTATGCAGGATTTAGGCAAAATGGTGCCTGGTTATTGGTAGGAAGGATAGGATTGATAGGTTACTGCAAGCTACATGCTTTTCTTGGCTATGAATTCAATATACAGTTGATAGTGCAGTGAATATACTTGGGAAGTATTCTGATCAGTTTATTTAAAGCCTAAATATTTTGTTCACAGGTTGTTAAAGACTGGGGCTACTTCCCTGGTGGATTGAAGCATGCAGTCCCACAAGACACTTGTTTCAATAAAATGGAGGGGTGCAGAGGCAAGCACTCCTGACATGGACACTGCCACTCCAGCCAGCAAGGAGGAGTTTTGAGGGAGCTAAGCTAAGAGATGCTCAGACTTCAATGAGTACTTAAGCTCCTGTTTTGCAGTAGATAAATGTGGCCTATCTTTGGCTTATTTATGCAATTAAATGTCCTGTTTGGTTCTTTCATATGTGATGTTAGGAACTGTGCTCCAGTGTGGTATCAGAAACACAGATTTTTTTCAGTCCCGACTGCAGGAGTGTTAACCTTTACACTCCCAATTTGTACTTAGCCAAAGTAAATAGTGCCCAGTATGTATGTTATCAAAAAGCTAAGCAATCCTGTGCTGTGAAAGAATATCCTGGCTGGGATTCTCTGTTATGACTTAACAGATAGTTAACTGTATTAGGAGACTAACATTGCTTTATGCCATTTAAAAAATCAGGTGAATAAGAGGTGAACAAAGGCCTTAGGGATGGCCAGAGGTCTTGTAGACCCTAGAATCATATAGGACCATCATACTGGGCTTATGCACAGTTGCACAAGGCTCCAAAGGGCTAAGTGAGCACAGAGGATCAGCTGAGTCTGAGGAATACCACTGTCCTACTAAAAACTTGCACACGGAAAGTAGTGTGTCATCAGCATTTATATTGATCACTGCCTTTGGTTTTACACTTTCACTTTTTCTTGGCACAGATTTGCTTCATAAATATGAGTTTATTCCTTTGCTTTATTTTATTCTCATTAATCCTAAAAGTAAATCTGTCTTTGGACCTTTTGGCTTGACTATTTAGTGAAATATTTGCATTTGAAAAGAAGGAATCTTTGATATGGTCTAAGGATTTTGGAACTCAGAATCTGCATGGTAACATCAATCAAGATGGGTTCCTGCCACTGAGATAAGAGTGGCAGACTCTCACAGCTCAGCAGTAGCTTCTGTCCATCATGTTATTTTCAGAGACATGCTTTTCAAAAAACAACTTGTGAAAAATTATCATTGTATATTGCCTGGGATAATTTGGAATTCAGTGCAGTTAAATTGCTTTCGCAAACACTGGAGCAGTAGGACAACTGTTTATGACAAAAATGAAAGTTCAGCACAAAACTATAATTCCTTAAGAATAAAGCCTGTGGGACAGACTTCCAGCTATGCCAGTAGGTGGGAATAGTGAAGACACCCCTTCCTCTGATGTTCCACAACAAACGGCAGCATGATAGGGTACATAAGTCAGCCAAGCGCAAGGCTTCTTAAAATCCATTTGTTATCATTGACGACAGCACGTAATTGTGCCTCTGGTGCTGCAGATTGATTTTTGCCTTAAATTGGAGTCATTCCTCATTCTGGGAAATGAGGCACCTGTGAACTGGGATTAAGGGCACCAGTCTGGGAGTATGAAGTATTGTGCGATAGGTGTGGGATAAGAGTGCTCTAAGGGAGTAATGGGACAGAGCTGCTTGCATCTCCCCCTCTCAAAGCAGGTGATACCATACTTGTCATCACTTTTGACTGCTTGAAGGGCTGTGTTTGGGCCCTAGCATCATGGTACTCAAGGCAGAGGACTTCTTATTCCAGCTTTGCCAGTACAGTTCCTTTTACAAGCATGCAGCTGTATCATACAGAAAAATATATTACATCAATTTAAGAGTATGGAGTTGTTATGGGTAGTACAAATCTTGTCTTGTCTTAAATCCTCAAAGCTTTGTCAAAAACTTCAGCAAAGCCAGAATTTCCCTTTAAATGTGTTTAAAGTTTGCTTGAAAAATTCCCTGTAGAATTTTTGTACTATTCCCATTTATACCAAAAGATCCTTCAACTGGATTTTTGATTAAACTTGGAATTTGATAAAATTCTAATTTAGTTTTGCTCCAATTCAGGCTGATAAGGGTAATCCTTTGAACCTCATTGTACAATATGGTATGAAAGACTGGTGCAGTGGTCCACCCAAGAAGAGTGGGTAGACATTTAAGTTCATGGTAGGGCAAAAAAAAGTGCAACAAGTATGAAGTTTAGCAAATTGTGCATCAGTGAGTTATTCTACTTTCAAACTTGGGTTTTTTAAACTTATTGTCACGCCACAAAGTAAGAAACTGTGCAGGTAATTAAATTATTTGCCTGGGGGGATTATTTGCAGTTAATTAAAGCCACACACTTTCAGCACATACCTTTCTGACAGATTATTACATTTTCATCAGATGTCAACAACCCAGCTTTCTCACTTATCCATCAGAGACTATTTTTGGACACTTTCAGGAACTGAGTTTTACAGGGACATCCTTGGGAATATTTTAAGACTTGCTCAGCTACATTGTAGAGAGGGACCTTCCAGAATTTAAGCCATAAAAACACTGTCATAATGTAATTTATAATCACATGCTGTAGATCTTTTGGCACTGTCACTTACTTTTTCCATCGAGGAGCATTTTAGAAAGCATCTCACATGGGAACACAAATACTAATTATCTATTGCTGCTGTTATGACCTGGAGTGGACTTATCCCTGTAGTTTGCACAATGTCCAGTTAGATCAGTACCAGTTTTTAATGAGGCTCAAAGAGAGCTCTTTATCCAGTGAAATCTGTGTGTGATGAGGATGAGAAAAACTAAATCAAGTGTCTGTGTTGCTGTACTACCTGAATGCAGTGGAATTATGCATTATGCATTTCTCGATCCCCATGCAAAAACAGACTGTTGTCAGAAAATGCTGCTTGACACAACAAAATAATTCCCTGTGTTTATGAAGACCCCAGATGGCAATTGGACTTTCTGCCATGTAATTTAAGTCTCACTGTACCACTCTTTCCAAGTATTGGTTTGGGCACTTCATTCTGATAGTCTGCCCCAGAAAAGGAAAGCACTCTCGGCCAGAATAATGACCTTGGGAGTTCTGTCATCAAGTGACATGAGGCTAGGATTTGCACAGGGACTTATGGGATTTAATGTTTCAGGAAAGATTTAAAATTTCTGGAAATCCAACCATGAAAAACTGTTATTCTAAATAAATAATAAATCACTTTATTTATCAAGTAGGTGGTTCATACTATTTCTTGTATATGTGTGCTGCTCCACTCATTAGGAATAAAATTCTTGGTAGAGCTGCTGATTATTCCTATGCATCCTTCTTTGCCAGCTCCTGGTTTAAGGTTTGTACTGCAGGCAAAAAACTGCTCAGTAAGGGTAGGGATTCTGAAATCAATTTGAGTAATTTAAACCCACGAGTATACTTCTGCAGTTTATAAGACTGTAGTTAAACAGATAGGAAATCGGTCAGTGTATCAAAATCCCAAATCTGAATCTGGCACCTAAGGGCTACCTCTAACTTAAGTAACTACTATTCCAGCATGAAAACTGCTTCAGGATTTATTTTTTTGTTTGCTTTTTCCTCAGATTCCCTGAAAGACTCCAAAGGCATGCAGGGGGGTGATTCAGTGCATCCCATGGTGTGTGAACAAGATCAAGCCAAAGGTAAAGTTTTGTATCAAAGTTTTTTAAGACAGATGTAATGAACCAGTGTGAAACTTTAGTTCTTCCAGTGTCAGCATCCAGTGGGTTACAGCCTGACCTCTGCCACCTTAAGGAAATGCTGTTGGCTGGTAGAGGTTATGTGTCATCCAGTTGTGGGGCAGTAATCCCTGGTGCTACTGGGAAAGCCACGTCTCTAAATAGGTTTAGCCACACTGATCCTGGGTGCATAGGACTGTTATCATTGTCCTCCTATGTTGTTATTGTGGTTCTGAAAGCCTGTGGGGCGTTTCTGTTCCTTCTCCTGACTGTCAAGTGCAAGCACTTTACAACAGCTCCTATGAGAAACGGTGTCAATGCTGAGCTGCAAAAGAAGAAAAACCTGTAAGTGCTGCAGGGTCAGTTTTGACCAGCTATTTGACAAACTTAATGTTTAATATTCTTAAGTGATATTTTCATATGTAAAATGTGTCCGACATTGTTCACTTAATAGAAAAAAACCAGTGCTTGGCTGAGAAATACCATGCTGTGTGTGAGGTTCGTGTTCCGTTTCGATGGATTTAGCATTGCCTGCACACAGCATCATCCTGATACCATTTTCTGTTTGTTGTATTAACAGGACAACAGGATGTTTCTGCAAATGAGGAGATAAAAACTGGGGCAGATTCCCAAAGCTCCTGCATGGAAATAGAAGGTACTCCATGTGTTTTGAAATCAAAAAGCAAGATTAACAGTCAAAAGCACTTACATAGAGTCATGGAATCATAGGATATCTGGGATTGAAGGGACCTTAAAAATCATCTATTTCCAACCTCCCTGCCATGGGCAGGTACATCTTCCACTAGACCAGGTTGCTCAAAGCCCCGTCCAACCTGGCCTTCAACACTTCAAGGGATGGGGCATGGACTGTGTGTGTCTCTGGGATTGCAATGAGTCCCAGTGAAGACCCATGCTTAGCACATGCGATTTTGTGCTAAATCCCAGAAAGTTCAGTATCTTCAAGGCTTTGTTCTGAGCTAGAGCCCCTTGGATTTCCTTGGACAGCTTTCTTACTTTTACTCCTGAAGGAAAAGATCCTTTTCCTCTGACAGTGTTTTTAATGACAAGGTCTCTAGTGGGTGTTAATCTTTTTATGTCCGTTCTGAAAAGCCTTACTCTTCATCTTTTTATCACATTTTTTCAGATCCACTGTTGGACCAAGAAGACACAACAGAAGTTGAGATACCTTTGATTCTTAGTGCAGAGGAAAAGGAAGAAGAAGGAAAAGAAGAGGAGCAAGGTGAGCCTATTATAAAACAGACAGAGACAGAGAATGCTGCAGGACTCATGTTATCCTTTTCTATTGTGAGGAAACATCGAAAGACCACATAAAAGCTTTTTTTTTCCCCCTAAGAAAAATCCCTTTTTTGTCTTATCTTTGAGTGTTATTTTGATATATTGGACTTGGATTTGCATAGGAAGCCAAGTGCAAAAAAGTGCACACTCGGGTTCAAAAGTGATGTTTAAATACTCTTCTCGTTTTCAGTTTTTTGCATTTAAGCACATAATGCTGAATAAACAACCAATTTATGTCCATGTAAGTATCCTTTTGATCACATTTGCTAGAATCATCCGGAGTATTTAAACTAAATGTGTTTGATAGTTATTTGTGAGGTCATTAGTAGAGATTTAACTAAATATTAACTAAAACTAGTAATTCTAACGAGGAAACCAATATTTGGAGCAGAGTCTTCTGAAGCAGTAATTTTTTTCTGGGAGTAAAGTATTTAAAACCTTGGGAATGCTTTTGCTAGGAAATGTAGAAGTTTAAGTGTTGGATGCTTCTGAGAAGCCTTCAGTCATCTCCCCATTTTTAAAGGCACATGGTTATATAAAATATAATGTATTATGTAAATAATTCTGTAATTTTAAAGTAACTGCAAGTTAATTATATGGTTATTTGTAGAGCCCAAGGATGAATTTTACAGTTCCAAATTAAAATGCAGACATGATTTTTATTGAAAATTCAGGTCAATACTAACTGTGTTGTCCTGATTAAGAAGTCCTTTTCTCAGCAACATTGACACCAACTTAATTGCAAACCTGCGTTAGTAATATTGACAATTTTCTTCACTGCAAAGCCAGGTTAATAGAACCTCTTTGTTCATATACATCTAAACAATATTTCCTTTCCTTTTTTTTTTTTTTTTAATTTCAATTGCCTATCTGAGTTGAGACTAATCACATCTCCTTGTTATCATTTGTGCTAATGGTATTGGTTTTGTGCTGTGTTAATGATGATGAAGGTAGAATTGATATAATTCTTATGTTCAAATTCAGGTAAATGGTACCACACTACCTCAGCTGCAAACCCGGGTTATACAATACAGGCTCACTCTAATTGCGAATACCAGCGTTGTTATGTTAATCTCCTCCAAATAGAAATTATTTACATTGTATTTTATGCATCATCACAAGTAAATTGGACAACATGTACCTTCGTTATTTGCACATTTTCTCCTCTTTACCACTGTAGTGTCCCCTACAGGACTGTCATTTAGTTGTCAGCAGAGAAATTTTATTTCAACATCTGTTCTACTTACTATTAAGATATGCAACATTAAGGAAGAGCAGGTAGTGTCAGAAAAGGGTTGTTCTTGGCACATTGCCTTTTCCAGACCTTGATTTAAAAGTGTCAAATACTAAGTAAGTTAAAAGTGCTTGCTAAATATTTTGGAACTTGTTCCTACCTGGGGTCTCAGGTTGATACTGTGCAGGATTCATGTGATCCAAAGCTTGTTGAAGTCCATAGAAGGAGTGTCGTCAATTTAAGTGATATTTTGACAAGTTCCATGATAAGAGGAAACGTGTTGAGTCTGCGTGCAGGATAACAGCATAAATATTCTGTTCAGCTTCTTGCAAATATACTGTCTTTGGCGCAGGGAAAATAAATGGCTGCTCTTGCAGAGCAGGAGCAGAGAAGGAAATAAAGACTTTCCCTTGCTTTGTTTCATGCTTGTGGGTAATAAGCACCCTCGTAGCTCATCTTGCTGGACGCTTCTTGTTCTGGTGGGCATAAATTCTGCCGAATGGGTTTTGAAGGTTTGCCATGAAGTGAAGTGGGCCTCAACAAAAAGAGGTAAAAAAAATCAGCTGAAGTTCAGACTGATAAAATAAGATATATTTCCCAATGAGAGGTTCCTCTTAATGGAAAGAGATTACCTGGCATAAAAAGGAGATTTAATATGTCACATTATTTTATGTAACCCAAGTGCTACCTCCTAAAGTAATGCAGCTGAATAGTTTTCCAGCAGCACACACAGTATATTTGACATAGAATGAAATACCGTATTTTTGTCTAAGAATGTGGGGAAAAAGTTAACGTGGAACTGCTAGTCCTGTTAAACAGAAATTTATGGATCTTAAGTTGGTTTGACCCATTCTGGATCTATATGCGTAGCCAAATGTAGCAACTGCTAAAATGCAAACTACCTGGTCTTTCTGTTCTATGTGATATTTTTTGTGTGTGTGTTTTCAAACTCATCCCAGGGCAAAGGGTAGCACGTAGCTGACTCTCTCTTCTCTCTGTCTCACTGGGAGCATTAGATTCTTAGGAGTCATCTGCAATCCCTTTAGTCCTCAGCACTGGAGCTGTGTAAGCCACTAAAGGACCAACAAAGAACAAAGTCCCTTTTCCAACCTGAAGCTGGATTTCTGCTCAGTTACTGATTGAGGCTTTGAAACCTGCTAGGAATTTTTTCAATTATGCCGTTTTCCATGGAAAAAATGTCTGTTTCATGCTGTTTTAGAGATGTTTATATGAACTTCTGACAAACCATAGGTTGTCTTCTGATTTAATTGCGCAAATTTTACTGCCAGCTCATCTCTGTGTTTTGGGGGTTTTTAGAGCTTGCAGGGTCCTTTCTGTATAGCTCATTTCACATCACAGCTCCAGAGTCACGTCGTCGTGTGTGTTCCCAAGGAGTCCCAGATCCTGGTGCTTTCAAGGTTCTGGGATGCTGGGAGCCCAGAGGAAGAAAGAATCAAAAACTTGGCAGTCAGTCACACTACTATACCGCACTGGCATCAGGAAGAACCAAGCCAAATTACTCTGAAGAATATAACAATGTGAGGCATTGTGTGTTTTGTAAAAACCTGCTATTGCTTTTTCTAAAATCAGTAATAAAATATGACATGTGACAATTTATTCCCTTTTTTCCTACTGTAACTTGAAGTTATATATTATGAGGGAGCAGCTGAAGAGAAAAGGCAAACTAAGATGCCTTTTTAATTTTTTTTCCAACTACTATAATGCACTCATTCTGGTTCACAAAAGAAAAATGAAAATCTATGTTTCTTATAAGATTTTGGAATATTTTCAAATCCCTTTATTAAAAACCAGAGTACGTGGTGATCACTGACCTATTTGCTGACTAGATAAGTGTACACAGTTTTAACAGACCTTTTGGCAGTCCCTTTATATATGTACACTTGGAAATAATCCTGTTGTGTTGTAATGACCATGCACTCAGAACTTATTTGTAGGTTTAATCAGCACATTTATTCCACAACACAGTTTGCAGCACGTGGAAGTAAATCCCATGTTAATTTGCGTGAATATGCAGCCAATTTCTCCTCTGAGCCCACTCTCACCCCTGTCATCTTATTTCGCATCTCTTTCTATTTCCCTTCATCAAGACATTCAGTATGATGACTTCGCTCACTAATCACCATTAGAAGTTGTTTCGCTCTTTCAAGGGATAGGATTTCTGTCAGAGCACTAGAAAATGAATAGTTATTGCTTTTATTTCTCTGTTTTCTCTCTTCTCTGTTTGGGCTGAAATATTTTGTCATCTTGTGCCATTTGGAAGATAGTTTGAGCTTGACCTGCGATGTTTCCCCTCATGAGAAACATATTAGAGTGATTGGGTGGCATCCTCACCTTAACCGTGAGGTTAGGGCTGATTTGGGGGGCAGGTTGGGGGAGGTTTCCGTCATTTGCAGTACATGTGATTTCCTTTGTCAATCTTCTGGTCAGTGCTTGTTTACTCTAAATTTAAAGTCTGCGTAATTTCAAATTTGAAGTCAAGTTCTGTTCTAGCTAAGCCCAGTTTTGCTCAGCAGTCTTTGTAACATGAATAGCTGTAACCTGTAACTCTGTAGGCAACATTTTGTCCATTCTTCACTTATCCATTTTATTTTAGCAGGAGTGATAATTTTATGGCATAATCTTGGAGAGAACTAAATATTTCAAAACGTGGGAGAAGTGCTCTCATGTTTTATAGCTTCAGTCTCAGGCACTTATAGGATTTTATATGCATTGGTAGAGTCGTAAATAATGTCAAAATAATGACTCTGTTATCAAAGTCAAAAATGTCAAAATGACATTTTGGCTGTAGAGAAACAAAAGATGTCTTGAGAAAGATCCTTTTTGGAAAAATCTGACGTTTTTATTACTGATTCATGGCAATTTTATTACTTAACCAAACTCCTTTAATTCTTCAAGTGGAGAGAGATGAGACATTTTTGGGGAGAAAAAAGGATAAAAGTCTTCCCTAGAATCTTTAAATAGGTAATTTCACTTTTTTTGGAACGAAAAGAGTGTTTTGGAGTGTTGTGACTTCCGAAGATCTAGTATAAAGGCTCCAGCTTCTTTTATTCAGTTGCTCAAAGAGGAGAGGAATAACTATCCTGAACCAGACATGGTGTGTTTGGTGTTTGGTAAGAACCCATACTGAATAGATCAGATGTCATTTTTTGGGCTGTTACAGCATATTCAGATACTAAATATGAAATATATCTTTAAAATCTTGTTCTGACAGATACTGATGTTTAGCAAAGAGAAAAAAGTTCACCATTGGACCTTTTGCAGAAATGTCGGAAAGGCTGTGGAACCAGAAAGTTGCAAATGGGTGTTTAAAGCTCTAAGCTATGCAGAGATGTGGGATGTTGGGAAGCAGTAGATGGGACTTGTGGGAGGTGCACAGAGAGATTATGAGTGGAAATCCTAAAAGGTGCCTCGCCTATGAAGCCTCGCTTTGCATGCCTTTATTTTCTTGAGAACCTTGCGAAACTCCAGTGAACTTTTCAGCTGAAGTATCAGCCAGTTGAGATTTTGTGACCAGATCATGTTTGCCAGCCCGCTATGGTGAGTTTGTGGTGGTCCAAGGGCTGTTTGGTCTATATCAAGCACTCTGTCCTCCTGAACACATGTCAGCTGAGGCAGAAAAGGACATCGAAGTAACTTCTATGCCTCCTGAAAGTAGCCACATGAGGCTCACCTGAATCTTCTCTGCTCCACTTACACAATGCAGACTGCAGAAGAGAAGTGGGGGTTTGGCCCCACTATCTGTGGGTTTATGTTTGTGGTGTGGGGGCTTTGGCAGTTGTGAAGTGGGAGGTATCCAGGCTCTTACATCAGCAAAGAGGCTTCACTGGTGATGCAGGATGGGGCAGCAAATGGGACGCAGACCTCCTGCAGGGCTTTCCTGAGGGCGCTTCCCTGAGGATGCTGTGCAGCACTGTGTACTGGCAGTCAGGGTGGTTATTACATTGTCAGTAGTCTGCTCTAGATATTGATTTGAGTCTCTTGAGGGGAAAACAGTCATATATTTTTCCTGCCACAGAAGGAATCTGTTTCTTTTCATTACTCTCCATATATCAAGTTCTAGCCTGAATGTACATAAAGAATAGGTAGTCCAAGATTAATTTGGAGTTTTAATTATTTTTCATCCCTTTCAAGGAAATATAATTTATTTTTTTCTGTGTGCTTTTCTAATAAAAAAGTAGAAAATGTAAGGAATTTTTCAGCTTAAACGTTTTGCTTGCTGTCACAGTTACTTTATGTTATCAGACTTGATGGTAAGGGTAAAAGACAAAAAGCCAAAAGGAAAGAAAACAGGAAATCAACAATAGGGAATACTGTAAGAATTATAGCGTTTAAGGTTTATTATCTCTATTTGATTGCTTCCTTCATTTCATTTACAGTAAGCAGAATAGAAATAGTATTGTAAATTGGCAATTTTTATTGCATTTTAAAATATCATCTCTTTGTTCCTGCTGAAAGTGTTGACAGTGCAGCCTTTGTTTAGTTTAATTAACTCATGTTACAGCACTGAATTGAATCACACACAGCATTCAATCAAGTAAAAGAAGCTTTAGAATGCTTTTCCATACACAGAAAATAAAAAGAAAGAGAAGAAAATAAATCCTCCGAGGAGCTAGAGGAGAAACTGGGTATTTTTAATGGAATATATTGAAGTGCCATTTTCACTTTGATATTCCATGGTGGGAATGCCAAAAAATATAAAATCATGAAATCCCAGTGAAAAGCAGATGCTGTGATGTCATTCTGAGTCCTCATATGTATATAATAGTATTACATGACATTACATGTTTTTTACTTGTCAGCTGCAACTGTCAAAGAGCTTTAAGATACAGATAATGCCCTCTTCACATATGAAAATTGTGGAGATAATAGAATCCATATTCTAAATTGTGGGGTCCAAGTCTACCAGACTTTGGTTTTAGCTCACCTCTCCAGAGAGACAGCAGTGACTTGTGCAAAAAAAACATGTATCTGTTTTAAAGTATCTCAAATAGCACCCAAGGAATGAGGGAAAGGAATATGGGAGAGAGTCTGGCATCTTAGAAACATTTTCCTGTAACATATTGAAAAAGTAGGGCTCACTGGCCAAGGACCACTCTGTTACAGATGGCATCATAGCCAACAGTATTTCTGGAAATAACCTTTAGCACCTCCAGAGATATGGCACCACTTTAACATATACTGTACAGCTACAGAGGCATCTGTTTGAACAGTCAGCTTATCTCCTGTGTGCCACAGTAAGAAATTCAGTCTTAAATTAGAACAGGTCCAGCAGACCAAAGGAGTGCAGGCAGTTTCACCAGGAAACAATTTGAGCCCTCACAGACAAATGTTACATTTTTGTGCCATCTTCTACAAAAGGAGTCTTCATTTTGTTAAGCACTGATAAATTTTAGATTCTTACCTTTTTTAATAAAGTTCGTTTATGATGGAATACACACAGATCCAACTGAGCTGCCTCTGGAACTGGAAATTCTGTGCTCCCACTTGCTTAGGTTTTGGATGAATGTACTGCATTACCAGGGTTATGGCACTGTGTTATAGCTATTTCAAAAATTCAAATGGCCACACACTTAGGGCAGCAGGGAGACAAACTGCATTTCACCAAGGATTTTCATAAAATGGATTGGAGTCCAGTCATAACTGTGGAAACCACAGCCAGTAGGAGTGGACAAGGGATGATTGGGAGAACTGTCTTTTTTCTCAAGTATAGAACAGGAAGCAATTAAAAGAAAACATCGTATGTCTTAGGATTGAAAGATTATCTGGCTTATTCTTTGGGGAGTGGGAGAACATTTTCTCTTCTGTCTCAGTGAGTCAAGTTTAGAAACACTCTGGAAGGAATGTCTCCTCCCCAGAAGACAGGTTTCAGCACTCCTTCCCCCACCAATACAAAAGGAATTTCTTGGATGAAAGTGAAAAAAACTGTTTATTTAACAGACAAAGTGCCCGCATGGCATGGGGAGCAAAAACGAGTAACTGTTAAAATATTAAACCTCCTCGATGCGGAGAAAGCTGGTGGATTTAGAGTTCCCTCTGTAGCTGGCTCAGCCCCTCTCAAGGCCCAAGGCTGGGATGCGGCGTCCCCGCCACCTCCCTGCCTTTCCACAGGGTCCAGTGATCTGGTTCTCAGATAACAGCCAGGCCAAACAGTTCCAGAAGAAGATGAAGAAATTACCGGAGGATTTCAGTGTGCTGGTATAGGAAAATTTCTTGCCTCAGCTAACAGGCTGGCTAAAAGCAGGAAGGTGCTCCCTCAGCTCTGCAGCGGTGAGAACGCTGGGGAGTGTGTGAGTCCTTGAACACAAACTGTGCTGAGGAATTCACTCGGCTTCCCCCCTCATTTCCTTGGACCCAGCTTAAAGCTGCAGGACCCATTTCTGGGCAATAAGCAGACGATAGGGAATACAGTACTATCATAAAATCACCCCAAGACAACTTCACTTTTTATTTCTGTAGTTTTGCCTAGTGCTATGGTGAGGAGTAAATCTTGTTCTCATATGAGAAGGGTGGCATTTACTCACTCTGTATACTGTCACGTGGACCAAGAGACACACTTTTTGATTCAGCTCTGTTTTCTCTTCTGTGCATTCCCACTTCTGGCTCTGCTAGTGACGTACACCATGGCTTCATAGGTGTCCTTGCTCCTTGTGCTTGGAGAGGGAGGCCAGAGCTGTACAAGAAGGGACTGCTACACAGTGAGGGAAAATGTGTGTACAGCCTTGTAAAGCAGAGGTTGCTTTGCTAGGGCATGACCCCAACTGAGATTAAACCTTTCTCACTGAGATTAAACCTTTCTCACTGCTCAAAAGCAGGAAAAATCCCACCCGATCTCACTCAGAACTTTGAAGTATGATGCTTTCCTCTGGATTTTCTCCTCTTTTTTTCTGCACTTTACTCATAACTTTTTGGCAGCAGGTTTTCTGTCCCCTCACCTTTTCCTAATGTGGTTGACAGGCGAGTGTTCTTTTGAGGAGATCTTGCCATCTGGAACACTTTTCCTCTGTCTGGTTGGCTTTTATCACGTTTTTCCTCCAGATCAGCATGCAAGGTCATCACCAGCATACCTTGCCATAGTATCAAACCCAACAGCCCAAACTGACCCTGTCTCTAGCCACTCTGAATGATCTACCAGGGAGAAAGCTCTTCCCTCCTACATCTCTGGGACTGCATCTGAATCACGCGGTAGTGTCATCTCAACATATCGGTATATGTTTGGAACTTTCTGTTATTTCACACAAACCTCAGCATCTCCTTTTTGAGGTCTTGCATGATCTCTGAGCGGCCTTTCCTGGAGCACTCCTGTGTGCTGTGCATGTGCTCATAGCTGCAATTAAACCAGTGCTTTGAATGATGAACCGTGAGTTGCATCTGCAGACAGTCCATGGGCAACTGCAAAAACACTTGGTTTTGTTTGAGAGATCCAAGAGAAACATGAAGAGTATGAAATGGTGGGGGTTTTTTACTTACCCGTACACATGCTTCGATGCTTATAATGTACTTATTGATTAACACTGTACTTTGCTGAAACACTTGCTAATGATTTTCCTCCCAGGTTCAGACTTGTGACTTCTATCCTGAGTTCTAAAATCCATTGCTTTCTACAGCCAGCAAATTTCAACCAAAAGATGACCTTCATTACTGTTTCACTGTTGCAGGGTCCTTACACTGAAATTTCGGGGTATATAAGCCCTTTGACTCATTATTCCCTTTTGTGGATGTGGATGTGCCTTTATTGTTTGTTTGTTTGTTCAGCAGTGACTGTGCCAGTAATCTTAGCTACCACAGAGGCCAAAACCACCTTTATTCCATTTACATCATTGTGGTGGTTTGAACCTGAGTTGATGGACAGAATTTTAGGCCAATCGCTTCTTGCAATTTTGCATATAAAAAGCAGCACGGGTGTGGGAAATTGGGGCTTCTGGTTTCCAGTTTTTTCTGAGAGGGGTGGTGGGGCCGGCCCGGCTGGGCCGAGGCCCCTGCGCCCTCCCCTTCCCGGCGCCAAGGCACAGGCTCCCCAAGGCGCTGCGAGAGAACCCCCTCAGATCCACAGGCAGTGAGCATAGCTGATACCACCCAGAGCGGCTTTTTAAAGAGCTGGTGGGCTCCCCTCCCCCTTCCACGTGGCCCCTGCGCAGACCTGGCAGGAGCCAAGATAACTTTCTGCAACCAACACAGCCTATATGAGGCTGGAAAAACATCAAGTAGCTGGCAGCATAAAGGAAAAGAGGCTTCTCTCCAACATAAAGCCCGAAAAGAGAATCAGCTCTTCAATATGGAGGCTTCAAGGTCAGAGAGAAAGAGAAGCTGAGTCATGTGGAACGGAACTCAAGATGGTGACTGGAAAAAGAGGGCAGTGACGTGTTTTTCGCACGTAGCTTAAAAAAATTTCTTGCATGCCATGGTAAGAGACTGTAATATCACAAACTGTTTTATTTCTCTCTAAAAGGACATGGGGGGATGGAAATTCTGTGTGCAGCCTGTGGAAAAAGAAGCGTGGCCACGCCAGGTCACTTAGGAGCTGTAAGAGACTTTTAGAGATTTTTGTGAAGAAGAGAGCCGTTGCTTTTCAGGATGGGATTTGCTTATCCTTAGAAAGAAATACCCCATGTGTGACCCATGATGGCAGTGTGGGAAGACTGCAAAATTCATGGGAGAGATGTTTTTCACAGCAGCAGATTGTATTCCGGGCGGAGTCAGTTTTGCTTGTAGCAGTTTGGAACCGCATTAAGCAGAAGAAACCTCTTTTGCTCGAACATTGAAGAGACTTTTAAGAACTGCAATATTGACCTAAATCACACGTTTGTTGTCCTTTGTGCGAGTTAAGTAAAAATGGGGGAGGTGCTGAAGAAAAGGGGGGGTTTGCTTTAATTTCTTATTATTTCTTTTTTACTTTTAATTCTGTTAGTAATAAACTTTTTTATATTCTTTAAAGGTTTGAGCCTGCTTTTGCTCTTCTAATTCTTATCTCACAGAAGATAAAAGATGTGAACAAAACCACTACAATCATCTTAAAACCTCTCAATACTTTCATTAATTGACAGCCCTTGAAAGACAGCATGTCTACACATTCAGCATTTTCTCTGTGGAGGAAATAAGCAGTCACTTGCAGGCTATACCATTTCTATTTGGACAGAAAAATTGCTTAAACTCTGTTCTGGATTTTGAGCAGAAAAAGTCAATAGTCTCTTCTCCATCACCACCTGGTTACAGCTAACATTGGTGTATAGTCAGGGGGTCAAGATGGCAAATTCGCTGTATCAGGGCCTAGAAAACATTGAGATTTGCCATTTGTGGCCAAATGCTACCACAGTTACAAGGTGTTTCATCAGTTAAAGTACATTTGCTGGATGTGTTTTTATGGTCTGTCAGCCTGAAATTTAGCACAAAGGTGTCAAATGAGAACAAATGGAGATACCTCAGGTGCTTCAAAAGAAGATGTCAATGGGCTGAAAAATCAGTGCCTAACTCCAGCTGCTTGAGTCAAGGAAATTACCTTGCTTTATTCTTCCAGCTATCCAAGCTAGAAGGAAGATTAGCAGGAAGCTCACAGACTGAGCAGGAAGGTAGTCAGCACAGCTGGGTCTGAGCATCACCCCCTCTCTGGGGCGCTAGTACCTTAGCATGGTGCCTCCATCAACCCAGCTGGTCTGGAGAGGTCAGAAAACTGAGTAGGACTTGCTGTTATGAGTCTTCAGCAGCTTCATTTCTTTCTGTTTTGCTCTTTTCTGAGCATGGAAAGGTCTCTGCAGGTGGCACATTCTCATTGGTGCTGTCCCAGCGATGAAAGGCACTTCCCACATGACTGTTTTGCAGGAATCTCAAAGACACAAGGATCGGGGGTGAAACCCTTCCAGCATTAATTCAGATTTATTTCCAGCATGCTCTGATTAACAGGGTATGAGGCCACTGGTAAGCACTGGCATGGTCCCTCTCCCTCACTTGGGTTCAGATGCTTATTGCTCCAAGTTTTGCATGGCTGCTGCCATCACATCTCAGTTAAGCCCTTGGCACTTCTCGTTATCTCACCTCACAGATTCATGGCATTTTGGCTGTGATCCTTACCAGCACACCCAGTCCTTCCTTTAGATATCAGGAGCTCCTGTCTGGTGGTCACATTGATCTATAAAGCTGGACCGCCAAAAGAGACCAGAGCTGTGCTCTCATTTTTTGGGACTTCCTCCTTGGGACAGCAGATATTTTGCAATTACCCTCACATGAATGTAGCTAACAGCTTCCACACTCATCTTGGTCTGGTAAAACTGGCATCCTCTGTGATTTTGGTTTATCCCTCTATCTTCCAAAGCAATAACTCTCCAGTGTGTGCTAGGTACAGCTATTGTGGTCTTTTTAAACTGTTGTCAATGGTTTTAATGCTTGTATCATCATAAATCTGCCTGCACATAGAAACCTGAGTCTTGAATTGCAGATGACTGAGGTTAACTGGGAGGTTACTGACGTGTCTCAGTAACCACACAGTGATACTGCAGGCTCTTGCAGCTGGAACAAAGCTGGTTTTCAGGTAAATGTCCAAGCATTTGGATGCTTTTGTAGCTTGGTTTTGAATCTTCTGGCATATGGGCAAGTTTGCTTTAAAAGAAAAGAAAGTTAAAGGAAAAAGTCTTTAAACAGTATTTCTAATATTGCCTGCTTCCTGCATGACAAAGGGGAATAGATTTCCTGGACGCAGTTCCACTTGCAGTTCCAGCTGGCTCTTGAAGTGTGTGAGCAGGAAAAGCAGATGATAAGAAATACATATATATCTTGTACCTATCTAAAGGAACCCATGTTATCTTGGAGATTTATACATACAGAGATCACAGAATCTGCTCGTGAAACTGTTCCCTCTGGCATTAAACACAGCCAGTGTTTAATGTTACTAAGTTAAAGGTGTGATGTTTAAGACACAGGAAATCTTTCCAAAGGGAAAAGAACTTTAAAGGGGAGCTTGGGGGGGAGATAGTCGTGTCAAGATTTGGCTGTAAAATATGGTTGATGCCATTTGTTCTCATCACAACTGCTATGGGATATTTAACCACCAGGGGTAGCCATGACCTGAGGCTTATATCTGATCTGGGAGAAGCAGTGCCATTCAATGTATTAGATTGCCAGAAGCATTTCCTTCTTGTAATGAGGTCTGCCATTCAAGGATGGATGTAGCTTGCTCTTGCCCGGCTTTTGAATCCAACTGGATCACAGCACACAGCTGGAAAAATTGGAGAAGGATCTGCACGTAGGAGGGAATGAGATCAGCCACACATATTCACATCCCAAAAGTGAGAATGAGCACAGCAGTGCTTTCTGGCAAAGGTTTGGTCACAGCTTTGCACACCAAAGCCAGCTTGCTCCTTGCTAACCTGCACCTGTATTCAACTGGGTACGTATCCATCTCCTCCAAGAGGAGAAGGCAGGATGGCACTGGGGCTTTCACAGCTCATAGCTGACAAGGCCATTTAAAGCAAAGATAGTTCAGATTTTGCTCTAGTGTGTGCAGTTTGGCCTTTGAATGTTGTGATTTTTCTCTAGCTAGTCTTAGAGA
Organism: Oriolus oriolus; assembly: GCA_013400235.1. Taxonomy (NCBI): domain Eukaryota; kingdom Metazoa; phylum Chordata; class Aves; order Passeriformes; family Corvidae; genus Oriolus; species Oriolus oriolus. Next base: position 279,093 of record VXBT01003827.1, read on the forward strand.
TAAGAAAACACAGCTGAGTCTTACCCAGACCTGAAGAGGCTGGAGCACATCAACTGCTTGCCATACTGCTGGGACACCTGGGGCATTTGCTTTGAAATCTAAATGCAGGCTGTTCACCTGTATTGCCAAGTACAACAGAAGCTTCCTTCTGGCTGGCAGGGTGGTATTAATTTAAGGAGAACACCATCAGTGGGGCCTTGGAGAGCAGCAGTCAGAAGAGACAGGTAAAGAGATCACCAGGAATAGTCTTGTTCTCATCTGAGGGCCTCGCCATCCTTGTCTATTACCCATCATTTCTAATTAGCAGATGTATCTTGGGGAAAGCTGCTCCCATTTGCTTTCCTGAAGATGCTATTCTTACTAAGAGATGTTGTTTTTGCTGAGCTTTCTAAACCCATTGTGTGAGCTTTCACAGGCATTTGGGGCAGTAATGGTCTTGGTAACTCAGTAATTAAGGAGTCCTGTACCTGCCTGCTGCCCCTTTGTCCTTCCCCCTTCTTCTCAATGCCACTACCAGATGGTTGGAGATTTTTTCACCCTTTCAAAAGCTTTGTATTTTCCCATCTCATAAAGCATGTCTCAGCCACGCTTAATTAGCTCGAGGCTTTTCAGGCCCCCTTATTGCCCCCCCAGAAGATCAGTTAACGACCTGAACACTTTCAATAAAGTGCTTGGAAAGCAAATCCTTAGAAGCAAGTCCGAAGTGCAGAAGAATGTTATTTAGTTGTTTGTTCTTCCTTCTCTCTCTTCCGTCTGTCTGTCCTCTCATCCATCCATCCTTCTGCCCAACCTCTTCTTGTCTCTCAGAACATTCAGGGATGCCCCTTGGTTTTTGGCAGTTGTTGACAGCAACTGATGTCTGATACTATTCAGAGAGCTCTTACCCTTGGGCCAGTTCCTGAGTACTGTTGTTTTTAACCTGTTTTAATCTGTTTAGATCCCCTGAACAAAAATGTAATTAGCTAACCAGTACCGGGAGACCGTTGAGTTAAGGTGTTTTGGTTTAGGGTTTGGGATTCCTTTTTTTCTTGCTTAATTCCCACACTTGTTTGAAACTAGTTTGTAAGCTTTATTTACAAGATCAGAGCAGCTGACATGAAAGCCTGGAATTATTGTCTGGTTAATTAACAGAAAAATATATTTGCGTCTTGCTTTGTGTTTGACATTGAACATCATTTGTTTCTGCATTGACACATACACTCTTTTATTATTAGTCTGTAAGCTTTAACTGTACAGCTACAAGGGAGATTTAAAAAAAAATGACAAAGCACAACTTTTTCCCTTCTTCCCTCCCTCTGTATAAAACATTATATGTTAAGCGCTAGCTGCTTAACCATGTGAAGCACTGATTTTGTATGTGATTTCAAATACCTCAGAGATAACTGTGGACATTTGCCACATAATTGAATTCAGTGGCTGGTGTTTTGCATTTACAGATAAATGAGAGCATCCAGCCATCAGGTGTTTGCATCACTAGAATTAAATGCTCACTAATTTAGCTGCTCAGGAGATAAATATGTAGATATCATTAAAAGGGCTAGCTGTATATACATGGAAATGTCCATGGATGATAGGGAAAAATGTGGGAGGGGGTTTCCTTGCAGTCACAGAGGATGTGACCTCAACTACTGCAGTTTTCTCGCTGACACTTTCCTTCGTGTTGTACATCAAGTTGTTGCTGCTGGGTGCTCCCTGCCCAGAGGAAGACAGTGCCTTATCTAAGGCTAGGTTAAAATGCTCTTCATATGCTGTTCTGATTCTTGGCATTTTTTAAGCCACTGAAGGAAAAAAAAATGGAAAGAGTGTGTCTAAACGAATGTACAGTGTAGGTTTGTGTAATGGGGGAGTGTTATCTCTGTAATGGTGCTCCCTCCATTTGCATAACTCAGGCTGTGGCTGAAGAGGAGTACCGCTCCCCGCTGTATTAACATCCCTGTTTACAGACCACGTGGAAACCTTTGAAGTGCTAATTGGCTTTCTTTTAGGAGAGTTGTTAGTTTTTCTTTTCTGTTTGTTTTCTACTAAAAGGAATGTTAGTGTTTTTATGATGGCCGGTGCTTAGCAGAGCTCCTCTGTATAAAGATAACAAATGAGTTATGCAACCTGACATTCTCCCTGGGACTGTGCTCAGAACAAAGCAAGCCAGTGGCATTTCAAAGCCTGCTTTTAAAGTACCTAGTTATATACTCTGTTTATCAGAATCACTAGGAAATGCCATTTCTCTGGTATTTTTCACCTTCTCTTAATTGACTGGGAGGTGGAAAAATCTTTGGGCAAAGACTTATGGCAGAGGTGTTGGAACTCGATGGTCTTTAAGATCCCTTCCCAAACCATTCTATGATTCTATGACCCCAGGACCCAAAGGACACAAATGCAGAAAGCTTGAAGCTGCTCCATGCTTTCAGTATCCCTGTGCTGTCCAAGAGCTTCAAGTAGTTAGGTCTGTTGCACGCTTCGGCAAAGAAGAGGCGAGCTCTAAACCTTTGAGAGCAGCTACTGCAGGTACAAATTTCCAGGCACACTTAGGAATTGACATCTCGATTTTCCTCTTCCTGCCCTGCTGCTGGGAGTTGCTGAGGAGGCATTGCCCAGAGCCGCAGGGGCTCCCCAGTTGCTCACTGAGCAGCCCTGCTGCTGATAACATGGAATAAATCAGAATTTGGAGGGTATGTCCAGAGGGAAGCTGCAGGAAGGGCAAGGGGCTGGTCCAGCCTTGGTTGTCCTCAGCCAGTGTGGCTGAGGACAATAGAGGGACTGTCACCTAGCACCCCCAAAGCCTTCATGATGAGGTTTGTGCAAGTACTGTGTTTCTGCAAAATACTTTGTCTTTGATCCAATACTCTATATAACCAGAAATTTTGTTTTGGCAAGAAGGCAGCTCTTTCTCCCCACATTTCACAGGTTTCTAGTTTCTGGAGACTTCACAGTTTTGTTGCTGTAAGCCATCACACACTTAAACTGATGGGCCCACTAGCAGCCCTTGGTAAAATTTTTGAAATAAAGCCATCTTTTTGAGGCCTGATACTCAAATCACTGCTGTGCTCCCCTTGGGAGGGATGGCCTTTTGTTATAAGCATTGCTCCATCAGTGGAAACCTGGCTGCATGTGGCCACAATAGCAGTGATCCAAGGGTTGGACTGTAATGATGAATGCTAAATAGCACTGCTACGTAGGCTTACTCTGGGGAAGTCATTCTGTGCACAGAATGTGATCTATAGCACCTGGAGTTCTTATCATTTCATTCAGCTGTTTGTACAGTTCTTTCATGTTTGGGCTGTTAAAAGAGCTGAATTAATTCAGGGTTTGCAAATTGAAGGACAGGCAGAAATAAAATGGGTCTAAATCTTTTAAGCTTGCTATAGTAAATATGCCATGAGATGAAGAGTAGATAAACTGAATTTAGAGAACTTTAATTTGGGTCTATTTTCATTATACTCTCTATTGTATGTTGATGGGTACACTATTAAGTTGTCGCTTAGGGTATTAATTGCTCTGGGTTAAGGAAATGAAACTTAAGTGAAGAATTTTGCTGATGGGGAACATACAAAAGGATAAGCAGGATTTTTTTACCTATTAGATTTTTACTATCGTCATTAATGATTACTGCTTTATAGTTCAGTCTCTAAACTTAAACTGGAAATACTGTGCAAAGTGCCCTTCACAGTATTCTTTACCCAAGGAGTGCACAGCCTAAATTCCATGACTTTGCATGCTCATCAGCCTAGTTGGAGCATCCCTTTCATGGACTGCCAACACAGTAGCACCACTGTCTTATACATGGATCCTTTGTGGCCAATGGGCTTCCTCCAGCTCCATCTGCTTAAAAAATAGCTTGGTTGCCTCTGCCAGAAGTACTTGTGTCATGAATGACCAGTAAACACATTCTTAAAAGCTTCCTACTGGCTAATCAGAAGCAATTCCTTCTTGTTCCTCCCTCCATGAAAATGTCCGACGAAATTGAAAAAACTCATGTCCTTTTAAACTGGGGGGGGGGAAGGAAGTTTATAGTTTTGGCAGGAGCCAGGGACATTTCTCTGGAAATCTTGGTCTTCAGAGGATACACTGTCGCGGGTTTAGTTCACAACCGGGCAGAAACACCAATTAAGTGTAGTGGTTTGATTTCCAGCTTTTAACTTTTTGTGAGATAAGAATTAGAAGTAGGGAAAGCAGGCACAAACTTCAGAGAATATAAAGAAATTTATTACTAATAGGATTAAAAGTTAAAAGGAATAATAAGAAATTAAAGCAAAAACCCCCTTTTTCTCCCTCTAGTACCTCTCACTTTACTCAATTGCACAAAGGATAATAACATATAATATCGGTCAGATGCAGGTTTTAAAAGTTTTTTCCATATTTGAGGAAAAAGAGGTTTTTTCTGCTTTTGTGGTTCCCAAACTGCTATCAGCAAAACAGAGTCCCGCCCGGAGAAATACCCTGCTGCTGTAACATCTCTCTTTCTCTTAACACTGCAGTCTTCCTACACTGCTTTCACGAACTACACATGGGATATTGTCTTTTTAAAGATAAGCAAACTCTAGCCTGAAAAGCAACAGCTCTACAGAATTTTTAAAGTCTTTTACAACCCAGGTGGCCTGGCGTGGCCACATCTCTTCTCTTGCAGGCTGCACATAGAATTCTCTTTTCCCCCCATGTCTTAGAGAGATATAGAACAGTCTGTGAAATTACAGTCTCTACCACGGCATGCAAGAAATCAATTTAAGCTACGCGCGAGGAAAAACGCCGCCGGCCTCTTTTTTTTAGTTCATCTTCAGCTTTGACTCACGTGACACAGTTTCTCTTTCTCTCTGACCTTGAAGCCTCCATGTTTGAAGAGGTGACTTTCTTCTTGGGCTTTTACATTGCAGAAAAGCCTCGTTTCCTTCATGCTGCTAGCTGGCTCGGTGTTTCTCCAGGTATTAGCTCCTGCCAGGTTTTTTTTCTCGGAGCCGCGTGGGAAGGGGAAGGGAAGCTTATCAGCTCCTTACAGCAGAAACCGCTCCAGGTGGTTTTCGGTCAGAGCAGCAGTTTAGGTGTCTCTTAGCTGCCCGCGGTTCCAAGAGGGTCCTCCCGCAGCCATCGGCACCAAGGAGAGGATGCAGGGGGGACCCGGCCCAGCCAGGACAGGCCCAGCCCGGCAGGGGCCTGGCCCAGGCCAGCAGTGCTCAGCCTGGCCCCGCTCCAGTGAAAACCAGAAAAAAAAGCCTTGAATTTCCCGCCTCTGTGCTGCTTTTGTATATGCAAAATTGCGGGAAGCGATTGGCTCAAAACTTTGTCATTCAACTCAGGTTCAAACCACGACACACTTGTATGACTCCCTGAAAACATGACATTTCCCGTTAAACTATCTGTTCTTTTAAACCAGGAAAAACAACAAAACATAATTTGATTCAGGAGAAGGTTTTGTCAGAAATATTTGATGGACTCCATATGTGCTGTTGCAGTGGGTTCCCTGTACAGCAGGACCACTCCCCACCTGCAGGATGCAGTAGCTGCATTGGTTTTGTCACAGTGTCAGGGTTTCTGCTAGTCTCCAGCCTGAGCTAGGCACAACACTTCCAAATAATGGCAGGTTTTATCAGGCTGAGGATCAGTGTTTGGGTCCCTCATAAGATCTTCAATTTGTTTTCAACATTATCACAAACATCCAGAGTGAATTGAAACAACCCTTTAAGGCACAAGGCTTATTTCTTCCCTACCACCCCAAATAATCTCTACACTTGCTAACTGAAATGCCACAGACTTTGGACTTAAAGCACATCTCATGTATGGACCTCTTTTTGGTGCTTACATCAAAATAACCAGACAGCTAAGTAGGGAAGACCTAGGTTTGCTATGAGCTACAAACCTTCTAGGCAAAGACCAATTTTCTATCTAACAGCCTTTCCCCTTTTAGGGTCTGTATCATTTAAAATAGGTTCTGCATGAAGAGAGCCATGCAAGGTGTTTGTTTTATTTCCTGTATTTTCTTAGATACATAAACATCTGGTGCACAGTTGTGAAAGGAATTTGTTCGAATAGTCAGATTGATGGTTTTTAGTGCACTGAAGTGTAGTAAAAAATGGAAACTATACAACGTGACTTTTAAGCCTACTCAGGAAATCAAGATATATATCTAAAATACATTTTTATATATTTAAAGAAACACAATAAAGCTTGTTTTTAAGATGGTGAAATTTGCTATTTTCAGTGCCCAACAAAACCATGATTCAAGGCCACTGACTTAATTCTAGGTGACACCTCTTCTAATCCTTTATGTTTTTAAACTTAATCCTTCAGTTTTATCTGTGACTTTGAGGAAATGTCTGTCAGGGCTGAAGTCACTTGCATCAGGGGATTAGCACTTCTGCATTCTTTTGAAAGCTTCAGTAGTTCCCATGAAAGTAAGAGATGCCAAGGTATTTGTGGAGATTGTGGGCAGTGACAATCCTTACACTAGTGTAGAAATTCTTGAAGATCTGGGCCACACCTGTAGCCTCTAATTCTTACCCTTGTGCTGTGTCCTCGCAAAAGCTCTGTATTACCCTCCAGCTGTGGGTATTCAAGGGAAGAAGAAGAGGGGAGATGTTGCTGCTTGTTGACCCAAGGCTGGAACCACTGTCAGGTTTTTTTTCCCCCTAAGCTCAAAATACTTGAAAGATAATGGAAAGGCTCTAGGCATCTTCAAGTTCCTAAGCTAAGAAAGGTCTTATTATTAATAAATTGAAAAGTATGGTCCGAATCCAGCAATTTGAAGAAGTTTAGCTCGAGGAGGTATTTTTAATGTGTGCATGTCATCCTGCTTTAGCAGGACAGAAGTCTGCCACTATCAGCTGCTAATACAGTTATTCTCTTCTGGCATAATTGGTAGAGGTCTTGACTTTGGTGCTAAGATTGCAAATACAAGCCCTTATGCTTTCTGGCACGCTGTAGCAGGGAGCTGGCATTCCGGGAAGGGCTAAGTACTCCAGCATGCCAACCTGGGATTCAGTACTTTTCTATGGCCTGGTATGGTATTTCTGAATATCCCACAGCCCTGGCTGCTGTATTCTGGCTGACCTTCAGGACAGCTCTTTGTAAGGGACCCATGTTATCCATCAGTTACTAAGAGGATTTGAGGAGGTGCTACTGACAAGTTTCACGGAAAATTATAGTTATCTTGTTAGACTCAAGTCTGCCAGTTTTCATGACAGACATCAGTTTTGTGAGGAGTTCTGCAAATTCTGTTGAGGGAAAAAGAAGGGAAAAGCCAGATTGTTGGTTATAATGTCACTGAGCTTTTTAAGCACAGATTAAAGAGGTGGTGTCATCCTTAGTGCAGTGAAAATTGGCATGGATTTCTTAAGTCCATGTTTAGGATTCAAAATAGGTGCCCTGAATTTCAAAAATGCTGAGCACATCCAAAACACTTGTGTGAAGTGAGCCCCCTTTGAAGCCAGCTGGAGCTGCTGGGAGCTTGAATCTTTTGACAAAAAAGGATCTAAACTGCCTTTTAAAGTTCTCCTAACAGTAGTCACCTACTGTTGAAAATGCTGACCTATGTGTGCTGGTATCTGGAACAACCTCTGTGTTAAAAGATGTTTGATGGAAAGAGGGGATATGATCTCCAGTGCTAAAGGGAAAAATCCTTCATTTTTTTGGACATATATTCTCTGATAAGAAACATACTGAGACAGTTTCGTCCCACTCTTCCTCCCCCTCTTTTTTTTCTTAAAGGCTTTTGTTCAGTCCTCCAGTTTCTATTTGGTGCCCTGAGGTATAACAGAACTTTGAGAAATTTTCAATAATATGGAGCGAAGGCAGCATGGTTGAGGAAAAACGTGCCTCAGTTTTCCAAAAAAGTTGCTCCAGTTTTTACCCAATGTCACAGTAACGATCTAGCCGTAAGCCAGCCTTGGTCTAACTTGCTGTTTAAATTTACTAGCTTTTGATACAAATAAATGTCTGATGTATGTGAAAGCTTGTGTAAATTTCTGACCCCTTGTTCTCCTGCTTGTAAAGTTGCCAGAGTGACTGGTAACAGCAGGATGGACTTCTTCAAACAGTGGGAAGGAGACTGTGTAAGGGGAAGTGTTGTTTGGAATAAAGTGGTTTGGGAGATGAAAAAGCCCACAGTACATATCCCCTCCACCTAAACTGAGTGGAAAATCTCATCAATCACAGGACCTGGGTGTCAGCACTGATAGATATCAGAGCTGATGAACCTGACTGAGGACTTCTCCATAGCAATTTATTGTAGTTCTGATGCACGTTGCTAGCTTTTTGCCTGCCTGCTACTACTGAGTCCTTGCATAGGGGTTGAGAAGAAGAAAAACTGCCTCTCTTTAGTGTCCTGCAATCAGAAGGCTGTTCTTGGTGGTATCTGCTAACTACTTTTTTAGGTGACTCTGAAAAACACAGTGGCCTTTCTCTTGCAGTTGCTATTGTGCTCAGGTTCTTTTCCCAGGCCTTTTCCCAGACAACAAACTGGAGCCACCTCCATGGCTAGAGACTAATTCAGCACAAGCACAGGGAGTGAGACTCTCTAAAACCAAGAAAAAGCGAGGATGGACAGGACACAAATACTCATCAAAAAAAACCCTAACTATGTTATGTTTCTCCTAACTGGAGAAAGAAAAAGAGATGCTCAGTTTCAAGCAAACAAGTCAGATCCCTGTTTTACAAATCTGAGGTCAGTTGGGAAGTGCTCTGGAGCTGTTTGTAGGGAGGGAGGGTGATGGTTGTTAGTATTCTTTGCATTATGTTATTGAAATGTGAATTCCTGTCTCTGTTATAAGGTCCTAGTTAGACCCTAGAATTTATGAACCAAACAAAGAATGAAACATGTAAAAATTTAGAGGAAAAAGTCTGCAGCTGTCTTTGTGTAATTTTTACTGAGAGGTGGTATAAATGGAAGAAAAATCAAAGGCAGCAGTAGCACTGCATGTTTTATCTCACACCCTGTGATGCATATCAGTGTTGTTTCCCATAGTGAGCCAGAAAGAGCATTTGCAATTTTAGAAAACACTGCATAATGGCTCTCTGCAAGGAAAAGAAACAAGCATGCAACTGCCCGCACTGACACTTTGTTCTTCCTTGCCTGCTAAATTGCTGTTCTGGAAGCTCTGTTGTGGGCAAAATTTTTCTGTTTCACACTGGTAATTTTGAGTTTGGTCTTAAAGTTTTCTTCAAGAAACAGAGCAAATAAAACTCACTAATTTGACAATCTAAATCCAGTCTTTAGTCTTGCCAGGAAATATTGGCCGAGTCTATCATCATGTGGAAATACTCTCCTGTGGTGCAGATGTTAACACCCAGGCTGGTGGATTACTTTATTCTAAAGCAACCTACAGAAGTGATCTTCTCCATTGTGCTTTTCAGTGTTTTGGAAATACTCTTGGCTTCATGCTGGGAGATGAGTGTCAGGAGGACGGTTGGGTGTTTCAAATGTTAAACACCACCTATGCTGTCAGTGTCTGGCTGTGCACTTTCCTTGGTCCCTAAGAAATCTGATTCTTAAGAGTTGCCACTGAAATTGGTAGAAGAGTATGATTGCCACCACGCAGCTGAATTGCTTGCTGTAGTATGGAGGTTGTTCTTTTAGTCTTGTCTCAGTTTGGGAATATGTGGCATGTGATTACGTCTGGCACTGCTGTTATCATAACAGTGTTTTGGATTGGAAGTGACCTTAAAAGCTCTTTAGTTCCCATCCCCCTGCCATTGGCAAGGATACCTTCCAGTAGACCAGGTTGCTAAGAGCCCCATACAACCTGACCTTGAACACTTCCATGGGTGGGTCTTCCACAGCTTCTCTGGGCGGCCTGTGCCAGTGCCTCACAACACTTGATTTGGGGTTCAAATCACCACTCATGATTTAGGTCCTCACATGCCTTAATTATATACAGTCTCTGTTCAGAAGAGGATGTGGTTATTCCCTGCTGGCAATAGAGCAGCTGAAGGTTAGAGCCAACCCTTCCTCTGATTTAGTCCTGATTTTTGCTAGGGAAACATCTTACTCCACATCACTGCTATAAAATTTTTGCTCTTATATTCATCCAGTTATCAGCAGAAATTAAAAATGGCATCCATGCTTAGGAGGTAATACACATTTTCAGTATGTTTGCTTTCCTTCCCATTCCTTTGAGGCTGGCTCACTACTGTGAAGAAAGATGCCAGGCTTTCAGAGGAGAAAGCATTAATGACATCCTCTGACAGTGAAAGCTACACAGATCACCAAAAGCCAGATTTCAGCCTTGGCTTCTCTCCACAGGCACCTTCAGAGCAGGGTAGGAAGTATCACCTTGGGTAACATACCCATCTCTCTGCTATTCCCTTCTTTACAGAGGGAAAACAGAGATTTATTTATGAAAAATTGTTTACTGCCCTTGAATGCAGATATACACAAATGTGTGCCTGTGTTGGTATGTTTTATTTAAACATCTGTTCTGTTTTGATGAGTCACCATCAAGATCTGAAAAAAACCAGTCCTGAGAACTTCAGTAGGTGAGGAGCTCAGTAACAAAGTGAGTCCTTTAGAGCAGATTTGTATTAATCACCATATAGTTAAAACTGACAGTAAAATTTTGGCTTTGAAGGAATTGAAACAGGGTTCTGCTAAAGAAAAAGAAAAACTAGTACCTTTCTGTCTCAGTTTGAAAGACAGGTGTCTGCCAAGGAACGTGGGAACCTCCCTTGGAATGGAGAATATGACCTTCCGTCCAGATTACTATAACTTTGAAATTAAGGAGCTTTCAGGCAAATATATGGGAAAAGGAATAACAGTTATTTACTAGTATGTGTATGTATAACAAGGCAAACAAACAACCACAGCAGCAGCAACAACAAACAGAACCAGGAACCCAGTGCCAGCCTCTCCCGGCCACAGGCACTTTCCCCTTGGTGCAGTTCCACTCACAGCCAGCAGGGGCGCGGGTGGCTCCCGGCCGGGCAGGGTGGGTGCGATGATTCCCCCGCGGCTGCAGGGGGCGCTGTGGCGCGAGCTCAGCTGCGTCTCCGTCACGTGAACAATGGCGGGCGCAGCCGGTGGAAGGGATGGAAAAGGGGCTTCCTTTGCAAACCCCCAGGGGCAGCTGATCGCAGTGCCCCTCTGGATAGCAAAACGGAGCTGTAGCAGGAACCGCAGGGTGTCCCGGCAGCCACTGAGTGTTGGGTTACAATGTAGCAAAAAACCCAGAGCCAGTGGCAGAAAAAACGGCAGCGCTGAGTGGGGAATTTTTCCCTTGGGTAGCTCACCTGTGATGGCTTGTCCCTGTGTGCAGGCTGTGCAGAGCGGGGCGGCCCCCAGAGTTAAATAGGGTGTTCCTGGGTCCCATCACAGCGCACACTGGCTCTGGGCTCCCCCATAGCAGAGAATTGAAGAAGCAAGCCAGCAAGCCCAGTCACAGTGCCAAAGGAAAAGAAACAAAAAAGAAACAGGCAAAACCAACAAAGCAAGAGTATCTCTGGTCAGAGACACCATGCTGCATGGCCAGCCGAATCACCCACCTGGAAGGAAAGAGCTGCCCCTTGCACCCCTCCCATCAACTTTTGCAGGAAACTCCGGACTGGCTCTCACCCATTCAGATACTCCCAGAGCTGTGGGAGGGGGTGGGGGGAGAGGGGCAGCTACTACCCCACACACAAAACAAAAGACCAGAAATGGTATGGGATAAAAAACCGTCCCAAGACACTTTCTTCAATTGCTCTTTGAAAAATTATAATTATTTAATTATTGACACAATTATTGTGTCATGGCAGGGGAAAAAGATGTGCTAAGGATCATCTGTAAGGTCTTTGTTATTGAGTGCTGCCAATTACCGCTTCTTTACAAGTGAACATGTTTCACTTTAGAAAGGATGTTGAGGTGCTGGAACAAACCCAGAGAAGGGCAGTGGAGCTTGGTGAAGGGTCTGGAGCACAAGTCTTAAAAGGAGCAGCCAAGGGAACTGGGGATATTTAGGCTGAGAAAAGGAGGCTCAGGGAGGGACCTCACTGCTCTCTACAACTTCCTGAAAGGAGGTTGTAGTGAGGTGGGTGTTGGTCTCTTCTGCCATGTCTCAAGTGAAAGGATGAGAGGAAATGGCCTAAAGCTGTGCCAGGGAGGGCCAGATTAGATATTAGGAAAAATAAAATCATTGAAATAGTGTTTTGGCATTGGAATAAGTTGCCCAGGGATGTGGTGGAGTAACCATCTCTAGAAGTGCTCAAGAGCCATCTGGATGTGGCACTTAGGGATACAGTTTAGGCATGATTATTGTGGTGCTGGGTTGAGGGTTGGACTAGATGATCTTGAAGGTCTCTTCCAACTTTGTGATTCTGTCATTCTATGATATGATGATAACCTTGGTTTCAGGAAACTAACAGTTTTCTAAAATTAAAACAGAGTACTTGGGCAGGAGCTGATGAGCCTTCAGAAAGGCAAGTGCTCTTTCCAAACAGCAAGACATTTGAGTCAAGTATGTTCTACCTCTAGTTATCCAAATTTTATTGAGGTTTGTGGTGGGTTTTATTTGTTTTGGGGTTCTTAAATTAATTTTTACTTTTCATGCTGGCTGTGGTATCCTTATATCACAAAAGGTTTGAGAATTGCAGCATACCTGTTCCTGCCTGTTCTATCTATTAGCAGAATTTTGTTCAACTTCATGTGCCTCTCTTTGTTTTAAATATTGTGTTTTATTTTAAGCTGCAAAATTTAGGTTGGGGTCTCTGGGTAAATATCAGGGAAGAATCTTTCTCCCACGTTGTATATAGTTACTGCATTTCAGTTAGAAATACATACAGTCTCAGCTGTTGTCCACTGCTACTTTGAGGCTCATTCTTCATAATTTTGGCAATATTCTCCTTGAAAAGGAATTGAGCAGAATATTTTCTAAGGCTACTCTTTTGCTCAGCAGTAACCTCTTTCAGAAGCAGTGGCCTCAGAAATAAGTGGTTGCAAGCCAGAAGGATGAGAAGCCCCCTCTGTACATTATCATAAGCTTGGGCAAAGCCTCCTTTTGCCCTGTGTGGATGGAGTGGGGACTCCACGAAAGGTGAGAGTGCTTGTCTGAGAGGAACTCTTCTAACTTCCAGTTCTTGAGCAGTCCGAGGTTCTCTGAGGTTCTTCCCCTCTTCTTCTCCATCTTTTGTTTATATTTTCTAGTATAAATATTGTTTCTGTTCACTACAGGTACCCATCTGGTTCTTGCCCTGCTGCTCAAAGCTGAGGACTGGCTCAGTCTCCTCTATGTTTGGAGTGATTCCTTTGGAGAAAAATGGAAAGTTTCTTTCCCTTTTTTTGAAATAAAGTGTCACATTCTGACAAATCTGTCCTGCTTAGGAGATCCAGGATCTCTTTGCTATCACAGTCTGCTTTTCTGCAGTTTCCTCAAGATCATTTGAAGTCCTCAGAAAATACAGTGAATGCAAGATTGAAAAGGAATAGGTGCAGAGTATGTGCTGCTGATGACAGCACAGATTATTAAGTTGTTCTGGTTTTTAGTGGGTGGGCTGAAGGGAAAGAAAGGCCTATTAAAGCCTTTGGGCTCCTGCATTGGTTCATCAAAATTAAGGCCAGGAGTCCACACCACAGATTAATGGTGCAAAGAGGAATTAAAGCTGCTGGAGAGAGCTGTTGTGCTACCAAATATGTGGTGATGAGTATGAGTGTATGGAGAACACTGATGCTGTGATGGGAGTAGAGGTGCAGGTATCGTTCTGGCAGGTGGCTGTCTTTCGGCAGGCTGGCTCATATGGCCGCAGAATTCAGAAGATATTTCTGAATGCCCACCACCATTCCCTCTGGTGAAAGGTGTGCCTTAGGAAATACGGAGGTGTCCTGAGGCTTACACAAAAGGGTCCCCTAGTGCTCTCATTCCTCATACCTACACAGTTTTTTAGGATGAGGCAGGTAGCGATCAGGAACTGAACCAAATCACTCATGAGTTTCATAAACGGCAGGAAAAAATGACAGAATGGGAAAGAGAGGTAAATAATCATATCATTTCTGTTCCTTTCACTTGTCATAATGTTACTGAGCATTCTATCTGCCTTATTTGTAGGCAGGGAGGGAGCACAAGTGCTTTGGAAGCCATTCAGGACAGGTGATCTACTAGTTTGATCACAACCAGGCAACATTTTAGTTGTGTTAACAGCCAGCAATTGAGAGATGAGATTAAATTTTCTGCGTGCTCCATTTCAGACATTCTATGCTCCAGGCTTCTTCTCTGATGAGATGTTTCAGAAAAAGAGCATCTGGAAAACAATGACATCACCTTTTCCATAGCTAAGCCTTTTCCAGAATAAAAAAAAATCAAAAGGGCTTTTCTTAAAACAATGTACCTTATATTCATCAAGAGCCTGCTGTGTGCAGATTTATCCTGGTTTTATAGAGCGACAAAATACACGAAGTGCTCCTGATAGACATGAGTGATTTTAGATATGCCGGATTTGTGTGGCTCTTAGGGACCATATCGCTGAGCGACAATCCTCACTAGCCTCCCATTCCCACCTTTGGAGAATGGTAGGCACAGTGAGATTTACCAACAGTATGTTTAATAAAGGGCTGGAAGGGGATAGGGATAAGCAGATTTTAGACACTTTTAAAATGCGTTTTTAAAAAATTGCCCTTCAGCTCAAGCTGGAAATAACAGTGGCTGGGAGCAGCACAATGCCTTTAGGTGCAGTTGTGTGCACAAACACAGAGAGCTGAACTGACACACATTGCACTGGAGGGACAGGGAGATTCATCGGTCTTTGTTACTCTGGAAAGCAAAGCCAAAATGCCAAAAAGGAGGGTAAACACTCCATTTAACAATGAAGGGGCTGCAGCGTGAATCCGGATCATTGCTCACTCAGTGTCCTGAAAAGCCGAGCAAAGCTGGTACAGTAGCCAGCACACCCTCCTCTGAAATCTGCATCCTTGAGTTTTCTTTCATCTCTGTGGTGCGTAATTGCTGGGGACAGGGCGGTGGTTGATCGAGGTGTAATATTCCTGATATAACAGGATGGAGTTGTTCGTTATTCACTGATCCATGCTGAATAGCAAGAGGCATGGTGGTGGCAGTGCAATTCCTGCAGATTCAGAGCTGTCAAGCTTGACCTGTGCATTGCAGAAGGACAGCAAGGGAGAAAACTGCCCTCCAGCTCGAACATGATGAAGTACAGACGGAAAATGATTGCTGGTTTTTTTCGTAGAGCCCTGAGAGCACCAGGTTGGGTGCTTATACCTGTAGAGCTGTACAAGAAGACAACATAAATATTTGATGTGGTAGAATCCGGTCTGATTAAAAGAGTCAGTCATCCCAGATGGATATTGAACAGGAGTCAAACAGAATCCTTGTACACAGACAGCTTCTGTTTCTAAATGAGGCAGCATTTATAATGTTACTAAAATACAGCAGTAAACAAGGTACATGAAGGCTTGACAGTCACATTAGCAAAGCGCTACAATGAAATGACTGGAAAGAAGGAAAAAAACAACTCTGGCTATTTGCAGAGCAAGAAAATGGGAACTGGTTTTGACAGATAAGACAATGCAGCTGTTGGTCAGAGGAGCTTTGTCTGTCTTTTTGTTGTTGTTACTGCAGATGAAAAATGATGCCTTCCAGTTTTAAACAGAGAAATTTGGAATTTTTTTTTTTTAACGCCCCTGACTCTCTCAGAGTCTCATGATTAGGGGAAGCGTGTTTACATCGAAACTCAAAACAATAAATTTTATTCAGTGGGAAAATTGGGAAAATCTGGATTGTTCAGAATAGCTGTAACATGGTTTTCATGTTGCATAATGACAGAGGTGGCGTATGTAGCACGAGTAGATGCAACTGCTCTACGAATAATTTACAGCTAGTGAATTTCTTCAGGTTGCAAATTGTCCAAGGGCAGAATAGTATGTTATTTAAACTCCTGTGGCAACACCCAAAATTGCTGAGTAGACTAGCTATAGGAATAATGGCATTGCCATTTTGCCTGTAAAAATAGGAGTTTTCTGGGCTGTAGTAATATTGACAACTCTTTTGTCCCTCAAATATTCAGAATTATCTTAGGGCCAGGATTTCCAACTTATTACAAGACTTCTAAAATTGGGGGATTCTTTAAGATTTAAGTTATCATGGAGTATGTGGTTACAGTGACAGAACTAATTTACACATGAAATTTGTTCTTCTGTTTGTGTTAAAGGGGGTCTCTGACATTGTTAACAAGCTAGAAACTAATAGCAGGAATTCAGGTTCCTGTTTCAGAGCCCACTTGACATCTCTTACCCACACTCAATGCCAAGGCTGGTCTTGAAGGCTGGGCTCTGCGAGGAGAACCCCCCTTTGAGACTCATCAAAGAGGAATAACCATCCTTAAGGCAGCTCAGAGCAGAAACTCAGTTCTTGGGTTGTTACACCTTCTAAGCCTGCATTGTTGCCTGCTTTTATTGCTTGAAATAGATGTAAATCTTGTCCAAAGGGAGAAGAAGGATGATGACGAGGACAAGAGTTACACTTTTTACTTGTTAGAATTTATTGGAGGTTTGGAAAACAGATGTCTAACCTCTATACTTGGGCAATCTTAAAACTGATGCTAAGGTACCAAGACACTACCACAACTTCATGTTAGTCTTGTAAACAGTACATGAATCTAGAGGGGAAAAAAATCATATTTCTCTAGAGAAAATGATGTATTAACTGTAAGCACATGGAAAAAGCAACAGATAGTGACTATTAAGGAGGAAAAAGAAGAGATGAAATAAGAGTACAGAGATTTCTGTCTTCCTGGTATATACTTGTCTTATGCATTGGAAAAGGCTGGGAGCCCTGCTTCCCCATGCCAGCATCCCATTGTTTCTTAGTGTTGAGCTGGTTGCGTAACTAGTCGGCGAAGGGTTCAGGTAACGAGCTCTGGCAGGAGTGCAATTGGAAATGGGAATTGATATTGAAAGCAGTATCTCCCGGGCTCCCTCCCCTTCAGGAACCCTCAGTTCCTGCATAGAGACCTGAAATCCTTCACGTGTTTTTGTGCTTTAACCTGAAGCAATCAAATCAAGGGAGAGGCCTCATGAATAAATTTGTTGTCAAGGCAGTTTCTGGTATTGATCAAATTCTGCTCTTTATGTGAATTGGGCTGATCTCAGAGTGGCACTTGAATTGACTGCGCAGGAGGGGAGCTGTTTTGGATAATACCCTTTCCACATGCATGGCAGTATAGTGAATGTTCCTGTGTCCATCCCACAGTAATAATGAAGGAAGAAATTATATTAACTGAATTTGTAAGTCTTCCCAAAAATGGGATGGTATACTGTGAAAGCCTCTTCCCAAGATTTGCAGTGGTGCTCAGCTTTGTAAAAGTTTAAAATATCTTCTGCCTAGTTTGACCCTGAACATTGTTTCCCACTATAATTTTCTTGCTGACAATATCCAATAATAAACTTCCAGTGTAAAAAACCACTGATACTGCAACAATCCCTTCCTAGAAAGGATGGGGAATCAGCATTTCAAATGTGGAAAGAAGGTGAAAAAGCAGAACAAAAGCAACTCTTCTGACCGTATTTATGATCCTAAACCTCTGAAAAAAGTAATTTTGCAGATATGTTGATGTTGTTGTTACTCCTCTTAGCCTCTTTCTAGACTTGCCACCCCCCATCCCATGCCTGATTTTACCACTGCAAATGGGAGAGGACTGGGAGAAAGCACGTGCAGGAATTTACACATGCACATGTGTCCACGAAATGCCTTCTCTTTCATTAGCCTGCATCATCACCTCACACTATGCCAATAAACCTTTGCACCTGTCAGCTGCGTAAGAGGTTTCTGAAATGGAAAGTGAGAAACCTTTCAGCAGTGTGGTGAAGCCAGGCATGCCAGCTAGTTAACCATCTTGAGATAAGGGCTGGGAACTTCACGTGGTCATCTTCAGGCAGTGACAACGGAAGAAACTGGGAGGCAAGATGTAACCTGTCATATCATATCTCCTTTATTTGGTTAATAAGATGGTGGTTTAGAGGAGTCAAAGTCAGATTCAGAGGCAGCAGCTGCCAGTCAGAGCACGTTGGTGTTTAGCAGACTTCCCAAATACCTACATCAGACATCAGGGTGTCTTGTTGAGAAGGGCTACATCCACTGCAGGCTGTACTCATGTACAGACAGTCAATAGGATAAGGGGGAATGGTTTTAACCTGAAAGAGTGGGTTTAACACTGGATATTAGGAGGAAATTCTTTACTCAGAGGGTGGTGAGACCCTGGCACATACTGTATTGTGAAGCTGTCGTTGCCCCATCCCTTGAGGTGTTCAAGGCCGTGTTGGATGAGGCTTGGAACAACCTGGTCTCATGGAAGGTGTCTCTGCCCATGGCAGAGGGGTTGGAACTAAACGGTTTTTAACCTTCCTCCCATCCCACACAATTATTCTATGATTTTTAAAAATTTTATTTTTCATAGAGCTGCTTCCCTCAGATAATCAAAATGTACAACAGTTTGAATGTCTGTGTATCTTCCTTGATTAATCAGTGTTTTCATGGTCCTTCAAATTTCATATTGATTTTGCCAGGAGGAATCAGGCAGGGATTTTGAAACACCTGCTCAGTCTTGTACTTGACAAATCCCTGCCATATACACATGATTTTTGTGGGTTCACCTGGGTTTATCGTTTGCATGAGCCAAAAAGACAGGTGGGCAAGCACTGGGAAATCTTGGGGATGTTGGTGCATAAAAAACTTCAGGAGATAACTGTGGCAGTCTGCAATGCTGAATTTTCTATGAAAATCAATGATATTAATTGGGTCGATTTCCCCGCCCAAGAGAGTGACCATGAGGGCAGGGAAGAAATAGAGGCAGAGGGTGACACCTCTGCCTAGGAGGCTCAGCCTCCCCCTGTCATTCAGCATTGTAGCCACCCTCTTTCCAGAAAAGCCCAGGGCCCCAAGTTCCCCATTGGTTTAACCCCTTATGTTTATTCATGTCTTCTCTTAAATATGTAATCTTCGCCTAGAAAGTTCTTTTCTGTCAGCTAGTCTATTGGTCCGTTTGAATTGTACCCTCCCCTGAGACCTCCTGATTTGTTACCTGTCACCCCTTGTCATTTCCCCATTGGTTGCTTCTGTGTCCCTCCCATTTCTCCTCCCCCTGCTGGCCGGGGTATAAGACTCCCGGTCAGAGAGTTCCCTTGCTCCTTCTGTAGCACTCTCCCTTTGGGTTTGTTCCTCTGCTCCTGGGAATAAAGCTCGGATTTAGCTGCTACAAAGGGGTCCTTCCCACCCTTCGCCTCCGCTTGGCTGACTAAACCATTGATTGCTCGCAGAGAGCCGGGTGATCTTCAGCGGCTGTCCACTATCGCTGCCGCCCTGCACTGGGAAATCTTGGGGATGTTGGTGCATAAAAAACTTCAGGAGATAACCACACTCACTCTCACGAATTCCCTGGAGAAGCATCTGGGGTTTGATGCACCCACAAAGGGGCCATTTCAGGCACTCACAGATATGCAGCATTTTCAGTCACAGATGTTTACAGGCATTTTGTTTGTGTCTACGGGGAGATGATTATAAACCAGTGAGGAAGAGGTGAAGCTGGTGATGCAATAATCCATGGAAAAATTTCTGCATGAGAAGTAAGGTTTGTTAAAATTATGAGTAACATTTCCATCACTGTAAAGTCATCCATCCCGCAAGCTTGGTAGGACCATAGGTCAGGCATTGGAGTAGGGTGCCCAGGAAAGTGGTGGAATCCCCAACCCTGGACATACTCAGAAGGTGAGTGGATGTGGCACTTGAGGACATGGTTTTGTGGTGTACTTAGCAGTGTTGGGTTAACAGCTGGACTTGATTTTGGGGGTCTTTTCCTACCTTAACAATTCCAAGATTCTGTGATTCTATAGGTAGTGTGCCGGAAGTTGCCAATAAAAACAGCATTGCCATAACAGCAAGCAGAGAGGAAACTAAATTCCCCATGACACCATTGGCTTGCAGATAAAATTAGAAGGAAAAGTGGCTGAAATTTTCAGTGGTAGATACATTTTTATGGACAAAATAAAAGTAGTACACACCAGTGGACTTTAAACCACCACTTTAGAATTCCACAGGAAGAAGAAGGAGGTTTTTGAGAGACAGTGGAGGTTTAATCTGTGTCGCTGAAAGGGTAAATGATATCAGTTTAAATATCTGAGTCCTTACTACACCCTGCTGTCTCATTATAACCACACAAATGCCTGGATCACTTAGTGACCAGTAGCGTGATATCCTGTAGTTCAGTCACAGGATGGGTGCAACAGGCTTTACAGCAGCCACAAAAGTAGAGAAGTAGCGTGATGGAATGTAAATAAAAATTGGCTTCTTAGTCAATGGCAGAATAGTAGAACTCTGTCTAAAACAGTGAATCCATTTTTTTTATTTTCAAATATTGTTAGGAGTTTGAATCCAAGCTTCCAGACAAGCCTGAGGCAGAAGAGATAAAAATGTTGAGTTACAGTGATAAAATGCATTTTCCTACATTTATATTCTAGTTTGTGTCTGAATATGCAGTGTATTTGAACTCTTCACTGTATTTATTTTCTTTCTGCTAGCTAGAGAAACTTTGTAACTGTGATTAAATCCCCATCATATGTTGCTTTTTATGAGCAGAAGGAATTCTTTAAAGGTGATGAGAAAAGAATGGTAGGGAGGCAGAAGCACACACCATATGCGTTTTTAATGATCGCGGTTTTAAAAGTGCATGAATTGCTAAAAATACTCAGACAATTATTTTCAAACCATGTTCCTCCCCCTATATCCTCTGTCTTCTTCTCTAGTGGGTGCCACTATACAGCAGTGGAGTCTACAAAGGTAAAAGCCTGCCAGAAGGAAAACAAAAAAGTCAGGCATGAGGAGTCTGAGAATTAGACATTAATCACTTACTGTGAGTATTGATTTTTTTCCTTCTTTGGCTTATGTTACAGGGATACAAGAGCAAGAGGAAACTTCTGTGGAACCTATGAAAATTGACCTTGCAAGTCAAGCAGCAGACGTTTCAAATAAGGATGGTATGTTGTTCTATTATTTTCAATTAATTTTTTAGGGTAATGGCTTTAAACTGAGAAAGGGCATGTTTTTTACTAATATCTAATTGCATTAGATATTAGTAAGGAATTGTCCACTATGAGGATAGTGAGGCAGTGGAACAGGTTGCCCAGGGGCTTGTGAGGGCTTGGAACAGCTTGGTCTGGTGGAAGGCGTCCTTGCCCATGGGAGGGGAGTCTAACTAGATGGTCTTTAAAGTCCTTTCCAAGCAAAACCATTTTACGATTCTGTGTATTGTCCTGAAGTTGATACCTAGCATTGCCTTTCTGGAGTTTGTTTGTATGTTTCCTCCTTTAAAAATTGAGTTATATTTATAATCTCTTCAACTGAGTGTTTTTGAGCATTTACACCATCTCTACTGTCTTGTGAGTCTGGCAGAAGTAACTTTCAGCGCTGTAACCCTGCTTTTTGAGTTGATTGGGTTTATGTGTTCAGTTGGTATGTTCCACACTGCCTGCCTTTTAACTAAGTAATATTTTAGACCCACAGTAATTTTGGTCTTGATATCGAATTGGCCAAGAGCTTGGGGGTCTAACACTGCAGTCAGAAGATATTTCTGAAAATTTCTGTACTAGTGCCCAGCTCCATCAAGGGGGAAATGTTTGGCAGTATAACCACTCTGAACTTGTAGGTTAGTCTCATTCTAGGTCAGGTCTGATTCCCTTTTCTCCTCCTTTGGTGCCTATGTATAGCTCAGTCTGGTAACAGTTCTCTCACTAGGACTTTTACTGTTAATAAAACAACCACAATGTAGCTGACCCAACAGCAGTTCCAGTCAGGTTCGTGGACATAATCAACCCAAAATTCCTGACTTAAAAATTATATTCCTCCAACACTGACCTCAGTGAGCTGATGACCCATCTCTGTGGCAAATTCAAGCAAGGGCTGAGTACTAGGATGCTACTCGAAATCTGCAGTGTGTAACATCCTTGTAAACAAAAAATAATTGACTTTCTTGATTTATCCTGTGTGTGAAGAAATAATGGTGGGAATCAGCATACTAGTGCTTAGGTTTTGGCGAGGCAGACCCTTTATCACTCATCTTGATTAGCTTTTGTAGCATAACAGAGCTACATACAGGGTTTTGTTGGGTTTTACACAAAGGGGCTTTTTTGGCGCCCCAAACAGCAGCGGATTTGGGACTGGGGGTCCAATCCTCATTTTATACCCATAGACTCCTCTCTGTATTGAAAGCTATTTCTTAACTCTTTCTTTAACCTCCTCAACATTGACCTAATATAAATTGAAGGCACATTTTTTACATCTCAAAGATAAACCAATTATGTTCTTTTTGCTATTAGTTACACGAAGAATCTGATGTTGATTTCCTTTTCCTGATGTCAGATTGTGCTGCAGCATTTGAATCAGTGACTGATTAGATGCTGGCCTGTAACAAAGTTTGCAAGCACAGGAACTGCAAGTGTGCATAATGAATTTTCTTTTTTAAAAAATACTAGAGGTTATGCTATTACTAGTAGAAGTTCAGAGTAAAGCCAAAGCAGCCTTCTCGACTCATCCTTTGAACAAACAAACCCAAAAGTCATAGCACATTAAAACATTTGAATTGTGAATCTGCGGGATAGTTTGGGCTACTTAATGAAAACAAATCCAAATTTACTAAACTAATATCTTACGGGATTTCTGGCTGGAAAGGAAAGCGATTGCATAGCTGTTTTAATATGTGCCATAGGACAGGACAGCAGGATCAGCTAACGGTTTCTGAAATGAGGATCTTGATAGATTTCTCTGTTTCAAATCTTGCTTATCTTGTATGGTCTTCTACATATGACTCATCTTGTACCTTCCTTTTCTTTGAACTTTCTAAAGTGTATGAAAGGACAGGAAAAGGGTGTTTGCTTAGGCTGCCAAAAAGTGCTTCACTTGTCAGGCAAATCTTTGTTTCTAGACAGCTTAAGTCGCTATTAGGATTATATTACAGGATGTTTTTCCTTGTGGACATATACTGCATGTTTAAATAAAAAAAGAGAGGAAGGATCAAACTCATTCCCTTTGAAAGTAATTTTTATGTAAATTGCCTATTTTTTTCTCTGGTCCTCTTCTTTCCACCCCAGTAGATCTTATTGCTTCACAGCTGAAAGCACAAGCATATATCACTGCAACCCCTTTGGCAGCCCTGCTCCTATGGTTTGTCATGTACAATGGCACAGCGAAAAGTGCATTAGAGATGCAGAGAATTTGGACAGCTTAGGTGGGTCTCTATATTGGTTCGTCCAGTGGGCAGGTCCATGAGAGTGATAAATATTTGAGAAATTACTATTATTTGAAATCTGGGCTTGATTCTCCATCAGGAAAACTGTCAGAAGCCTGGATCTGTAGCCTGGATAGGGCCATGTATACAGACACATATTTTTCCTGCCTGTTTCCATCAACCACCAGAGCAAAGACCCCTGGATATTAAATTTCTTGTATCCAGGACAGATTTGCCGATTAGGTTTTTTTTTTTAATGATGGCAAACCCCACCTTTGGTGACTGGGTTCTTAGATGGAATTTCCCTGACAGCAGCCTTCTTTTTCCTTCTTTTTTTCTTCCATTATTTTTCCTTTGTTCCTTTCTTTTTCTTTCTTTCTTTTTTTTTTCTTTATACCACCAAAGCTGTAGAGATTACTAATGCAGTTTTTAGTTTCCAGCTGGTATTAGTCAGATCAAACTTTCCACAAAGGGATTGCTCAATCACCTTTTTTTATTTCAAGCCTGTGGAAAGCTGCATCCTGATTTAAATCAAAACACTAGTATTTTGGTGTCATCTGCTCTCCAGGTCTATGGCATAATATCCTGGGCTAAAGAAATACACTCATTCTCTCACAGCCTACTTTAACTTGGCTCTCCAGTCTCCCGTTTGCCTGTCTTCTCCACGTATATGCTGTGCTGTCACTCCTGGCTAGCTGACCTTTAAGCGTAAAGCTGTCTTGCAGGGATGAGGAATAATGCTGCACTGCCAAAGCGCATCCCCCAGGTCAGCAGCAACCGCAGTGCTGTGATGGATGGGAATTATTTGCCGGGTTATTTCTTCTCCTCTTGCAAGAACTTTCTTGCTTTTGGGGGAGAAATCCCTGCCTGGTCGTCATTTAAGTGCTGATAATTTTGGCGCCAAACAGGTCAAAATGTATGAGAAATCGGACAGAGAATGTCCACATCCATCGCACGGAGATGTCCATTTCTGGCATAAAAAGCCATCCATGAAGGTGCAGAAGGAGGTGCAGGTAAAACTGAATTTAGGAGACGTGCATCTGTTTGCACTCCAGGTGCTTCTCTGAGTTGTTGGGTGATGTAGCATATTATTATGGGGAGGGGCCACAAGACTGCTAAAGTGAACTAGCAGTTTAACACCTCTAAAAACCTTGTTTATTGGGGACAAGTCCCGTTTCGGCTTGTGATGTGATTGGATGTGGAACACCCAGGGCTAATTATGCCATTCTGACACCACCTCGTGCTGGGAGACACGCACATCTCCACCATACCTCGTGGCAGTTCTTCCATGTGTCCTTGTGCTATGTGCTTCACTGCTATGCTCTTTTCTGGCTAAACAGAGAGAATTTTGTGGGTGGCCTCATAGTGGCATATGTTGGGGTTCACTCAGTGGTCTGCAGAAGCCTATCCTTCAGTCAGGCCTTCCTGTCCTTACTAGAGCTCATGCGAAGAGCCAAGCTCGGTTGCAAATCATAGGAAAAGGTTCATGTGGGATGCTGACAGAGCCTAACCACAGGTTCCAAGTCCAGATTTGTTTTGCAGGAGGTTTCTGTAGAACATGAGTGAAGGCTGATGGTATTTTCAACAAATACTGCCAGTGAAGCTGTCCAGCATAATGAGGCTGGGAGAGGACGCTGTTGTCAGTGTGTGCAGCAGCCTTCCTTCAGTGATTTTTTTACTAAGCATCCCGTCTTTGCTATGCAAATATGGTTAAGGAACACAAGCTTGCTAAATGTGATGCGCATCAGAGCTCTGTAATCAGGAGAGGATACTTTTCTTACTATTCATCACATACATCCAGGAAGCCATTAGAGTATCTGCTCTGCATATGAATGATGAATAATGTACAAATAATTCATCAAAACCCTAACAGGTACATTGACATGATACTGATTCAGAAAAGAGATTGTGCTGCCTGGCTGGAAGTAGCATCATGACTGATTTTGGGGTTTTTTCCTTCCTCTCTCCCATCTTATCTTAATTTCCAAATTTCCTACTCATGTTTGAGGTTTTCCCTGTCACCCATGTCAAATAACTCGTAAGCTGCAGGTGATACCACAACACAAAGCCAGGGTAAAGAAAGAAAAAAATGGTTTTAATATAAATGGCTTCATTCAAATTCAGTGCAGAATACTAGATAATAGTCTAAAAACTACAGGTATTTATGTTTAGCCTCGCTACAACTAATCACACCTGCCATAGCTTAGATGATAGTTTTGACAAATGTCATGGTGAAATGAGTTTAAGCCTTCTATTTAATTTTTTTTTTTTTTTTTTTTTTTTTTTTTTTAGTAATTTTAAGTGAAAATAAGGTTGGCTTTATAAATGGATCCTACACTAACAAACCATTATTGTAGGAGTACACAAACATTGTCTCTAAATCCTCTCCTAGGTTCCAGCAATTTGCAGTTCAAGAACTTCTGGAAGCAGCATCTCTGTTACTGAGATGGCATTGAAAGTGTCACAGCTTGACACCTGCAGTTTAGGGACAGGGCTTAGTGGGAAATGGTAGCGTTAGGTTTTTGGTTGGACTCGGTGGTCTTAAGGGTCTTTTTCCAACCTAAATTATTCTGGTTTTCTATGGAAATGGATCTGTGTTCATCCTAAGGCTGAACCCTGAGTCCTACCAGGGACTTTGTCAGAAGCCAGTATTTGAATCAGAGGGTCAAGATTTGACTCTGAGGGTCAAGACCGCTTAGTCCAGCAAAACTCTGTATCATTGTTTGGCAATACCTGTATCTCTGCCTGTGGCCTACAGAGAGAGATGAAGGTCATATTGACCTTGAGCTGGACTCCTTGGGGGCCAAAGTCAGACTGGGTGGATGTGGACCAAAGAGAAAATCTAGAGTCAGAGGCTTGCATTTCTAGTGGTGCTGAAGCCTGCATCTTTGCCGGACTGTTTGTCATGGTGTCCAGGGAACTCCAGGTTAGGATGGGTCACGTAAGAGACCTTTTTGATGACTTAAGAGATTTCTTAATGCAATAAATGTCCCTTTTGGTTTAGAAGCAGTTATTACTCCACATTATAAACTTAACGAGTATCATTAATAGAGTCTAATGACCGTCTCATTTCTTTTTCAGCTGAAATGAATAGTCAAGTTGAAAGTATAAATGATCCAATGGAAACAGAGCGGAAAGCTTAAGTAACAGGTAAGACCTTTGCAACTATTTTTTCTCCCCTATTTTTCCATACAGTTTCTGTATGAAAACTGGCTTTAAAACACCTGAATTAAAATTAAAATTTACCAAACTTAAAAAATAAAAAATAGGAAGACAGAATACAAAGGAGAATTGTCTAATATGGCCCATATTGCATCATAAAAAGAAAGACTTGATTTGTCAAGTAAATATTATAGCAGTAATCTGCAGCTGTAATGAGTTTAGGTAGTGCATGGTCTTAGATCATCAGAGGGCAAAACAGCACTGAGATAAGGAACAGAAGAATAACTGAGCAAACAATTTTTGACATTGCTTTGGAAAATGACAGGCAATTTATATTGGTTGGAACCGAGCTCAGTTCTGTATGAGCTGTGTTCTGGGAACAAAAGGTTCACATCGTAAGGGGTTTGTTGCCCTTGGCTCTCGAGTACCTAATGTCTCTTCAGCAATACCACTGAAAAACAAGGCAAAGTCAGAGAGCTGCCTTCTGGAGCTCTGCTGCCTTTTGGAGTTTTTTTTTGGCTTTACACACTAAGTGATAGTGCTGTGGCTGGAGCAGTGGTAGTTGTTGAGGCAGTGTTTTTCATAGGCACGAGTAGCATTTCCTCTAGACTAAAATGAATAATGTAGTGGGAAGACAGAAGTCCAAGGTTCATCCCTAACAAAAAGAAGCAGTAGCCATTTCTCCCTCAGAAGTAGTTTTCAGTGCACATTGCTTCCTTTGGTGTAGGGGTTTTGAGAAATACCAGTATCATCAACAGCAACATGCTATATTTATCCTTGTAATGGTGTTTTCTGTAGCACAAGACCAAGATATACAATGGCAGCAGCTGTAACACAGAGATTTAAAACACAAGGTCTTATTACTGAACATGACTCTTGGTCCTTATCAGCATACAGGTGATGTGCTTCTATACTGCTGGAGTGAGAAGTAGCCCTGATGGTTAAAAAGTACTGAACTAAAAATGGGATGCACCCTCAAAATACTAATTAAAATACAGCATCCATAACTCTTCCTCCCCCTCCCTTAGCTTCTTGCTCAATCAAAAAAGGAGGAAATAATGAAATCCTTAAGTTAAAAATACATCAATATGTTAATAACCTTCCTCTGTTTAAAAAAATTTATTTGAATATTACAGTTTTCATGTGGCCCTTAAGAAGTCTGTGTCTCATGCTACATTTTCCCGTAGAAATTATTATCTGTGAATTTTTGCTCATGCATTAGCAATCAATTAATAAATCTCTTCAGTTCCACTGCAAGATGTGGCTTTGCAGGCACCTTTCTGATGCAAAGGGGCTGCATCCTGGGCACACCATGTCTTGCTCAGCAGTTCAGTGGCAGGCACAGGATTAGACACAGGCATCAAATTAATTGCAGCTCTCTGTCAAACTTGTCCCAACTCTGTTGCTACTGTTTTACTTACCAGGAGCAGTCCCCAGGGAGGATTGATCAGCCTGTTAAACTTCAGAGAATCTCACAAGGGTCTTTTTTGGAGCCAAGGAGGTCCATGTGCTTGTTATTTTTAGTACTTTAATGTGTTGTTTGTATCACCAAAGCACCTGCCAGAGCCGGGGGTCTTTAGTATCAAGCTGGTGCTTGATGGTGCTCTGGAAAACCAAGACACCCTGATAAGCACGGGTAATTTGCTCATCCAATATTAGCTGTTACATATAAGCTGTGTTACACACACACATTAGACGAAAAAGAAACCTTAGGCATCTGTTCCTGGAAACATGAGACCTGGGTTCTGTGCAGACATTTGAAAATTTTACTGTTTTCTTTCTACTTTTCTCTCCACTGCTGTGGCGAAGGAAGGATGCAGGAGAGGAGAGACCCAAGGAAGCCCTACGGGCAGGCGCTGACATCCTACAGCATCATTCTTGGCTGAAAAGAGCACACAGAGATGATCAGCGGGTTGGGAGGGGGGGAGCTTTTGGGGGAATAAGTCTTTGCTTTAATTTATCTCTGTTCTTCATTCCATTTCATTCTGTAAGCCTGTTGGCAATAATCATAACTTCCCAGGTCTAACAATGTTTTGCAGTTAACCCTGCATTTACAACAATTTCTTCTTAAATGTGAGTCCCTCTCTTATATTTGGTCTCTTTTCTTCCTGCATCATACCATGAGTAGCCTGTTTCCAGGCCCATCGCTTTTCTAGCATCTTTATCTTCTTTCCCGTAATCAGCCTATGCTGTGCCATGTCCTTACATGTGAATAACACATATGGTCTCAAACAGCCAGCACCCCAAATCCAACCTGCTTTTTCCAGTTAGTTCTGCACATCTCAAAACCAGTGCTGTGAGTATGACCTTTGGGTACAGGTAGGCAACAGACATTTCCTCGGTGCTGGAAAGACTGCATTTGAGGCATCTTTAAATACAGCTCCCAGCTTCAACAGCTTCACACAGTAGCTTTTGTGAGCCCTCATTACATTTCCCACTGCATATGCATGAATTTTAATTTTTTTTAAAAAGCAATTAACAGTTATTTGGATAAGAATGTCTCTCCATATGTCAACTGTTCTGCCAGCAAATGCTGCACTGAAATTTGTAGAAAAGGAACAAAAGGTTTTCATGTACATTTCCCAACAGTGCTGTAACCAAAACAGACAGAAAATACACTGGATGGAAGAGCACGCGACCTCTGTCCATAGTGCGATGTGCTACAAACTGTATTTTAAAGCACTGCTAAGAACAATTTGATCATTTTAAGCAAAGTAATTGATTCTAATTTGATAATTTTAAGAAAAATAATTGATTCAGTTCTTTTTTTTTTTTCACCTAAAATACTCCTGAATCACAGAACAGATATCCTGTGATCTGGGTTCATCCCAGCTAGAGTAGTTTTGATGATAAATTCTGTGCTGGAGTAACAGCAAGTCAAGGGTGACCCCAGCGTACCTAACATGGGCTATTGACAGTCAATGGTTGTTATTGATTCAAAAGGGTGTCAAGGAGGAACAAGGATTAGAAAGGAAAACAGGAAAAGCATCAGATTACATGCAGAGAGTACGGCCCCTAGAAAGGCAGCTTCCCCACACCTCCCCTTCACTATGGGACTCCAGCACGTTTGCTTGAGTGGGATCAGAAGGGTATTTCTGTGTGCTGCCTCCAGTGGTATATTCACCCAGGTGTGACTAGTGCCAGAGAGGCTCTCAAGGAGCTTATTCATCACCTGGAGTGGATGCACAACTCCAAACTAGATTGATTGTAGGAGTAAATGAGTTAATGTAAGTCTGAATTGGTCTGAGAATTTTGCTAAGATTACCTATATTTGGTAACTACAGTTCCTCTGGCTCTTGTTCTCTCCAAATACCCTTGAAGGGACTCCTTGTTTACTTTGAGGTGCCTCTGATGCTTTCCTTTCCCATCACTGGGGTCGTGCTTGACAGAACATGTCTTTTCGGACGTGGACTTCTCTGCATGGTCCCTTACGTTTCTGTGTATTTTCCATACTGGGTTATTATGATTGAAACAGGCTGTCATAATAGGTAGGTCAGGAGTAGGTAAACACATCAGGAGGATGGTATAACTGTGATAACTTCAGCAGGCTATCCAGTCCCCTGAATGTACTGCTGTACCTGTTTTGATCATACTTCCCCGTGGGCAACATTAACATTAGCCATGAATCAGATGTCCCTCTTTTTTCAGCAACTTTGGTTTTAGCAAGGGAGCCAAAGGAACAGCCCCACAGGACGCTGGATGCTGAGGTGTGGTCATTCAGAAGGAGATAAAGATTCCTTGAATGTCTTGTGAAGACTGAGTGGCAGTTAAAGAAAAAAATAGCTGCAAAAATGCATCATAATAGACATCCTCTAGCCCCTGACAGTAATTTCATTTTGCTTTTTATTTAACCTTGGTAGACAATAGTGAGTCTTCGAAACAACCGTTTGCTCAATGATGTGTCGACAAAGCATGAAGTCCAGAAAGTGTAAAGCAAGGAAACCTATGAGTAGATTTAAGTCCTTACTGTACTATTTGCAGCCTTGTTTATACCTGTCTTCCTTTGTGTTGGCATTTTTCACTACTCATAAAGTGAGTAGTGCTACTTTGGCAGCATGAGTTCTCAGCTGTGTTAATAATAGTCCGTGCAGTCAGTCTCTGATGTTCTTCTGGAGATGCAGAAAGGTAAGGAGGTGGTTTTGTAGAAGAGCAAGAGTTAGATGGAGAATCACCCCACCAGTATTTCTGTCAAGAATTTTGGTTTAAACTCAAAATGTATTCACAGTAGGTGGCATAAAGGGAATAGCAGCCTTTGGGTGCTGATGTTTGCATTCAGCGTGAGAGGCTCTGCTTGATTGTTGTTTCTCCTGTGTCTGAAAGTGCTCGCCCCTACCATTAGGCATGATATTCCTCAGGCTAGTGACTGCTCCCATGATGACATCCAAAGGTAATACTTAGATGTAGTCTGTAATAATGGGTCACTGAAGCTAATTGTCACTCTTTCTATAAAGCACTGAGAAAGCCTCTCTTTGAATTGACACTGTTCTGCTTTAGGACTTGAATGAAATTATATTTAAAAAAAAAAGAGTTTTCTCTATATGCAGTGCATGCCGGCTTTGCTTTTAAAATTACGAAATTTAACAGAGTATGTGGATCTATTTTCTCGGGGAATAGGGATTTTTATCATATTCATCCAGGATTTGCCTTACCCTGACATTTGTGATATAAGTTTTTAAAAAGTGTAAAAATTTAAAAAGGTAATTTTCTTGACCAAAAAATATGTTTTTACTTCAATGCAAAGAAATGTAGAATGTTGCTTGCAAAATGTCTTCTAGCAGTTATATGGGTTAACATACGCCTTTTTTGTTACTTTGTCATTTACATGCTGAACCTGTCTGAGTCTCATTACTTCCCTTGTAACTTAAAGAACCAATGCCTTCATACCACCTTGTTAAAGCAAAACGTTAATAAAGCTTGTCCTGAAGACAAGGAAATGTCACTCTTGTGTTTATTCCCTCCTCACCATGCCAATGGTGCAGAGGTTATTTTGGTTGTCCATGAAGGACATTTCAATTTGGATGTGCCATCAGCAACACCTGTAGCCGGATCCTCACTAAAATTTGTCATTTGGCAGATTCTTGTAAGAACCAGATACCTCCTGGCAGGGGGGATTTTTAGAAGATTTTGAAGCTCAGAGGGGAAAAAGTGTCTTGGCTGGTCCCATTGCTGCACAAGAGATGTTACAAAACCTGTCCTGTTGCACTAAATCCCAGCATCTGTTATCTGTCAAAGAATACTCCATATATATGCAATCCACAGTTATAACAGAGAATTATGTATGCTAGATGTTATCTGTCCTTTCTACCATCACATATTTCAAAAATGGATAGGTAGAGGACACTTCAAAAATCATAAAAGTGGGGTTTTTTTCTTCCCATGACACTGACATAAGTGAAACTGTATGTACTGACCCAGCCTTGCTCTTCTCAGCCAAGGCTTTAATCATCAATAACTGAAGTGAGGGGGCTGGCTGTGTGTGTTCAACACTCTCCAACAAATAGCTTCCTTCTCTGAAAGTTCACCTTTCCTTGCGTGCAACCCTTGGACTGCCAAATGGAAGACAAGGTACAGGAGATGCATGGCACTGGGGAATGTCTGCCTTTTTGCTGGATGCAGGCCCCAAATGTATGTATGGTCTGAGCTAACCTGAGAGAGATAAAAACCAGTAATGGCTGTGCTTCTCACTGGCTTCAGCTATTTCCACTTTTATCTCCAGAACTGTACAGCAGTGGAGGTACCTACTTTACCCACGCTGTAACCTATTTCTGCTGCAACAGTGTGTATGTTTAAAGGGAGAACAAATAAATTGCCTTCTTAGCTAGGAGAAAGTACTGTCCATCCCACCCTTCTTGACTAGCACAACGTCAAGAAGAAAAGCTCCATGCCTTTGGAGTATGAAGAAGACCACGTGTTTGAAGTGGCACAGATCCTCACAGAGATGGATGTTTTTCCAAATGATGTGGATTAGGAGAGTCTTCTTGACAGATTTCTAAACAAGCACTGAATGGGAAGGTGTTAAAGTGGTGGATTTGCGCCCGGAAAAGTCTTTTGTGGAGTTGATTACATTGGATGTCAATCTACATTTACAGAAACAGAGGCCAAATTACCAATTTCCCGAATCAGCTTCTCAGAGAGAGTCTCCAAGAGAAATAGGGTTACCTTTCAGGATTTCCATGTGAATCTCTTCAGAGGATTATGTGTATGCTTTAAATTGGCTTTGATTCCTCTCCCTAGCCCCCTCACACAGCAGCTTCCAAAGGGGTCATTATGACCTTGGTCTATTTGTAAGGTGAAAACTCTGCTTTGGGATTTTTAATTAGTCTTGGGGTTGGGCTTTTTTCCTCTTTTTTTACTGAAGTAAAAGTGTCCAGAGACATTTAAATACCCTAATTTCTCATTCCACTAGAATTATCAGCAATTCCTTAAAGAAAATGTCAAATCACTATTGTTTCAGAATTCACTGATGAAATATTTATCATAATGAATTCCTCCAGAAAAAAAAAAAAAAAGAAAACCAAAAACATTCCTGATGAAAACAGAGGTGGTTGAGGAGGTACTCGGGGAGGCTGCTCCATCTGGTGGCAGCTCAGGGCTCATGATTTGGAGGGTACTTCTATTTGCGTTACACAGGTGAAATTTTCCTCCGGTTTAACCGTGATGAGCATCATTCTCTCCTTGATAGAAGAGCATAAGTCCATGCACTTGGCTGATGTTGGAAAATGTGGTTGGCATTTGCCACTAGACACACCTCACCTATTAAAAATAGTCACCAAGATCTTCCTGTTTTTTCCCAGGAAGAAATGGAACAAGCTTTTATAAACAATTTCCAGCGCAAGTCTGTGTAGCAGTGCTGCCACTGTCTGTTGCAGAGGCCAGGGAGCGTCTTTGGTCTGGGCCCTGTATTTCCAAGTCCTGCTTACTTCACACCACTTTCCAAGCACCTGCTTGGTAGAAGTGTCCTTCTGGATGGGAAATGTAAGCCTACATTAGAAGATTTTAATGTATTTTTAAACTATATCCCAACAGCAAGTCAGGAAATTAATTTTGAAATAAAAGCAGAAACAGAGAAGGAGAGATCAAACCACGAAACAGTTGAAACAAGCAGCAGAGACCCACAAATCCAGAAGCACACAAATGGGCATCATGAAATTAAAAATCCCTTCTCTGTGCAGTGACTCACAGCACCTCCACACCAGAGCAGGGTGTGTTTATTTTTTTTCTCAGAAAAGGGAAATGAGAGGCCAGAAGCTGAGGAGACACTGATTACCTCTTTCCCCCAGCCAAAGAAATTTTTATGCAGTATATATTCTGTATTTACTATAAACTATAATAGCAGATGATGGGTAGTTAATGTATTTCAGACCATATAGTGTATATTATTATATACTGTATGTGTACTACACCTAATTTAATTAGATAAAATGCATGTTCTATAGAAAATGCGTTAGATCAAACTTGGGTTTATATAATCCCTAAACACAGGTAAAAGCTGTAACATAAAGTCAATATTTGCATACCAAGTATTTTGTATTATGTAAACTAAACTATCCAGATAGCATCTAACATGGAGATAACAGATACCAGCAGTCTACTACAAATACTGTGGTTTAAACCACATATTATAGATAACATATAAACTATATAATATTTAATATTCAATGTATATGTAGCTGCATATACACTAACACAATAGTGGTATTTTATATAGGATAAATGTAACTTGGGATATAGCTGCACACAACAGAACATGCTGTATTTTATGTAGTATATAATCCCTATGCAATAATATTCCATTGTATACTACTTCTTTATATCATATATTGTATTTGTGTCATACCATATAGGAATTATATCGTACTACACTGTTTGTCTAGTAAATGTCATTAGCAAGATACATTACATAATGAAACATAATACAATAAATCTTTCACTACACACAGTATTTACTGTAAACACAACACATATGTTTATATTACGTGATGCATGATACAGTAATTAAATAAGTTTTAGCATAGACTGTATTTTATATCTTGTATATATCTATTGTACATTATGTCATTGTAGATTTTTTTTTGGCACTATATCCATTTAATAAAATTGAACAAAATTCTATATAAAATGTCTTATGTAGGATCTATCGTGTCCCAAAGACTACTCTCGGGATAGCTATATATGCAATCCACATGTATAACATAGGATATGTCATAATGTACACTAGATGTCATTGAGGAACTTTGTATCAGAACAATATTATGACGTGGGGGCAGGAATCAGAGAACAGGACTCTGTGGTGAAGTTGATTTCTATCATGAGCTAAAAACAAACTGAATTTTTAAAAACCATGATAACAAGAAGCACTTCTGAATGTTGTTTAGTTGCTGTTTCCAGTCAAGCCTAGTAAAAACAGTAAAAAAGTAGAGTTTAATTCCAGAAAAAAAAATAAAGGCTGCAATCCTCTCTGCTTTTACTCTGCCATACAGTGGAAGGCTGACAAAACTTGTGATACAGAGAAAACATTCTGACAGACCTGCACACTTGTTTCTTTTCCTGATGCAAAGGGGGCCTTGGATCATGTTCTGGTTTGTTTTTTCCACTTGACTATATTAAATACACAATTGGATGTGGAGGAAACTAAAATTTTTTAGCCCAGTGAGCACCGCAGCAGCTCTGGAGCTTGAGCTAGCCAGCCACTAATCCTGTCTCAGAGCCGAGGGCTCTGAAAGAACAGCCGTTGTCCAAAGTTCAGGCCAACGTTTCAGCAGGATGCTGGAGAACTGGAGCGGGGGGAGGAAGATGGGGATATAGCTGTGTGCTTGGGAAGGGGAGGTGATGGCAGACAGTGGCAGACAGAGACTTTGATCCAGCTGTGGAGAGCACGTGGCAGCCCCAGTAGTGTGACCCCAAAGAGAAAAAAAAACCTAAAAACCCAAACGAACAGAATTTAAAAAAACAAAACCAAACAAAAACCAAACACCCCCCCCCCAAAAAAAAAAAAACAACCCTACTTTTGTTTAGCCAAAAAGAGATATGGAGCTGTGAGCAATGAAAATGCCTCCTGCTGTTTCAGCCTTGCTGTGGATGGAGAGAACAGGACTGAGATACTGAGATAAAGCATTGCCTCCTTTGCTTCAGCAGAATTACCCAATTCATGAGTCTTTTTTTTTCTACTGGTGGAGACAGCCTGCTAGACCTTCCCTGCAATGACTGGCCTTGTATGTCAAACAAGGGAGACACCATAATTGAAACTGCTTCTGCTAAAACTCTGACTTGCATTGCTGAACCCTGAGGAAAGGAAGACTTAAAGATGGGTTATGCTTTCAGCCTTGGTGCCTTCCCAAAAATGTCCGAAAGAATAGTAGTGCCATAGGAAAGCAGAAGCTCCCATGGGGAGTCAGGAAGGGGTTGTAGGCAGCAAATGCCTGTTTTGGTCCATCACCGCTACAGAGCACACCCCTCTCTTAAGCCCCTTATCCCCAGGGACCTGCTTGGAAGAGATATGTCCCAAAGACGTCTGCAAATCCTGGGCTGCCTCTGTGATGCTGGGCTGCCACAGTCCTCTGGTCCTCATCGTGAGCCTGAGCCTCTGGTAGTTGGCACCTTGTTCAAGCCAATATGAAAAGAAAAGCCTATCTTGCAGACACTCAGTCAGCACAACCCAATACTCACTGTCTACAGTCAGCTTAAACTAAAACCAGCCTTAAACAAACCACTTGTTTCAGTTAAGGTGCAGCACCTCATTCTGAAAAAAAGACTCAGCTGTATTATTTGATTTACATTGTTCTGCCTTTACAACCTGTCTGTAAGTAGGGCATGAAAAATCCAAGAAACTTAAGAGGGGTCAGGAGCAACCCTTGGTTCTGGTAGACCATAAACAAAGATGGCTGAAGTGCTGTCAATCATTAAACAAAACACTCAAAGACACCCTTGCTATGAACAGGCCAAGCAGAAGCACAAGGTGTCCTTGGCAGCTGTGGAAAGGTACATCTTCATGCAAGACTTCAGAAAGCAAAGAGATGCAGGGATCTGCAGCCCTAATATTAAACAAAGGGGGACAGAGTAGGGAAAGCAACACACACAGAACAGGACCCCAGTGAGCACCAGTTCTAGTGACCCAGGCCAGCATCACTCCCTCACATGAGCCTCAACACCGCAGAGCTAAGAGAAGAGCAGCAAAAAGAGCAGTCCCAAAACCTGGATAAAATTGCATCACTGCCCACATGAACTCTGGGCCTGGTAAGGGAGAAGACTGAGATGCCTGCATCCAGCAGAGGCAGTGACAGGATGGAAGAACACAAGAGAGACAAGGGCAGGATCTCAGAAAGCCAGGAGTTGTTTCTTCTCTCCCACACTTCTTGCACAGAAAAAGCCATACAAGCATGTAGTGTATGGCTGTATCCCTTTATACGCCTTATCTCCACATAAATAACCAAAATTTGAAGGCATTTATGCTAAATCCACTTACATTGTTTTCCTCACTGCTTCTGCAGAGTAGTCAGTGCTGCAGGCTCAGTTGCCTGTCCAGAGGATGCATTTTTTGTCGTCGTTCCATTTAGCACCTTCCCACTTGTTGGGCATCTGCACCTAGGGCCACATTCATTATTGCTGGTAAGGAAGCGTGACTTAAAAATGTCTTGTTTCTCCTTTGGGGTAAGGCATCTTACAGGCTGCAAGCATGAGAACAGAAGGGCAAACAAATACAAATCATAGAAACAGAGTGGCTGGAAATTACAGTCAACCTCTGGAATTAGCACAGATCATGCTGGGTACAAAACAGAGCTATTGTCTGTCAAGGAGATCTACCAAATGTCCTTGGCTGAAAAAAAAAGATAAACGGCAGGAATAAATGAAAAATAATATATAAATAGTTAACAAGAAAAGTGAAATTGGTAGTCAGTCTCCTTTTCCCCTAGGGCACCATGTATTCTCCTTTGGTCACTGGTGCTGCCCCTCATCAAGACAAGAAGCAGAGCATAAATTAGGTGGAAGCACTCCTGTCCTGGCTTTAACATGTTCCCTACAGGTGAAGGTCAGACCATGCAGTTCTCTTGGGTAAACTGCGCTAGGTGGTGGGCAGGCACTTTTACAAGATATTTAATGCTAGTCACCAGGCAACCTGCAGTCAATTGCTCACTCTGCCACCAGCAGGATGGGGGAGAAAATTGGAAAGGTAAAAGTCAGAAAACTTGTGGATTGAGGTAAGGACACTTTAATGAGGGAAGCAAAAGCCGTGCACACAAGGAAAGAAAAATAAGGAATTCATTCACCACTTCCCATGGGCAGGCAGGTGGTCAGCAGTCCACATGAAAGAAGGGCTCCATTACATGTAGTAATACTTAAGAAGGTCAACACCGTAACTCCAAACTGTCCCCTTTTTCAGCCCATTTTATATGCCGAGCATATGGTCCAGAATATCCCTTGGGTCTGTTTAGGTCAGCTCTCCCATCTCTGTCTCCTCTCAACTCCTGAGACTTGTAAAGCCAAGTGCATTTCCAGAGTAGGAAAAGGGAAAAGAGGTATTAAAATAATTATGGCTTTCTTTGAGTGACTGAGCATAAAGGGAGATTTTTAAAGAAAGGCATACTGAGAAAAACCCTTTGGATTCTGATCTGTCAAAGTCCTGCTGCTGCTTACTTAACCCACCCTGTAATGGGCAGGGGAGCCATAGCTGGTAGGGTGACAGGAAGGCATTTTCCTTCCAAGGACAGACATCACATTCCCACAGCATTCCTGACTGTCCCTCCAGCTCCTGCCTCCTTCTCCTACATGGTTTCCTAGTCTCACAATAAACACATTGCCTCCAGCCTAGAAGCATCCTCTCAATTAATACCAGCTTCCACCTGCAGCTAAATATCCTCAGCTTCCCCTCCAGGATATGGGGTGCAGCAGCCGAGTACATCCGAGAAGAAAGGCATCCATAAAAATCATCCTTTGAATCAGATTTTGCTGCCAAGGGGGGAGGACTACAATTCAGGAGAACTTGGGTTCTTTAGGCAGTGAACCCGAAATTACTGTCCCAGGTCAGCGAGAAGCTCTTAATCTTGAGAATCAAAATAGTGGTGTCCCTCTTACTGCTGCTAGGAGGGCAAAGTTTGTATCACTTAGGAAAGCTGACAGCCTCTGTATACTTCTGGTTTGTGTGTGTGTGTGTGTGAGTATTTCATATATTCAAGAGAGAATACTTGGCCTCAAAGGGTGAGGGTGTGCAAGGAGTGGTGCAGGCAAGTTCCATGTCCCTACATACACATGCTAATGCTTGGGAGAAAGGCATGAGTTGGTGGTTTACTTATTGCCTTTCTTTTTACACGCTTTTAATTTATTTATTTAATCTCATGATTTTCAGCTAAGCTTTTCATTTTTTCCAGGAATGCAGAGAGACCTGGACGGGATTAAGAAGGGATGTGTCACATAGCACATATGCCTTGGGCCAGTTCGCTACCTGCAATCCTCTATGGCACCACAAAATCACTAGCAAGAACTATATGGCTTTGCAAGACATCCCCCAACCTCTTTACGCTGGACACATGACTACATCTATCCCAGTTTTCCCAAAGCCTAAATTTATTTATCCAAAATTACCAACATACAGAGAGCTCCTTTTGTTCTTGGGTCTGGGTTGCACAAGAGTGAGATGGGTGGCACTGTGAAAAACGTGTCTCTGAAAAAGAAGTTAAAAAAAATCCCACTCCAACCATGAAGAGGAGAATTTGGCATCATGAGATGAAGCCATGTGTGGAGTTAGTTTTTACCCTGGTTCCCTCAGTGTGCCTTGCCACATCTTCTCCTCCAGGATGGGTTGGGGAAAAATTGAATTGCTGATTTCATTAGCATCAAGCTTCATTACTGAAAAGGAGGTGATAGGAAGGGTAGAATAATTGTTTTAATTTGCCTAGTAATTAATCAAACAACTTGTTCCTCAGCGTGCGTTGGTCCCTCATTTCCTACCTCTCTTTCCAGTGGTGGCCACGCAGGGGCTCATTCTTGACCTGTGAACCTGCATGTCTTCAGTTCAACACTCACCCCCTTGCCCAGGCTCACCCTCTGCATCCACTATTTTATTTATTTTATTTTATTTTATTTTACTCCATTTTATTTTCTTTCATTTACATAAATCACCTCAGCCAATTCTCTAGTTCCATGAAGTGATGAGGAATCCTCCTACCACAGTATTTTTCTGTCACAGAGCACGAGAAATATGTAGAGGGGTCAGAGTAACTCCACTGGAGAGTCTGTATCATCACATGTCCCTGCATTCAGGAAACAGCCCCCAGGGAGCCAAATCAGTATCAAACTGACATTATACAGGAGAAAACACGGTGCATTTGGAGTCTGTTTTTCCCCCTGGCATGACATTAGATCTGCAGAGGAAAAAAATGTGTTCTGGAGCTGATTTCTGAGAAGTTTTTAGTCCAATATATATCAAGACTGAACCTTTCCCTGTGACATGTGATCCAGGAAGGAGAAAAACTGCCTACGCAACACCAGCAGAGAAACATCCCCCAGTCACCGTGAGGACAACAAGTGAAGACTAATGGCACAAACAAATTTTAACAATAAATATGGCCATGCTGCAGAGAACACTCATTTGGATATAATTAATGGGGATCTAGGGAGACCTTTAGCAATTTGCGATGAAAAGGGGAAACATGCCTCAGAAAGTATGCCAGCAATGCTATGGCGTGATAGCACTTTTCACCACTGCACCCAGGAGCTCTGTGCTCCAGAGACTCCCATGCTGCATGCTTCCTGCCTTATGCTGGATGCGCTTTTTCTGTGCTGGATGATTTATCTCCTTGCCTCAGGGTAAAAAACCACATTTTTGTGCTTTGGTGTTTCTGGAAGGGAAAGGAAACCTTTTCAAACTGAAGAAAGCCAGAGAATTTGCAGGCATTTACTGAGCTTACAAGGCCTGCACTCCAGTGTACTGAGCCAGGGTTTATGTGTGAAATTAATTTACACAATAAAATTTTTTAAATGATGCCTCCTTAATGCTGAACTGTGCTTTGTCCTCGCAGAGCTGGGGAGTCTG
This sequence comes from Oriolus oriolus, assembly GCA_013400235.1. NCBI lineage: Eukaryota > Metazoa > Chordata > Aves > Passeriformes > Corvidae > Oriolus > Oriolus oriolus. The sequence continues at coordinate 319,453 of VXBT01003827.1, forward strand.
TGACTAAACACGCACTGCTAAGTGGTACAGGAATTAAATTGACCCCAGCAAGACCGAGTGCTCCCTTGGACATGGCCTGAGCTTGAACCTGGGCACTGGGCTCAGACCTAGCCTTTCCTCTTGTCACACTGGGCAAACCCTCAAAATAGGGGATTCCAGTGCCTGGGAAACTCTCTGTAGGTGGGAGCCAGCTGGTGCCTGTGCTGGGCTGGGGGTGTGTGAGGAACTTAGTCTCTTGCTTGCAGAGTGAATGGCAGTCCCAAGGTACCCTGGTCCCCTGGCCCAGGGACCACAATGCTTAAGAGCACTGGGGGTATCTATCCTGGTGCCCAGCTCTATGTTGGGATGCAGCTCCTAGACTCATAGACTTATTCCCTTGAAAAAAATAACCCTCAAATCACAAGGATGAGGAAACGGAACATTCACAAATGCTATCAAATAGATGAAGAGGAAATTAATAACCATATGGGCATCTTACCTTTATTTTATTTTTTTTTCCTTAAAGAAAAGAAAGTGAGTCAAATAAATTTTTGTTTCCTTCAACAACGCCCCTTCTTCTTTTAGAGCTGTTTGCCATGACAAATCAGACAGAGGTCTGTTTTGTGGTTACCCTGCTAACCAACAATAGTATGGAGGCTTTGATCTCATACCCTTCTCAATCCTTCTCTGCTCTTTTGCCTCAGTGACATCCTCCCTTCCAAATTTCTGTTGCTTTTCTATATCTGCAGAAAAAACAGAACCACCTTCTCCACATTCTCCCCTGAAAGAAGTTCAATAGCTCATCAGGGACCCATCCTGACATGCAATGCCCAGCAAAACAACTAAGTCATCTCTAATTAAGTGCAAGATGACAGTATTCATATAAAGATGCCACATCAATCAGAGCTAATGGTGTGGCAATCCATCATTCCAATATAAAATTCCTGCCCCTCCAGGAATCGATACATGCAAATAAAACTACTCGGCAATTTAGATGGTCTAATTTTTATCAGAACAGCAGAAATCAGAAAGATATCAAGAGGAAAGTTTGGATGGGTGTTTGAACAATGTGTGCTGCCGGAAGGTGTCCCTGCCCATGGCAAATGGGTTGGAAGTCGGGGAGGGGAGGTGACATGGGATGGCATGGGATGGGAAGGTGCGGGAAGGGAAGG